>ML685780.1:20535312-20620572 GCA_007922175.1 Pelusios castaneus
AAGGTCCGTGCTGAAAGGGGGGCTCACCGGCACCAGAGACAGTTAAGAAGAGCATGGGGTTCAAGTGAGTCCTATGTTAGGCCACTCATTCCTGCAGGCCCTGAGAGGGTCATTGCCTTTATGGATGTCAAGCCCCATCGCAGATCCGCCACTGACTAGAAGAAGTGGTAAGGGCCCTCAATGCCTGATGGTGCCCACTATGCCTGAGGCCTTCCAGATGATGAAGGAGCACCATGCTATCCTGGTGCCACCAATCCCCATGGAAGAGAGGCCTCCACACCAAGAGCCAACCACCCTCTTCGGAATCCCACCACAGACTGCCGGGCAGGGGCTACCCTGACCAGGGAAGAGGACCCTGTCCTTCCCCCCACTGCCTTCTGCCCCCAGTTACCAGCCTCCTCTTCCTTGTCACCCAACAAGGCAGTAGTAGGCCCTCTACTGCTACCCCATTAGTTGACTTCACAGCCCACCAAGATCTGCCTAAGAATATAGCAACCAATCTGGGCCTCAAGGTGGAGGAGCTCAAGGAGCCCATGGATGAACTATTTGGCATCCTGGCAACAGTGCAAGTGGCTTTCCTAGTGCACGAGAGAGCTGTGAAATTGGCCAAAGCACTATGGCACACCCTTGCCTCCCTGCCCCACACCTCTAAATGAGTCGAAAAGTATTATTGGGTCTTTGAATGAGTTTGAAGTTTACACCCACCCATCTATAGGGTAATTGGCGGTTGCAGCTGCCAATGAAATGGACAGGCAAGACTAGATGAGTTCTCTTATAAACAATAAGGAGGCCAAAAAGCTTGATCTGTTTGGGTGCAAGGTTTATTCGACGACAACCCTGCAGATGCAGGTATCCAATCAACAAGCGCTGTTCATAGGAGCATAGCTATAGGTGGGCCAGAGCCCACCTACTTTGAAATCAGACCCACCCAAGCTCCGCTTAGCTACCTGCAGAGCTTTCTCCACCGGTGGCTTGCCGCTTGGCTTCCCGAACGTCCTGCTTTCGATCACATCACTGGAAACAGAAAGTTTGGGTTTTTTCAGGCAGCTCATCCATCAGCCGGACACCCTTCCAGATCAGGTCTTTTTATGCCCCTGGGTTTTGTGATGATATTTTAACGTCTGGGAGTCATTGGATAATTTTTCCAATTCACAAGCTTCTAGAGAAGAGTTTGAGGAGATTCTGGAATAAGGGAGAACAGTGACTAGGGCCTCTCTTCAAGCAGCATCAAATGCAGCCTATTCTGCAGTGAGGACTATGGCTTCATGCATGGCCCAGTGTGGCTTAGCAGAGAACTCTGCAGTGAGCTGAAACACAAAAGGGAACCTTACAAGAAGTAGAAGCTTGGACAGATAACTGCGGGAGGCATATAAAGATATTGCTCAGGCCTGCAGGGATAAAATCAGAAAGGCCAAAAGGCAATTGGAGTTGCAGCTAGCAAGGGATGTGAAGGATAACAGGAGGGGGTTCTAAAAGTATGTCAGTAACAAGAAGAGGATCAGGGATGGTGTAGGTCCCTTACTGAATGGGTCAGGTATTCTTGTGGCGGATGATGCTGAAAAGGCTGAAGCACTCAATGCTTTTTTTTACCTCAATCTTCAGAGGCAGGATCAGCTTTCAGGCTACTGCACTGGGTAATACATAATGGAGAGAAGGAGAGCAGCCCTTGGTGATGGAAGGTCAGGTTAGGGACTACTCAAAGAAGTGCACAAGTCCATGGAGCCGGATGAACTGCATCTGAGGGTGCTCAGGGACTTCCCAGAGGACTGGAAAAAGGCAAAGATAGCACCCAGCTTCAAGAAAGGGAAAAAGGAGGATCTGGGGAACTAGAGACCAATCAGCCTCTCCTCAGTACCTGGAAAAATCATGGAGCAGGTCCTCAAAGAATCCATTCTGAAACACTTGGAGGAAAATAGAGTGATCAGGAACTGTCAGCATGGATTCACCAAGGGCAAATCATGCCTGGCCAACTTGATTGCCTTCTATGATGAGATGACTGGATTTGTGGATGTGGGAATAGCCATTGACGTGATATACCTCGACTTTAGCAGAGCTTTTGATACAGTTTCTCACAGCATTCTTGACAGCAAGTTAAGGAAGTATAGATTGGATGAATGGAACATAGAGTGGATAGAAAAATGGCTAGATCATTGGGCTCAGCAGGTAGGGATCAGTGGCTCGATGTCTAGTTGGCAATCAGTAACGAGTGGAGTGGCCCAGGAGTCGGTCCTGGGGTCAGTTCTGTTCAACATCTTCATTAATTATCTGGATGATGGGATACATTGCACGCTCAGTAAGTTTGCAGATGATACCAAGCAGAGGGGAATGGTAGATGCACTGGAGAGCAGGGATAGGATTCAGGGAGATCTAGACAACTTGGAGCAGTGTGCCAAAAGAAATCTCATGTGGTTCAACAAGGACAAGTGCAAAGTCCTGCACTTATGACAGAAAAATTCCATGTACTGCTATAGGCTGGGGACCGATCGGCTAAGTAGCAGCACTGTAGAAAAAGCCCTGGGGGTAATGGTGGACCGGAAGCTGGATATGAGTCAATGGTGCTTTCTTGTTGCCAAAAGGCCAATGGCATATTGGGCTGCCTCAGTAGGAGTGTTGCTAGCCGATCGAGGGATGTGATTATTTCCCTCTATTTGGCACTGGTGAGGCCACACATCTGGAATGCTGTGTCCAGTTTTGTGCTCTCCACTATGGAAAGGATGTGGACAAATTAGAAAGAGTCCAGCAGAGGACAACGAAAATGATTAGTGGGCTGGGGCACATGACTTATGACGAGAGACTGAATGAACTAGGCTTATTTAGTCTGCAGAAGAGAAGACTGAGGGGGGATTTGATAGCAACCTTCAGTTACTTGAAGGGGTGCTCCAAAGAGGAGGGAGCTAGGTTGTTCTCAATAGTAACTGAGGACAGAACAAGGAGCAATGGTTTCAAGTTGCAGGTGGGGAGGTCGAGATTGGTTATTAGGAAGAAATTCCTCAATAGGAGGGTGGTGAAGCATTGGAATGGGTTACCTAGGGAGGTGGTGGAATCTCCATCTTTGGAAACATTTAAGGCCCAGCTGGACAAAACCCTGGCTGGGATGATTTAGTGGGAGTGGTCCTGCTTTTAGCAGGGTGTTGGAGTAAATGACTTCATGAGGTCTCTTCCAACCCTACGTTTCTATGATTGTATCAATGGTTTTGTTGGGTAGTAGAAAACCTTCCACCAGAATGTCTTACCTAGCTAAGTGAAAGCATTTCACCTGCTAGGCAGCTCACCATGTCTCTCCAGCTAAGTCACCTATCCAGATGATCTTGTACTATTTGCTCCATCTAAAACAGGAAGTCTTGACTTTCTCATCAATTAAAGTGCACCTGCCTGTGATATTGACCTTTTACCCTTCTGTACAGTAGAGAATGTTTTTTCACCCGAGATTATACCCAGTGTCCTCAGAGGTCTGGAAAGGCTCTTCCCACCACTATAGCAATTTAAATATAGCAATGTCATCAGGAGTGCTTTCAAGCCAGTAGGTTATAGATGGGGATGAAGTCTGTACATTTTCATTTTTGGCAATAAGTGGTTTGTCTGCCATCGTTAACTGAGAATACAGCTGCCCTGTGTAGTTCCAGCAACAGGGTTTTATGAGAAGACCCTTGACAAGTAAGTTAAAGGACGTAGCAATATATAGGGCTGCAATGTATTTTAAAATAATTTGTTTAACAGAGTTCTAAACAAGACCACAGCTGATGATATGGGGTCTTTACTGGCAAGCCACATGCTTGAAAGGATCCTGAATGGATGGAGGGATCAGTGGAATTTAGTTTTGAGGGAATTAGATAGCCTCATCGGAGTTTGAGCTGTCTCTGTCCGATAGTGGTAGATGTTGAACAAAATGGCTTGTTTCTCAGATTCAGAATTTTCCCCCATTCCTAAATACCATTTGGGAAAATAATTAAGTTTGGAATTGAAGAAAAGGGAGGTCAGGCTTTGTTTATTCTCAATAGAGGCACTCCTACTGTGGAAGCTTTCCAGTATTTGATTTTTGCTTATCAGCTGGCTTCCATGGAATTCGTATTTTACACCGAGCTTTTGAAAATATATCATTTGAAAATACCAGTAGCTAAGGGTAAGTTTATGACTAGATACCTTCAGTTATTCCAAAATGTATTGCCCTAGAAAAGTTGGAATATATGAACCGCTACTATTTGAATTAAGTGATGAGATTTTGTGCCACTTCACATTTATACAGTCCCGCATCAACAATGGCTTTCTTTTCCAGATCCTTAGAGCGTAGCCTGCAAAAGGAAAGGGAGAAAATAAGTCATAGTTAATCTTAATTTTGTCTGTGAGTGTCAGCTCCAAGTGTGGGCAGTCAAGATATGTCTTTTTGCTCTCCATTCAGTGTGCTACAGGAGGATCAGAACAGTTATCTATAGTTATCATTGAGGAAACTTAAAATTTGGAAATGCTAACCTCCTTTGTTTGGGAACCATATGGAATACCCCATGAAAAATTATATTTTGTTCTAAGTAATTATTTCTAAACAACATTATTGCCTTTTTAATAAGCTGTTCATATGATTAGAAGCAAGACAGGAATGAGGAAAACAATTATGTATGGTATTTCAGGACTTCTACATTACTCCTAGAATGTTTTTATGCTGGAGATACAGTTGCATTAGGAGGAACGATGTATATCTCTGTCTCATCTGATTTGGATGACTCAGTTCAGCCCTTCAGCCAATGTCTAGTTGAGAGTGGGGGGGCATTGATGGGAGTGATGAGGGTGAGTTGGAGAGAAACAGATGGAGGAGTTGATGAAGGTAATAGACCCTTTGACTGAAGGAGTCTGTCTGCTTTATTTAATAGTGCTCACAACGCAGGGGTGATTTAGACCCCTCAGCTGCTGTTTGATGATCACATCGCAGCAATAACCTAGTCAGCTTTTTGCCACCTGCATTTGGTTAGGGTTATGACATTTCCTGTAGGATGTCGACTTTCCTGCTTTTGTCACTTCAAATTAAACTGCAATGTGCTCTACTTTTGAGCTGCACCTTAGAACCATTTAGAGATTGAAGCTGGTACTAAAAGTAGATCTGCATCTTGCTGGGAACCTGTGGCACCAGAGCTCTAGAGTCTGCACTGGCTGCTCACTGATATGGGTGAAGCTTAAGCTTCTGATTATGATGTATAAAGTACGAAATGGCTTGTGACTGGCTTATTTGAGAAACTGCCTTTCCTCCCCCCAGCCATACTACCACACAGTGGTCAGCAGGGTCAACTGAACTGGAGCCCTTCCATTATAAAGTAGGATGGCAGGGCATTTCTGTGTGAGCCCCAACCCACCCCTTGGTCCAAAGTAGCCAAAATCTGGTGATTTTCTACGTACGCTGTAAAAATCTCCTGTTGGTAAGGTCTTGGAAAAGGGTGATGGTGTGCTCACTAGATGATGAAACGCTACAGGTGACTGAGTTCCTGTGGAATTTATTTTCAGTGTTGCTGGGGTTTCATTTAATTGTATATATTGTAAGATTTTTCACACTGCTTGGGGCATGCGGGGAGAGAGTCACCTTGTTACTGCCTGCCTTCAGCTCAGGAATGTCTTGTCTATACTAGCTGGTTGTTAGCTCTGTAACACAATCCGCCCGTCAGCCAGTCAAGATCTCTCTTCTGGGCTACACCAGCCCTGTCCTTGCTGTGCCAGTTGACAGCAGATGCACCTTAGCCTGCAAGTCCCTTCAAAGTATCCCCCTGTGATATGCAGCTCTTGATCACCAGATGCCTGCAGAAATCACAGATTTTTTGTTTCCAAAGGAGCAGCTTACCAGTTTTACCTTAGACCACAGCCCCTGTATTACACACTGCACTTGAATTCAAGTGTAAAACAAAAGGAAATGAATTTAAGAAAGCATAGAGATTCAAGGCATTCCCCTATCGCCTACAAGATAGCTCACCCCAAGTTCTTTCCCCACACCCAGCATTTGCAACCAGTTTGGTTGAGTCCTCGTTTCATTAAATAAACCTGCTGGCAGCTTGTCCTGTGAGACTTAGGGAAACACTGGGGGTTCATCTGGCCCCCCAGACTGCAAATAATTGTTTTAATTTGCAAACAGTATTAACCCCTTCCACAGACACGCACAGCTTGGTTTTTTTTTCTTGTGTGTTTCTTTCATTGTGTGCCTTTCTTATGTGCTTTCTTTCTCTAATTTCACTTTCTCCATTAGCTTTTGGCTCCCCATATAAATGGTTTCCAGTCCAAAGGTTGAGACAGAATTATTTCTGTATAGCCAGAGAGATAAATGTTTCTGTTGGAACCATTCCAGGATGTGTCACTTTATATCCTTTGGGAACATAGGTTTTGTACTGATATGTAACTCCTTAGATATCACCTGTACATATATCTTGCAATGATTATGATGATAGAATGACACAAGCTTTCATCAGAGCCCTAACATGACACTCTGGTGAACCAGATGGTAAATACCGGACCTAACGGATCCCTGTAACCCTTATGCCTGGGTCACAATGATTAATTAATTAACATACTAGGGAAGTACATTCTAGATGGAGCTGCTATAAGACGGGTGCAAAACCGGTTGGATAACCATTTCCAGAGAGTAATCATCAACGGTTTACAGTCATGCTGGGAGGACATAATGAGTGGGGTACCACAGGAATCGGTTCTGGGTCTGGTTCTGTTCAATATTTTCATCAATGTTTTAGATAATGGCAGAGAGAGTACACTTCTAAAGTTTGCAGATGATACCAAGCTGGAAGGGGTTGCATGTGCTTTGGAGACTAGGATCACAATTCAAAACGATTTGGACAAACTGGTGAAATCATCTTAGGTAAATAGAACAAAATTCAATAAAGACAAATGCAAAGAATTCCACTTAAGAAAGAACAATCCATTGCACACATACAAAATGGGCAATGACTGCCTAGGAAGGAGTACTGCGGAAAGGGATCTCCCACAAAAGGTCATCTGATAAATAAATGTGTTAATCTTTAAAAGTGCCACCAGCCTCCTTGTTTGTTTCTCTGAACTAGACTAACATGGCTACCCCTTTGGGTGTCATAGTGGACCACAAGCTAAATATGAGTCAACAGTGTAACACTGTTACAATACAAGCAAATGCCATTCTGGGATGTATTAACAGGAGTATTGTAAGTAAGACATGAGAAGTAATTCTTCCCCTCTGTTTCACGCTGATTAGGCCTCAACTGGAGTACTGTTTCTAGTTCTGGACACTTCATTTTGGGAAAGATGTGTAGAAATTGGAGAAAGTCCAGAGAAGAGCAACAAGAATGATTAAAGGTCTGAAACACTTGACTTCTGAGAGAAGATTGAAAGCACTGTGTTTGTTTAGTCTGGAAAAGAGGGGACATGATAATAGTTTTCAAGTACCTAAAAAAATATTCTCCTTAACCACTGATGATAGGAAAAGAAGCAATGGGCTTAAATTACAGCAGTTACATTCCTAACTGTCAAGGTGATTAACCACTGGAATAAGTTGCCTAGGGAGGTTGTAGAATATTCATCATTGGAAATTTTTAAGAGCAGGTTGGACAAACACCTATCAGGGATGGTTTAAGATGGTACTTGGTCCTGCCATGAATGCAGGGAACTGGACTTGATGACCTCTTATGGTATCTTCCAGTTTCTATGCTTCTATGATTATGTTAGGGTAACTAGGGCTTTGGATAGGCATCTTTATTATTTTATTTTAAATATAAATAAAATAATGTTTGGAACTCCTATCTTATTCCGGTGTCACTTAAAAAAATCAAAGTACGCATTTCAAGACAAATTTATCAAACAGAGGTACATTCTGCGTTAATCAGGAAATGAAAAGCAAGTTTCTTTCACAGGTGTATTTAAAAAGGTTTAGTTTGTTAAAGAAATGAAGAGTTACAGCATTATGAACCTGAAATCCATCATTATGAGTCTAGTATCCTTTTAATATAGTAGCATTTTCTGAGTTATTTCAAGATGCATACTTAGTCTTCTTTTAAAAACAACTTGATTACTTAATGTTTGCAGAAACATTTTGACTAGATTAAAAAGAAATAGATAACATTTATTTCCTGTATTTAGAGGAATGTAGACGGAAGGTGCCAGAGATTAAGAAGAAAGCTGAGAAGGCTTACTGTCTAAAATTATTTTTGTTGCTCTCTTCCCTAAGCAAAAGCTTGGCATTAAACAGCATAGAGTACTCCATTATTAACACACTGGCTTATGTATCTTCTCAGTGATTGACGTTGCTTAGATTGGGTGTGATTGCACAAGTTTTATGGTGTCAGGTACTAGTTGGGATGGCAGGAAGTTTTCTCGTTTGATGTACCAACTCCAGATAAATGTCATTGCTAATCCATCAGTTTACAAAAATGGAATGTATTAAAAAAATATGAAAATGCTTCAGTATTGGTAAGTGGATTTAGAGTACAGCTGCTTGCTTATTTATAGGGATATTGTCAAGGTTGGTAAATCAAAATTTGATTTTTCTCTTACGTCTTTTAGAAAACTAATTTTGTATAGGGGGAAGTTTGTATTTTTAATTCGTTTTTCTTTTCACAGAAATAAGCTTTTATTAGTGCAATACTTATGAGTCACCTTTCAATAATAAATCAGTGTGTAAATATGATGATAGAAAAATAGGTAAGGAAACAGATGTTTCTAGGTTCCCAATTAGCTATTTTATTTATAAACAGAAATGAACAGTGGTCAGAATGCCATGACAGTGTCAGGACCCCTTTATATCAGGGTTTCTTTAATCTTTGTTGTCCTAAAATCACTGACAGATTAGGTGTTCTCCACTACACTGTGTGGAATTGACTGGAAAAAAAAAAAGGAGGAAAAGATTTCACTAAAGTAAAAAAAAAAAAGTTGATAAGCTCCAAAATTTTGTTTAGTTATCTCATCTGTCTAATCTAAGTTTTATATCAGATTTATTGTCAAGTAAGTGACAGGTAGAATTCTTAAGTAGTTATTGAGAAGGAAGTTAGATTCATTCAGGAGTTTAAGGCTGAGGTCCCCAAACTGTGGGGAGTGGCCCCTAGGGGGCGTGGGGGAACATTAGATGGGACGGCAGGTCCTGGGACAGCCTCCATAGGGGTGGGGAAGGAACACCGTTCTACCGTGCTCTGCCCCAAGGTCTGCTCTGACCATGCCCCCAGTTGCTGGTCATGGTTGCTGGCTTGGCCCCCAGCCCCACTCCTAGCCATCAGCCACCGTTCCCTACTCAGTCCCCAGTGCCCCCAGCCACCATGGTCTTGATCCCAGTCTTGGCTCTACTCCTATCCTTGGCCCTTGGTCCAGCTGGGGCCACAGCCTCAGTCTCCCCGCCCTGCAACCCCAGCCTTATTCTCAGCCCCAGCTATTGGAGGAGGGGAGGGGCAATGGCAGGAGTAAGGGACATGCAATCTAAAATGTTCGGGGACCACTGGTTTAGTGAATATGCTGAAATGGAATTTGCACTCAAAAGAAGGGAAACTACAACTCTTTCTACTATGGATAAATGATCATTCTTAGCTTTTTCGTTAACCGTACATCTATACTGCAGCTGGGAGAGTATGCATAGTGGGATTCGAGCTAGCACTCTTAAGAACAGAAACGTGGAGGTTTTGTTTTGAATGGAAGCTTATCCTTTCGAGTCCACCCAACCTCTGGGCTTCGAAGCCTAAATTCTGCTCCAAGCTGGAATGTTCACATGGTTATTTTTAGCCACCAATGCGAGCCCCACTAGTGCGAGCCTGTCTTCCTGTGCTGAGAGGCTCGCAGTGTAGATATCATACCCAAGTAAGGCAGATTTGTTTTGTACTCTCACAGGTGGAGGGTACTTATTATATAGCCATAACAAGGATTTGCATAATCACTACACAGCTGCTGAAAAGAATTCTCTATAACCATATGTGGATTGTGTACATTTCTTAAATCTGATTGGTTACTCTAAATCCTTCCTCTGATTTGAATTTGGCTTTTGTCCTGAGAAGTCTGTCTTTATAAACACACAACAAATATGTCTCCCTCAACTTTTGAGCCCTTCTCCCATCTAGTCAGCCCATCTCACTCCTTGTTCTAATTACAATTTAAACAGGAGTTTCTCTTGGTGACAGGGACTAAGCATGCCACAAGGATATAGAGGAGGAGTATTGCAAAGAAGTGCCATAGCAGGGTGGGCATAAATACAAGGAGCCAATCGGAGTATGGGGTGAATATTTGGGTGATAAATTACAGCATAGCCAAGGTAGAACTTTGCATTTAACTTGCTAATAGCTGTATCCAGAGCTAAAGAACTCAGAAGAAAAGTTCCAAAGGGGTAGCTGTGTTAGTCTAGGTCAGCAAAACAAACAAGAAGTCCTGTGCCACTTTTAAAGACTAACAAATTTATTTATCGCGTGAGTTTTCATGGGAGAAAATCCCACTTCGTCTGATGAAGTGGGATTTTCTACCATGAACTCACGCGATAAATAAATTTGTTAGAAAAAAAAGGATTCTGTTATCACCTTCCATGTTGAAATGCCTCACTATATCAGAGCCTAATGTGTGATTTTGTGTATGCTTCTTGGATGGGCACATAGGTTAGATGGACAGAAATCTGTTTATCTCTAATCCAGGTCTTTATATTGTATTCCAGACCATATCTAAGTGCCAGTTTGGCTGGAAAGATAAAAGCATTTTGGATTTAAAACGTAATATAAATTCAAATATCTTACAAATTCTTATTTAGATTTTTGCTATACTGTTGTTACCCAAACATTGAATCACATACCTCAGTTAATTAAATAAGTGGCTATAACTGTTGAATTGTTTTAAACTGGTCAACTTTTTGATCAGAAAAAAATAGATTGATCAACACTATAAAAGGATTTCAAAGAAATGTAGCTCCATTTTTTATTTTTTGTCTAATAATTGGTATCTTCTGACCACTAAGGTTGACTTAATTTCTGCTATTGCCTATTCCGATCTGACTTGTAAATGTCATGCCATATGGTTAAGTCACTTAATTCCTCCTCCCTTTTTAATGCTGAATTAGCCAGCTGTACTGATACATACTGGAATAATGTGTGTCTGTCCCTTGTGACAATGCAATATGCACCTTTTATTTGGCTTTCAAAATTAAATAGAAAGACTTCTTGTCATCACACTAGTTAGACACACAGCTGTTCATTACATCACTAGACAAAAAATGTATTCTTCTGCCTGTACTTAAGTGGACAGGTTATAATAAAATGGTCCATTTTTGACAATCTACTGTGAAAGAGTAAACAAACATGAAATGGTTGCAGCTTGGATGTGTTAATGTTGTGTGTGAAATTATTAGAATAAATCCATATGATCTAATGCTGAGGTTTTCTGACGTAAAAGTCTAGAATAGGCACTAAAGTGGACGGTACTGTAGGTCATTCGCCATCTCATTCAGTTGTTGGCTTCCCTGAGCTTTCTAACACATTAAAGTTACTCTGCTTTACTTATACAGGTATAACTAAAGCAATATTACTGTTATTACAATATTACAATTATACAGGTAAAAATGTGCTAATACCAGGATAGTTGTACCAGTTTAAGGCACTTTTTGTAATGATAACTGAATTCACATTATCTTGTACTTATATAACTATCAGTTTAAAAAAAAGTAAAACACCTGGGTCCTTATTGAAATAATTACACTGATACAAGAACTGTGTGTAGCTCCGGCATCTGTGGAACAACGATGCTAATTAGTGACTGTCCCCTAATGGTGGCTTTTGCAATATTTGCTTGCCACTCAGGAGCTAATCCATTTCAAATATGCCTGGAGCGGTCATTCTTGCCTGGCCCTCTGTTATACCCACAGGTTCTGCTCCCCTGGTGTTCAGGCCTGCACAACAGACTCACCATGCCATTGTGATTGCCGTCACCCCTGCTTGTTTATTTAGTGTTCACAATTAAGTCTTGACTCCAGCCCCAGACCTCCTAGGGCAGGGGTTCCCAGCCCCTGGCCCACAGGACAGAAGTGGCCCGCGGGGCTTTTTCAAGTGGTCCAAGCTCCCCTGCCGCTGGCTGGGAGCCGGGCTGCGGGGCCCCGTCTCTTGCCCGGTCCTGGCGCATGGCTGGAAGCCGGAGTGCAGCCACCCACCTCCTGCCCAGTATTCCACAGGCAATCTACAGAGCCATCTGGATTGTAGATTTCGTTAAAACTAAGATCAAGCCTTTAAAAAGGACTTATTTGCAGTATCTGTATGCTCAAGTGTGCACTATGCATGAAATATATATAACGAGCCTGAAAATCGATCTATCCACTCTACATTCTTTGTGAGTCCAAATCCCCCTTTTTAAACAATCTGTTCCTATCTTTTGCTTGGTAATCCCTAAGATGACAGCCTGGAGAGCAGTGATTTTTTTCCCCCTTGTTATTATTTTATTCACAGTCAAATGCATTTGAGCTATAAAAATAGTTAAAGGTAATACGAAATTTTAGGTAACAATTTGCACATTTTAGTTAATTAATTATAATTAAATTTAAATTTAGTTAATTAAATTTTAATTTAATTTTAATTAACTAGAGTGGTGATCCTTCAGGGCTGTAAAAATTATATTTGTGGCCCTCGAGCCCAAATGGTATTTTTTGTTTTTTCGGGTTGAAGGGGAGGGAGGAGGGGGGAACAACCAGGGAGCCCTTTGGTCAGTCGACCCCCAAATTTGACTTGCTAATGACACGTTTCACCCGCATGAGGCACATCAAATTTCAAAGCAATCCAAGTAATCATTCAAGTGCATAAAGTAGCAAGAATGGAAACCATGTAGTCATATTAGTGCATTCACACAGTGAAAAACAAAACTTTTTCTTAAATACTGGTATGTTTGCATCTCCCAAAGATTTAATAGTGCCATGTACTACCTTGGATATAACTTAACTTGACAAACAGACCATTTTGACAAACATCACATCAGAAGTTTGAACTCTGTGCAAAAAAAGGAAAAAAGGTTGAACTTTGCTTTAAAAAATCCCCAACTGGGTCTGTTTTTCTTTTAAATGATTGAATGGCTTTTTTCCCCCAATGCTTGTATCTCTGCAGCCCTTAGCTGAACTGACCCCAAAAGCTGCTACAGTTTTCAATGTGCTAGCTTATATGAGAGCTCTGTGTGACTTTGGAATCAACCCCCTAGCTCTTAGTATAGATATAACTATAGAGTTTTAGGTGATTGATCTATGCAGCTGGCAATAAGGCCAAGTAGATACGGTGTGAGGAGCCGGGAGAGGGGAAGTTTGTTTTGTGTGTGCAATGAAGAAAAAATGCCAGTGGGGAAAGTTTTGGTTTTTTACTTTCAAATGGTCACTTGTAAGACAGGCCTCTTTTTCTTATTTCAAAGTGCGGTAAATAATTTTTAAAGCCTTTCTTTTTGTTAAAGTGATGAATATTCATTTTATTTGCCATTTTCTTTTTATCTTTTTGTTTTCTCTTTTTCTGTGACATACTGAAGAGAACACAGGAATCTGACCTTCCTGAGCTTCCAACCTTCTCCCCCCCCCCCCATTATCCAACCAAGTCAGCTCCTGATTCATAATACTAGACCAATTCAGGTGGCACTGTAATGTGTTTTTTTCCACTCTTTCAATATTGGCTGGTAATTTTCCTAATAATTAAATTCACACTTCCCCTGCTCAGCATTAGATCTGTAATATTTATGCTAGAAATTAGCCTTGATTAATTTTGAACTGCGTTTGGAAGTCTGCAGTGATTTATTAGAACTTCTAAAAACACATTTTACAAGTTGCTGTTTGTTTGCTAAGTCTGTGGGCCTCTGTGAACAGTCATGGATATTCTTCATAGCACATTTTGAGCACATTTGTTGAGATAGATCAAATAGGGCAATCACAATGTATATTTTCTGTGTCTGGTTGGCTGAGTGTATCCTATCTATTCAGGAGAGTCAGTAGGAGCTATTTTAGTTCACATAAAAATTATAGCACATTTTTATAACCACTCTAACTTCAGAGTAACTTATATTGTTGCAGTGGAAGCCTGCTTCTATTTCCAGTTTTTGTGAGACTGGAGACGCTGCGAATATCACAAAAGTGTCAACATTGACTTTGGCTTTTGGATTTATAAGAAGAATTGACCATAGGAAAACTTTATAAACATCTGGGATTTGATTCCAAGCAAACCTGGTTATGGTTCACAATATTTACAAGTCTTTTTGGTACCCTGCTGCTGCTGGGCTTTTTCACTACAACACCTTCATGTCTACATGTAGCGAAGTGAGCTAAAATTGCCTCTTCTATCCTGTAGGTAGCTAGCTACGGTTATGGGCTTGAATATGTTGTTACAGAAAAAGTGTTAACCTCTAAGTTTCACCTTGTTCCATCCACTAAAAGTTCAAAGGATCTAGCATCAATCCTTGTCTTGAATCCAGTGGTTAAGTATAATTTGATGGGCCCTGGAACTCTCCTCATCTCTGGGCCCCCTTCCTGTATTACCCGGGCCCCCTTCACACATGTGCGGGCGTCAGCCCAGATAGCCATTTGCAACCACTTCTCAGTACCATGTGCATTGGTTATCGCTCCATAAAAATATTTATAATTTTATATGGCGTATATGTCCATTGTAGTTATTGTCACAAACTAGCAAACACTGCATAACACATATGCACATTTCACTTTATTAAATGCAATGCCAAACTTGGAACACAAAAATTTTGTTACTTTCACCATATTCCAGTGGCAGCTCTGTAGTGAAACGTGATGAGTCAAGTGCTTCAACCACACTGCTTAGACGTTTTTCTGAGTTTGGCAACAATCTAGCATTCTTACAGTCTGCTGAGGCCTGATAAAACTGACATTTAGAAATTTCAATTTGCTTGCCAGCATTCGCAGACATGTTTACACATACACCTTTATAACAACCTGCAGCAATCGCCTCAAGCCTCTTGGTAGAAATCACACTCTGTGAGCTATAAACACCTGAACTTGCCGACTTATCAACTTACTTGCTGTAGATAATGTTACATCAGATTTTTGCAATGCCAAAGACAGGTCTACAAGTTCCTCCAGAGCATCAAGCATGAGACCCAAGTTTTTAACAAAAACTGGATTCTCCAGTTTTTTTGCCATGCCAGCAAAATTTGCTTTATCTTTCTAGTGAGAAATAGGTTGATTTTTTTCAAGAAGTGGCTATAGGGCTGAATATGACCGCCAAACAGCTCATACAGGGTGGCAGCTAGAGGCAACCCAACGTACATCAAATAGGCGTCCAATCCTATTAAACTGGACTTCCAGATTACTCACACATTCAGCCAACTCTCTCAAGCACTTCAGCAACTGACTATGCAGATCATACGGTGAATCCACGAATGATATAAAATGATTAACTTCACTGCAGTATTTGATAGCAACAGCCCCGGCCAGTTCCAACCTGTGCTTAAAACAATGCCAACTTATCAAAAGTGGAAATCGTGTCTTTAATTTTGTGGCATCACCAGCCTTACTGCCTAATGTGACAGAGGCTCCATCTACACTTAAATCAATCCAATTATCTTTGAGAAGTTCCTCCGTGAACCCATGTGCTGTCAAACACCGCAGCAAAGCTAATACTACGCCATCGGCATCATTGCTGCCTAGTTCAACCAAATCAAGAAAAAATGTAACAGGACTAATGTTTGCATCCTTTACGCCTTAGCCATTTTCCAGTAAGAGATGTGCAGTACCAAATGACTTACTTTAACCGCTGTGTCAGAGATAAAGGACACCATGATTCAAGTGTGACACATTCTGAGGAAGGCAGTTGAGTTATATCAGGGGTGAGTCTGGCCCAGTATGTCCATATCACAAAAGCATCACACGACCTGGCACAATTCAACACAATTAATAACATTATGTGTGTGGCCGTCGGGGAATCAGGGCCGATACACCTAACTGGTGCTATTAATGCTAGGGGTATTATTTTTGTGGCAGTTTTATATTCTTGTGGCTCTGCATTGTTTACAATAAGCAAAAACTGTTCACCTTTTCACCCCTCTTTTCTAAGCAACAAATACAGGTCCTGATCTTTAGTCACACTGAAGTCAAATAAAGTTTTGTCACTGGGTTCAGTGAGCAAATTTTGGCTAGATACGGCATAGAAACTGTGGAGTGGTAGGAAAGGCAGGGGTACCCTGGCAGGGGAGTGTAGCAGGGATGGGATGGCAAAGGAGGAATGGCTGGGGAGCTTGGGAGGATAGGGCAGAGGTGGGGTGAGGTGCCAGAAGGGTAGGGGGAGCACTGGCACTAGGTGGCAGGGTGGCAGATTTCCCCACTGGGCTTCCCCGGTGTTGTCCCCAACGGGGCCCCTCTGTTGTACATGCTGTATATCCTTTTTGCTCTGGACCAGCCAGGACACAACGCATTTATTTAGCCAGTGGATTACACAGTTGTTGGTAGGCAGCTGCAGTATGCTAGGATTAGAATTCCTGAATTCTGTTCCTGGTTTTGGGAGAGGAGTGGTGCCTAGTGGCTGGAGCCGGGGTTATTATAGGCGAGGCAGACAAGTGCACTGATTTGGCATGTCAATTTGAAAGACAAAGTGGCTGAGTGGAGGAGACTTGAATCTTTTCATTAGAGACCTGCGTTCTGTTCCCAGCACTGCTTGAAATGACCGTGTGCTGCCTTGCGGTTAATTGATTTGTCCAACAGGGAGAGCAATATGACTGCCTATAATGTTTATAAGCCTTTCTGAATAAGAAGAATGGTGAAGTATAGAGATATAAAGAACAGGAAATAGCAGCGAAATTTGAACTCTCGTTCAGTGGATTACACTTTCCCATAGGGTACAAGAAACTTTGTGTGGGAAGTCTTTCATACTCATTCATCCACCCATCCGGTCTGCTTGCCTTTCCAGTGCAATGGAAGAGGCAGGTGGATTCAGACAATATGTGATGCACTTGAGAGGTCGATTGATTTTTAGCTAATCCATTTGGAAGGCAGTTGCAGTATTAAGGAAAAACAAATTCTGTTGTGGCTTAAATTCTAGCATGACTTGCAGGTCTTTGGGGAAAGAATCAAAGTGTTCTTTATTAGGGATCAGTCAATCACATGAAGTTTGATATCTTGGAAACTATTTTGGAGTTTCCAAAGCTAGCTCATGTTTATTATGTAATTGTGTTATAACTTAGAGGTACTATATTGTCTACTCTCTTCTGGGCTCTCTTATTTATCATGATAACTTCTGAACTAACAATACATTTTAAAATGAATTTGTGAATCTCCCATCCCAAACAAATGGATTTAATTTGTTACTAGAAATAAATGGATTTATAAATTTCTCTCCTACAAATAGATTCTGGTAATTAGTAGCAATACATAATCATACTGAAAAGAATCAAGTTGTAAAGTGAAGTTGACTGAATGCGTCTGTTCTTTTGATGATTCATCTTACTGTT
Organism: Pelusios castaneus; assembly: GCA_007922175.1. NCBI lineage: Eukaryota > Metazoa > Chordata > Testudines > Pelomedusidae > Pelusios > Pelusios castaneus. The sequence continues at coordinate 20,552,704 of ML685780.1, forward strand.
TAAAGAATGGATTTTGTAACAAATTGTAAATAAAAATAAAAAGCACCGTGTAGTTTCAAAGGTTATACGTCTTTAACTAGAAGCTCTAACTTCTCTTACATTTTTCCTTACTTTAAACTACAGCCTTAAAATGTTTGATTCTGCTCTGGAAAGTGGTTTTTAAGATGCGTTGTTTATTGCATCTTGATTTCCGTAACAAATATGCTCAGTTCTTAAATAAATAGGTTTTTTTCTAAGTGCCCTGCAGCCCTGCTAACTCAGCCTGTGTTGTGAGAGTCATGCTGGGTTTTTTTCTTGTGTTTTTGTTGGCATCATCATCAGAAGAGAGATTCTTCAGAGAAAAAAAACTATCCCCACAATTACACCAGTGCAAAACCATAATCTTTAAATTTCTATTTCATGCAGAAGACTCAGCAGCTGAACTACTCACCAGAATCAGTAAAATTTCATTTAATAACCTTTGCTGTTTCCATTCAAAAAGTCACTAATTCAAAATGCTGTGCTTTGTTTTGTTTGTTTAGTTGTTCAGCAACATCAAAGATGGAGAAAGTTTACGATTGTTTGAGACTGGACACCGCACAGCACACAAGCAAGACACTCACACCATGGAGGCAGTGAAGCTGGTGGAATTCAACCTAAAGCAAGTGCTCACAAAGCTTGTGACTCATCTTTTTGGAGGTGGTAGGTATTGCAGCGTTGTGACCCTTTCACCAGAGCGGCAGGTAGCAGGCATGGATCCAGGCTTTTAAGAAGGGTTATGTGGCATAATAAAAGAGAGTGAGCCAGGAATAGCTGTTGGGAACTGTCATAGTACTGAAACCACTGCATTTTTTAAAAAAAGACTATTGATTGCTATTTTTTGATATTTTGATAACAGCAATTGTATATAAAATTACATATCGTGTGTATGTGTTATTACATCCATTCTGGCCATGAAGTAACATGAATGTTCCCCACAGCTAAATACGTTAGACTTTTTAACTGAGTGGAGGGAACCCTGATTAACTTTGGCTGTCCACCATTTGCTGTTTCAAAGTTGTAGAGGGTGTCTGTGAATTGACTCATCAAATATTTTTAAGAAATACCTGTTTCTGTGTCTGTCTCTATAAATGAATGTTCTGAGGGAGCATTGCTGCTTACAGTTATTTCCTGGCAGGAAGGCAGCGGTCTGCTGAATTGACTCAGCTTTCTGTCCAAGAAATAGTGCATAGCAGTAGAATGTATGGGATAAGTTGTCCTCTTACTACAGCTGTTCTGAGAAGCCATTGAAGTCAGTGTGGATTCTGAGTGAGAATTTATGGCAGTACCAGATCTGATGCAGGTGGGGAGTGAAAATGAATTTGTTGATTTCTGCCTGGGCTGCTATAGCTATACGCTGGTTTCCAAAGTGGTCGTAGTATGGGCTATCATAACTGGTATTCTTCTTATGAACAGTAAGTGGAGGGCAACCATCTCTCATGTGGAGACTAATGGCCAATTTAAGTATGCTGGTGAGCATATTTGTTATGCCTCTAGTTGGGATGCTCCAGTAAAACCTGCCATAGAGAATACCTCTCAAGAGAGACCATGTGTGCAGAGGCCACAAAACGCCACCGCTCTCTGGTGTGCATAACTTCGAACAGCTGAACTTAAGCACCAAGTAAATATATTACTAATTTGGACTTTATTCTGTTTGTGTATGTGACAGGTCACTACCAGCAGCAGCCTGAAGAAGGCTGCAGGCCCAGCTTGAGACAGTTAACCTCTCTTCTGAGGGACTTTGAGCACCCGGGTGGTAATCACTAGACCAGGGGGGACATGATAGAAGTATATAAAATTATGACTGATGTGGAAAAAGTGGACAAGGAAAAGTTGTTTAAATACTCCCATAATACAAGAACCAGGGGTCACCAAATGAAACTGATAGGTAGCAGGTTCAAAACAAATAAAAGGAAGTTCTTCTTCACACAACGCACAGTCAACTTGTGGAACTCCTTACCTGAGGAGGTTGTGAAGGCTGGGACTATAACAATATTTAAAAGGGAACTGGATAAGTTCATGGTGGCTAAGTCCATAAATGGCTATTAGCCAGAAAGGGGTTAAGAATGGTGTCCCTAGCCTCTGTTTATCAGAGGATGGAGACGGATGGCAGGAGAGTGATCACTTGATCATTGCCTGTTAGGTTCACTCCCTCTGGGGCACCTGGGCACTGGCCACTGTCGGTAGACAGATACTGGGCTAGATGGACCTCTGGTCTGACCCAGTACGGCCTTTCTTATGTTCTTATGTTCTTATGTTATGTTCTTATAGGGGTAGGTAACCCTCGGCACACGTGCCAACAGTGACACACGAGCCCATTTGGAGCGGCACTCGGCATCCTCTGTGGCGCCACAGAAATTGCCACTCCCACCACCCAAAGACAGTCCAAGTGGCTTCTTGCAGGGGCGGCTGCAGTGCGGAGGTCCCTGCCATGTCCATGCCCCAGACATACCATGTAAAGAAGCCACCCAGAGCGGCTCCTCTCTGTGGTGTGCCACCACCAGAAGGAGTGACTCCAGGTAACTGGGGGTAGGGGTCCCCAGGCATGCTGCTGACAGGACCCCCTCCAGGTGGCTTCTTTCCATGAATGGGTGTCGGCACCAGCTGAGGGTCTAGGAGGTAGGGCTGGCACAGGGGTCGGCAAAGGTTGCCAGCCCCTGCACTAGACTAACAATGTAATAGTGAGGATATAAGTGGAAGATACAAATAGCTAGGAAGGCTCAGGAGTGAGCTTGGGCTGAGGAGTGAAATCTGTGATGAAACCTCCCCTTGTTGTAAGCCTGCATTACACGGTTATTTTGTAAGAAAAGAATAAATAGACACCTTGGTGAAAAATGATAACCTGATCAACAACTTATGTTGATGATGTGCTAAGTGAGTTTTCATCTCTTTCTACCCTCCACTTTCGTTATTAGTTTAACATCCTCCTGTCTACTATAGCCAGCCTGTCCCCAAGGAGATGCGTTTCCCAAACCTGGCTGTCAAGAAACTCCTCAGCTCCTCTGATTCTTCGTAGCCTCTCTACTTGCTCCTCCAGTCCAAGGTCAGCTCTGTCACCAACTTGCTCTTCACGCACAAGAAGTCCCTTCTGTCTTTAGCCAGGAAAGAAAATATCGCACATCTGTTGCAGGTCACCACCAGTGTGCCATCTCTGGCCATCTTGAAATCCACATAAAGCTGAACCTGTAAGGAAAGCCTCTCACACTCCCTGTCCAGTCTCCCTCTACAGCTCTCGTTAGCTGCCTTAATTTTGCAACTCTTGAATTCAGGAGGAAGTGACTTTATCCCGAGTCCCCCTGCTCAGTCCAGCTCATCTCTTCCTCTCAACAATGGGGAGTGATTAACCACTCAGAGACTTCAAACAGCAGAGATAAGCAAAGCACCATGGGTCAGGGCTACATGCCCCTTACAGCAGGGCTCGACAAAACCCTGGCACCAGGATGCAATGGCGCCCAGAAATTTTACCCTGGCACCTAGATGTGCCAGGGTACTCCATGGGTTAGAACACCCCTGGCAGCCACACAGCCCCTCCCTGCCCCCCAGCAGCAGGGCTTCTGCACCCCGGGAGGCAGTGGAAGCATTTCAGTGGAGGAGGGCCCCTCTAACGTGCCACACGCCTAGGCACCCCAGTTTGGGGGCTAGCACCTAGGTGTGTGGTGCTTTTGTCAAGGCCTGTGTTACAGGTACCAACAAATTGACGTATCTCAGCTACTTATCCCCAGTCAAGCTATGCAGCCTGTACATAGAGAACAAACAGTGCACAGGCAGACTGAATGCACCACTCGCCATGGCCCAGTACCTCCAACCACAGAGTCTTCAGCTGTGCCTCTCCTGTTAAATGCCTGCGTTTGCAACAGTGCCACAAGAGGAACTGTGAATAGGCTGAAAAATAAACAGGTTATTTTGAAGGTAGGCCGCTTCAATGACAAAGCAGCAAGGACTTTAATCAAGTACTGTTAACTGGTTTGAGAAGACTGTGGACTCCATAATGAGGCTCATTGATAGTATGGAAGAAAAAGAAGCAAGGATATTCTAAAGAACTGCAAGTTGGATAAAAATATTACACATTCACGTGCTAGCAATGTGTCTTCTATATCAAAGTCCCATTTTGTGTGGTAGGTCAGTGTCTAACCCTGGTACAAATAGCCTCTGAGTGCAGGCTCCTCCTCTAATAAAAATTTTGCATACCTCCACTGAAGTTAATGGTGTTACACCAATTTACTATACACTAGCTGAAGATCTGAGCCTAAATTTCTGTCCCTCAGTATGAATATTACTATCATTTGAAAATGCAAGTTGGTATTCAGTAAGTCCTTAATTATCTCTGGCAGCCTGTTCAAAATGGTAATCGCTGTCCCTCCAAAATTCTTAACATTTTTGTCAAGTTTTCTCTCATAGAATCTATGTTAGCTTGTATGTGTGTGTGTGTGTATATATATATATATATATATATATATGGATTCATCATATTTGCTTACCATATTCTTGAATCTTTGTGCCAACAAAAGAATACGGAAAAGCCAAGTGGGAACTATTATTTCTTTCATTGTTAGTTCTCTGTGCACTGCCCTTGAGGCTTCTGATACTACACATATTGTTCTCTTGCTTCTCTTCTAACGTTGTTGTAATTATAGTTCCTTAGAAAACACTGAGATGTATGGATGAACCAGTTATACAAGAGTTAAACAGTATTATTATTTATTTAGACAGAATAATAGAATCATAGAAATGTAGGGCTGGAAGGGACCTCAAGAGGTCATATGGACAATTGCCCCCTGAGTCAGGATTACGTATACTCATAGACTAGGGGTTCTTGCAACAAATTTTGTGATGGCCTCAGGGTCCGGCCACCAACTTTTGCTGGTGGCCACTCTGACAATTTTTCTTAAAATACATAATTAACTTTAAGAAAAATGAATAAACACAAACACATACATGTCCAAATAATTTGCAATTTATTTATGTAGGGCTTTTCTGTAGACTCAGTAATGAAAATAACGTACCGTTGTCTGTATTCTTTACTGGACTTAAAGACAATAGAAACACAAAGTGCTTTGCCTGTTCTTGTCTGTCTTTGTTGCTGTTTCTTTTGCTTTTTCAGTTGCCCTCTTTTTTTTTTAGACTCGTTAGCTAGAAAGTCTGCTCCTGTGAAAAGTGATATTTGTATGTTTATTGGTACCAATTTTTATAGCAGCAGACTTGCTAGCTAGCTGTAAGGCAGTGAAAAGCGATATTAACATTCATACAAATATTACTTTTCACAGCAGGCTTACTCAGCCCTGAATAAGGGGGTGGACAGTGAGGCAGCAGGGGTCAGAGGTGATGAGGTGCATGGGGGTCTGGTGGGGGCTGAGGTGATGGGGGAAGGGGATACTGAGCCCAGGGTCAGAGCATGAAGCTTTGCAGCCAAAGCCTGGGACTGGAGGATGCAGCAGAAGCCAGGAGACATGGGGTAAGGGTGATGAGCCTTGATCCGGTATCCACTCTGTGCAGATGAGGTCCAAAGTCCAGTGCCAGATCCCGGGGTCCTACTGCCATGCAACTGGAGGACAGAGCATGTGGCTGAAGACCAGGGCTGCAGGAGGCAGTGGGGGCCAAGGGCAAAGGAGATGTCCGCCACCCCGTAGCTAGGGGCTGAGGCTGGAGCCCAAAGCCCAGTGGCTGGAACCCGTGGGCCTGCAGTTGTAGCCCTGTGGCCAGAACACGGAGTCTGTGGCTGAAGTCTGCTATCCATCATCCCAGGGCTGAAGTTGGAAGCTCAAGCTCCTCTTCCCCCTGGGAAGGTAGGAAACATGCACCACACCCTATGGAATTTGTGGGGCAGGACCCAATCCCTGCTGGCGGCTCCAGGCGAGGGGCTGCTGCTTTGCCTCTCCCGCTCACCCTCCAGAACTCTGTGGCCTCAAGAAAAGTTGCATGTGGTCACATTTGAGAAAGGCTGCTTTAGCCCATCCCTTACAGGTGTTTTCTAATATGCTTTTTAAAAAACCACCAATAACAGGAATTCCACCCTTTCCCTAGATAATCTGTTCCAGTGCTTAAGTATCATTATAGTTAAGTTTTTTCTAATATGTAATCCAAATCTTCCTTGCTGCAAATTAAGCCAATTACTTCTTGTCCTACTCTCGGTGAACATAAAGAATAACTGTTCACTGTACTCTTCATAACAGCCTTTTACTTATTAGAACTGCTTTCCTGTTCCCCCTCAGCCTTCTCTTCTCTAAACTAAACATGCTCAGTTCTTTCAACCTTTCCTCACAGGTCAAGTTTTCTAACCCTCTTACCATTTTCCTCTTTGGATTCTTTCCAATTTGTGCACCTCTTACCCAGTCTAACTCAGATCTCATCTGATAATATCTTCTGACAAAACAAAGGATAAATTAGATTTTTGGTCCACTCAACTTCTGCCAGTTGTTGCAAGCAGAATTAATAGGAGTAATGAAATGCAAGCTTAATTTAGGAGGAGATGCAAATTTCACATACACAGATTTAAGCAATTCCTTTTCTCAGTAGCTTCCTTTTGTGAATATTTCATTTTGAGTCCTTTCTAAACATAATCCTACTAGGAACAAAACAGTACATAGATGTATAATCTTTGGAGAATTCTGCTTTTTTTTCTGTTTTTGCTGATTCTTTGCAGTACCACAGGAATGGGTTGCCTTAATGATTTTTATTTTCAGTGCCTTTGGCTAAACATTTTCCTTACAGGACCCAATTACGATACTACTGACAGATTCTCCCTTTAACTCAGTATGTAGCAATGTCACTTCTGTTGAATACAGATGTGATCTGTGCAATTCCTTACTCAAAAATAAGAATAATCCTCCATTTACTTTTTACTGACTAGAAACCTAATACTTTAGATATAGCTGGATCAGGGGCCGAGCCAATGCTCAATGAAACCAGTGGAAGGACTCCTATTGACATTAGTGGGCAATGGATTGGGCCCATATTTGCTTATTACCATAAATAGTCCCTTTGACATAATTAACTAAGTGGATCTACATCTGATAGTTAGTGTCTAAAGGACCAGTCGGCTTGGTTAACTTTCTGAGTTCTGTAAAATCCTATCGGATTTTTGCAAATTATATGTCAGATTTTGGAGCCCTCAGATTTTATAAAAAAATGTTTGGAAGTAAATCTTTGTGACTGAAATTAAATTTACCCAGTAAGCAATGTGTATTTAAATGGAGTTAGATATCTACATCTTGAGCTAGACACTGGAGAACTGAAATAAAAGTTAAATAAACAAATGAAGGTTGATGGTGTATGGGGTTTCCCTTATCCATTATTTCTCTTTTTACTATCCCTTCTATATTTTCTGTACTTATTTGTTATTTCTTTAATTTTAAATATAAATTACAGATTAAAAAGGAATGTATGTTATAAAACACTCTGTTGATGTTGTAACTAATCCTATATTACAGGAAATGTGTATATATTTTCCAAATCAACTGTAGCCTCTAAGCCTCACTGTGCATCACAACACTGGATGATGTGATATACCCTTTCACAAATAATAGCATATTATCTAATGCAAATGATCTGCATTCTGTAAATAATCTGATACCCCAAAGGAAGTGATCCACTAAATAAATATATATATATATATATATATATATATATATATATATATATATATATTTACAAGCATCAGCAGTTCAAAATTATAAAACAGAATAAAAAACACAAAATCTCTTGTAATGGTCATTTTTCACCTTCTTGCTTTTCATTCAGCCATTGATAATCTACCTTTCAGATAATGTACTGAAATTTTTATTTACTTGATTAAGAATAATAGAATCATAAAAATGAGGTCCCATCCAGCCCTATATCTCTGAGTTTTAATAAAAGAAACAAAATTTCAGATCATTTTCTGAAACACTGATTATTAATAACATTCTGCTGGTACTTCCTTTTTATTAAGCACAAAATTAGTTGATATGCAATGTAATTCTTACTGGCTTTGCAAATAGTACAATCTGAGTGAAAAATAAGTTTGCATGTGCATATGTATAAGAAAAGTGCATGAGCCTTAGGGTAAGATTCTAATTGCAGAAAAGGTCAGGAAATTCAAAGTTACAGTTCCTACAGTAACCGTATGTTGGTCCTTTTGTATATATGTGATGTTCTCTATAACAGTATATGGTGATAACTTTACTGACTTAATTAATATATATATATATATACACACACTTTACTGACTTAATTAATATATATATATATATATATATATATACTAATTTCATGTAGTTTATATATGTATGACTACATGACTATATATATAAAAGACTACATGACTATATATATAGATATATGTATATGTATGAAGTCAATATAATTATCACCATGCAGTGTGTGTATTTAAACAAAAAACATAGTACAATTATGATCATTCTGATAACCATCATTTTGAATGTTGAGTTTTTTATTTGCATAAAAAGTTAACCTTCATTCATTATAATTTTTTGAGGTTTATACTTAAAATCAAAAAAGAAAATATGCGAGTGCTAATGTGTATGAATGTCTGGTAGGAGGGTCCTTTGGAGTATTTCCTAAATGTTGAATGTATTTACTGTTTTGGCTGTGTTTGTGTACACATGCATGTGTTATGATGGATTGTGTATGTATGAATATTTACATGCAAAAATGTCATTAATTTGCATCTGAAACTGAAAGAATACATCACCTAATACATCACCAAGAGAATGTTATGGTTTTTTAAAAAATTATAAATCACGGAAATTCAAAGTTAAGTTTTCTGTTGAAATTTAAAAAAAAAAGAAGAAAATCTAATGCTTGGAAATACATAGATAATGTCACCCCAACAAACTTTACTCAGTCCATTATTTTTTCAAACATAAATTGTTTTCCTTGCTAATTAATGAACATGAATTTAGCTTAATTACTTTGTGTGGTTTATCTTGTGCCCCCATTGCAAAGTGGGTAGGATATCAACATGAATGAAAGTTTCACCTGGGTTTTAGCATACATCCTCAAACAAGCAAGTGAACCCAAGTTAAAAACACCAGTAAACTTATGCATGCATGGAAGGGAGGTGAAAGGGAACACCTGAATAAACTCTGCAGTGAAGACATACCCTGAATCTTTCTGTGCATCAGCTCTGAACTGTACAATAGAATAACAATACTACCACACAAACAAGGGGTCATGTGTCTATCTTATCTATTTAGGCTCTGGCCCTGGATTGTAAACCATGAGGATGGAATGTTGAACCCATGTGGATTCACAGGGTAGAGCTGGCACCCTTGATTGTAAACCCTTTGGGGTAGAGACTATCTTAACTATGTTTGTACAGTGCCTAGCATAATGGGGTTCTGATCTCAGATGAAGCCTGTAGGATGCTATTTTAATAGCAACAAAATTATATAATATTAGAGTTGGAAGAGGCTATAATGCAATATGATCACATAATATTAGGGTTGGAAGTGTTCTAAACTTCTTAGCATTTTCCTCTCCTCTGGATTCTTTCCAGTTTGTGCACCTCTTATCAGTCTAACTCCTCTTACCAGTTGTTGGAGCAAACCTTGCAGGCCTCAAATTTGCTCAGCAACAGCATGACTTATAGAAGAATGGGGGAAAGTGTAAAGGTAAGAATGGTATAGTCTGAGAAGGGAAAGAAAAACTACTGACCTCAAGGTTAAAGTATTCTAAATAAGATAAGCTGTCTCTAAACTGTTTTTCTGTTTTAACCAGTTTGTAACCTTTCACTTGCACCTAATAGGCAAAAATTGTTAACTGTCTATCCTATAAATATCTGCAAAATCTGCCTGCGAGCAGAGCTCACTTAACTTCACAGACTCTGTGTTGTTATCAGACTCTCTTCCTGCATGCCGGAATAAATGTCTTGGTAAAACTTGATTACACAGGGTTAAGTTGTATTTTCTTTAACAGTTGGTGCACACAGTCTAACTCAAACCTCATCTGGTAATAACTTCTGACAAAGTATAGGATAAGATTAGAGGTCATCTAGTCCAACCCCTTACTCAAAGCAGGGCCAACCAACCCTAATTAAATCAACCCACCCAGAGCTTTGTCAAGCCAGGCCGTAAAAACGATAGAAATTCCACCACTTCCCTAGGTAACCCATTCCAGTGCTTCACCACCGTCCGAGAGAAAAAGGCTTTTCTAATATCCAGCCTAAACCTTCCCCACTGCAACTTCAGACCATTGCTCTTCATTCTCTGCCACCACTAAGAACAGCCTAGCTCCATCCTCCCTGGAATATCTCTTCAGGTAGTTGAAGGCGACTATCAAATCCACCCTCACTCTTCTCCAGACTAAACAATCCTAGTTCTCTCAACCTCTCATCATAATCCATGTGTTGCAGCCCCCTAATCGTTTTTGTTGCCTTCCACCGGACTCTCTTCAATTTGCCCACATCCTTTCTGTAGTGGGGGGCCCAAAATTGGACACAGTACTCCAAATGTGGCCTCCCCAGTGCCAAATAGAGGGGAGTAATCGTTTCCCTCAATCTGTTGACAATGCTCCTACTAATGCAGACCAATATGCCATTAGTCTTCTTGACAATGAGGGCACGCTGTTGATTGATATCCAGCTTCTTGTCTACTATAACCTTCAGATTCTTTTCAGCAGAATGGCCACCTAGCCAGTTGGTCCCCAGCCTGCAGCAGTACATGGGATTCTTCCATCCTAAGTGCAGGACCCTGCACTTACCTTCACTGAATCTCATCAGATATTTAGGCCCAATCCTCCAATTTGTGTCGATCACTTTGTATCCTATCCCTATCCTCCTGCAAATAGTCTGCTCCTCTACCTTAGTGTCATCTGCAAACTTGCTGAGGGTGCAATCCACCCATCTTCCAGATCATTAATAAGGATATTGAACAAAACTGGCATCAGGACTGATCCCTGGGGCACTGCGCTTGTCAGCTAGACATCAAAACATAATTAGCACGGTTCTTCTTTCAGCTATTTTTAATTAATGTAGGTGCACACATTTACAGCAGAACATGTGTGCAAGTTGTTTGGGAGGTGGGGTTTCCCTGCTTGCATTGCTCAAAAATAGCTGAATCACATTTGCTTTAAAAGGGGAGGGAGGGAAGGGGGGCAGAAGCTGACCTAAACATGAAAAATTTCAACCTAAAATTTTGTTTCATATAGTATTGGCAAAAGGGAGGGGAACAGAATTGGTATAGAAACCAGAATTGAAATTTGAGATCCATTAAGCCCAGATATATGAACAAGAACAATAAACAAGCAAACACGTATCTAAAAAAATTTTTTTAAGGGTATTTGGCAACTTCAGCAATCATGATGATGTAGTATATTGTAAAGGTTTTCTTGTCACTGTTTTGGGTATAATAAGTATTATATTGCAAATAAAAAATTCCTGAGTCAAGCTTGCAGAAATAATAAAATTAGTTAAGTCATGAGATTTTTTTAAAATCAATTTTGTGAGGTTTTTTACTATTGCATCTGGTTCTTGAGACTTTCATGTTTTCAAGCTTTCTTCTGTAATCATAAGGCTAGAAACTGTTTCTTTTTTTTTTAAATGAAAGTTGAGACTGTCATATAATCATGTGACTCCAAAAACTAGGGATTTATGAAGTGTACCAAAAGGGGTCATGACAAAATACTAAAAGTTGGCAACACTGGTGTGCCTAACTCACCTGTGGATTTCCCCACTGTACAAATATTGAAGTCATCCCAAATTCTGTATATCTGTATGCTATGCCACATTGCATCATCATGTAGTCTATTATGTATAACCTAATAAAATATTCAGACACAAATATATACAGGGAAAATAGCTTTATTTTTAAAACAGGTTAAGGTTACTGTATATTAAAAGAAACAAAGGGAGATTTATTTTCCTAACTATCATTAAAGCAATAACTTTAAAATGTAAAATAATAAGAATAATAGAAATACAACAGAAAGGGTTAGCTTTTTGTGAGGAGCTGTTAGTCATTTTCTGTTACAGAGAATAACAAAATTACCAACCATCCCATGATCTTGGCTCATTTTCCTTCTCTGCCAGGTGCTTGCTGGAATTTGACAAGTGATTGATTTGGTTTCAAAAGGTGCCTGAATTGCACAAAGTGTTTTTCATATTAGAAAAGACATGGCCATTTTTTCACAAGTTTCAAGATTTATTACCTTGCACAAAAGTGCTGTAAATTAGTTTGTTTGCTATTTATTTTCTCAGGATTACAGTAATTGGTGTCATTAACTGAAGGGCAAGTTTTATGAAGGGTTGGAGAGGTAGCCTTTTAAATACTTACTCTTTTTATGTGTTTATTTTTAAATAATGATACAGGACTGGAAATTAGATGGGTAGACTGCTATTTCCCGTTTACACATCCTTCCTTTGAAATGGAGATCAACTTCCAAGGAGAATGGATGGAGGTCCTGGGCTGTGGGGTCATGGAACAGCAGCTAGTTAACTCAGGTACTGAAACTTCTTTGCTTCATTGACATCTCTATTAGCAAACACTTCCAGCACAATCAGTTTCACTGTCTCCAACTCCCCTTTCCCTCACAGTGTGCTGCATGTGCACTCATCTCTTTTACTGGCAGCCTCAGCAGATAGTCTGCAGACAGAATGCAGGCTGTGATTTGAGGACACCAAGTTAACCAACAAGCTGGAGCCCAAAAACAGAGACCATGTCTTTTTTTAGGGAATGGGGGGGACACTTAATTTTAAAAAGATAAACTAATTAGTTGACAAATTCTCCTCTTTCAAAACAAGCATAATTTACTGATATAGTTATGATTTAAAAATGCAGCACACACTGATATCTGGGATACTACAGTATGGGGGTGGGGACTGTGGCATCAGAACTACCACTGTGTGTTAATTGAGTAAAAATATTCTCTTTCTTTGTTGTTTATTCGTACTGATTATCACATACTGTTTCAAGAGCAATAGTATTTAATTTAATTGAAATGACAGAGATATTGTTGATTGCCTGACATGAAGGATCCTCTAGTGACTAGTCTAAAGATTACACAAAAAGGAAATAAAATGGTAATGAGATTGCTTTTCAAATATTTTCATATCAGTACTTCCTGGCCTTGATTTTTGGAGGGGCTGGGAACCTGCACTTTCCCCTGAAATAATCAGCAGTTATAGGTGCTCAGCACTTTTGGAAATCAGTTTCTTACATCTCCCTTTGTCATTTAGTATATACGAGTGTCCCTTTAGAATACTACTCACATAGTTCGTTCAGATGTGGCAGGCTGCTGCTTTCAGGCATTTCTGTTGCATTGTATTTGTTTTGTTTTTTTGGCATGGGTTCCTTTAGCTATTTCTGGCCTGGTCTATGTTTTAAACTTAGGTCAACCTAGCTACACTGCTTAGGGATGTTTAATTTATAGCCCTAAGAAACATAGTTAACCTAAGTTCAAGTGCAGACAGCGTCACCTGCTTTCAGGGAGGTGGTTTACCTACAGTGATAAAACAACCCCTCCCATCGCTGTGGTAAGTGTTTACACTACAGGAGTGCAAGCTGCTGCACTGCAGGTCAGCCACGGTTGTGTTTCTGATGTAGGCATACATCTGTCTTTAGTAGACTCTAAATTCTTCTTTTTTATTTTTATTTTTTTTAACATTCATTAGAGGTGGGACTTACCCTCAGTCTCTCACACCCCAGGTATACAGTGGAGCATATAGTGAGTCTGGCTTTGGCCTAGTGAGTATTTCATTATTTATACAAAGTGGGACAGCTCCAACAGGAGACATTGAGAGAGCTTCATCTCAATAGTTATTAGTCTGGTAGTTAGGGCACTCACCTCAGATGTGGGAGACCTAATGTTAAACTTATGAAAGAAAAGACTAGTTGGATCTTATTCAGAGGACAAGGCAACATGCCATATTTATTGTAAATTTAAGAATACCAAAAAGCAGTCTTGTTCACACACATTCATACCCAAGAAGTTCTGCAAGCTGGTGTGACATAATTACCCGTCCTTTTATGCATTGCTCGAGCCAGCCTAGTGATCAACTAGGCTGGGCACAAGAAGAGAGCTGGGTCTCTGTCAGTCGCAAATCCAGATCTCCAAGATGACGATTGCAGAATAAAAACCCAAAGTTTCTGTGTTCTTACCCCATCTTTTATACCTGCTGGCTCTTATGTAAGTCTGTGAGCCTTGCTGTGTCATGCTCCCTCCAGATTCAGAATAAACAACTGGAGTCCTGTGACACCTTATAGACTAACCGATTTTCTTCGGCATAAGTTTCGTGGGCTATAACCCACTTCGTCAGATATGGGTTATAGCCCACGAAAGCTTATGCCGAAGAAAATCGGTTAGTCTATAAGGTGCCACAGGACTCCCGTTGTTTTTGCTGTACACAGACTAACATGGCTACCCCTCTGCAGTTTCAGAACGATTGTTAATCACCAGCTAATTGCCAGTATATCTGTTCTCTTATTCTTGTACTTTTCATTCCCAGAGGGGATCCTTTTGTACTTTAGGGTTGTTTATTTGCACTTTAGCGTTGTTGATACGCACTTTTTGGCCATCCGGGTCGGGATGACAGTTGGTGTCCTCACTCCCCTTTCCGTTGTCAGAGCAGTTTCAGTTGGCATATTTTTAATGCACTGCACGTACATTCCTCATTCACATACACAAAGAGAATTTATTAAGATAATTTTAGGTTCAATAGTACAAGTTTCAGGAGAGGGTTTACTTCAAGAAACTAACAAGATGGAGTTCACTCATGCCACACTAAAAAGTACTAGACTATTATAAAAATAAAGAAAAAGCTACATCTATCTTAATTTCATTTATAAAATAAAACAAGTCTACATATGATTTATTTACACAGATCTTGGGGCTGGTTCACTCTAGGTTCAAGTCTCTACCTGATTCAGATGGGGTGTCCCTCTTATGTTTCTTGAAAAGTATTTGAAGGTCTTACTGTAGTCCTGATGAGGAACGGGAATATTTTTCAAGTAGTCTTAACAGTTTTTCAAGTGATGGTCCTTATTATAGCTCACTGAAGGTTATGTGCCGTGTGTCTGGAGCTGAAGCTTTTCAAAGTAATTATGTCCGTTGCTCCACACATGCCCCCTTGCATTGCCTTGTAATTTCACCTCAGGTGATGAAAGGCAAGTCAGACCGACTGCGTCTTCAGTTCCTTCTCATTGCCACATGGTTTGAGTCTGAACTTCTGTTGTTCTTTCATCGTTGGAGATACACTTTCCAAACTTCCAGAAAAACTGTTTTTATTCTTGCTCAAATTTAGAATTTTACTGATTTTGTAGTAGTTTTAATGTTTGTAGTAATTTTTGTAGAATTAAGGACTTTGGGATGCCGCTTTGCCAACACCGTGTTCAGGTGCAGTATCTGTCTCTCCTTCTCTGCTGTTCTCTGGAAGGCCGGGCACTGCACTTTAAGAAGCATCTCATGGCAATCACCATAAGGCCACAATCAGATCCTGACTGGAGTTCCCCCACATACATCAGCCTGAGCAGTCCAGGAGTGCGTGGAGTCCTACTGTGGAGTCCCAGTCCAGTTCCACTGGAACCAACACTATAGCTCCCCCGTGGGGCTTAACTATGAAATATGGAAGCATGCACATAAGCAAAATCAGTCTTTCTCCAGATTCAAGAAAGATGCTGCACCATCCACAAGTTCTGGCCACAGGCGATGGGCATGTTCCAAGGTCCACAGGAGCAAGAAGAAGTGACATTGTTCGCAGGATCTGCCAGTCCTGGTCCCTGCACCACTCCTCCATCACTCTGCTAGTGCATCATGAATTGCTGGCCCCAACACAAGTCCCCTTACCAGCCCTGGTTCTATCTGTGGTGCTGTTGATGCTGGGGAGAATCGAATGTCCTCCTGAGCCTTATGAACTGTTTGCCCTGGAAGAGATGAGGCCTCTGCATGTTACAGTCCATTCACTTGCTAAGAGAGCTCCCACCCCTCCATTGGATCTGCTGCCCTCTGGTCATATTCCTGTAGCTAGAGACCTGAAAATCCGCGGATATCCACATTATATCCGCGGATATCCACATCCGCGGATACAATGCAGATGTCTGCAGACCATTTCTTGCAGATGCAGATTGGATACGGATCCACATATTTCTATCCATGCAGGACTCTACCTATAGCACATGCCATTTTCTTGGCACCCTCCATTCATTCAGGGCTATGGCTCCTCTGAGTCTGAGGATTTAGATACTACACATAGTCTGCTGTTTGCATTCCAAAAACATGACTACTTGAGGGCTCTGATGTGGCAGCACTCTCTCTTGCCTCAGCTCAGGAGCCTCTGGTACCCAACTTCATAGGTACTGCCACAGCAACATCAGCATTAACCAGTTTGGCCATGTTGAAACTCATGGCCCCAGTATTCACCTTCAGAGCTATCTATCTTGCTTAACTTGGGAGGAATCCCCTGTATCACTACCCATCCTTCTTTGAATAGATGTTCGGAAGTGGAGTAGGGTGAGTCAGCCTGGTACCAACGGATCCGGATAGCATCTCATGTTATTCTGGATGCAGCAATTTGTTGATGCCCTTCTTTCCCACAGACGACTTTTGTTAATTTCAGGAGCTGCTCGGGAGAATAGCTAATGCTCTTCAGATTCTTTCAGAGGAGCTAGAGGACAGTCAGCACCAACTACTAAACGTCTTGCATGCATCGATACTAGCCAGAGTGGCACTACCAATGAACGGTGCTATTCTTCAACTGACATGCATTGTGTGGCATATCCCAGCCACGTGTCTCCATCCCAAATGGGGTGGAAAAGAGACACTATATCGTCCACTGCAGGGGTTCTGAGTTTCTGTTCTGCCATCCTCTGCCTGATTCCTTGGTGATCCAGTTTGCTATGGAGAGAGCCAAAAAGCAGCATCCACATTTGCACCCCATCTGACAAGGAGGTCAAGAGATTAAAGCTTATAGGTAGGAAGTTCTTTTCCTCAGCCAGCTTCCAGTTCTGTACTTCTAATTACTTAGGTTTGGCTGATTGCCAAATATGACTTTTTGAACTATGGGTTGATGGTGGATTTTGCATATAAATTACCACAATAGGATCCTGCCCACATCCAAGCTACTTTGGAGGAGGGCAGGTTGGTCTCCTGCACCATACTTCAGACTGCGGTTGATTCTGTGGGCATGTTCTTGTGTACAATGGCACCTGGAATCTTCATGAAGAGGGAAACCTGGTTTCATTCCTCAGGCTTTCTAAGAGAGGTACAGAGTACAACTGAGGACCTTCCTTTTGATGAATCACACCTCTTCATCCACAAGATGGATGATTCCTTTCACTCACTGAAAGACCCTACTGTCACCCTGCAATTGCTAAGCACATATACACGAGCACTGAAAAGAACATTTTACCACTGATAGTTTACACAATGCTATAGAACTTCCTATTTGTACCAGGGCCTTCAGCAAGGCTACAGATCTCCATAGAAATGCACAAAGGTCCACAGGTCTTGTCCACTGTCCTCCATACAGCATACCTGATCTTTGTGTAGGTGATGTTTCTGAGAGCATGTAGAGACTCATCAACCACTTTGCACCTCACTGCTCTTGCAGCCTCTTTGAGGGCCATCTCAAACTCTTTCTACCAGCATGGAGCGTGATAACAAAGAACAATTGGGTCCTGGATGTCATTCAGCATGGCTATATGATCGAGTGTATGATGCTACCTCCTCCAGGCCCTTCACCCTGAGCCTTTTTCAGGGATCACTCTTACAATGGTATTCTTACCCTAGAAGTGGATTCTCTCTTGCAGAGAAGAGTATCGGAATCAGTCCCTGCAGCATTTCTAGCCATAGGGCTCTATTCCAGGTATTTCCTGGTGCCCAGGAAGAAAGGAAGATGGAAACCATTCCTGGATCTCTAATTCCATTCACAAACGATGTTCTAAATGGTCATGCTCTCAACCATCATTCCCTCACTAGAAAAAGGCATGTGGTTTATGGCTCTTGACATGCAGGATGCTTACTTCCATGTTGACATCCATTTGATCCACAGATGATTCTTGATGTTTATGGTGGGTCCATGACACTTTCAGTACTGGGTCCTCCTATATGGACTTACCACTGTTCCACAAATCTTCACAAAAGTTTTCTCCATGTTTAATTGCTCACCTCCAATGTTAAGCAGTTCTTGTCTTCCTTTATCTAAACAACTGGCTGCTGGTGGCTCGATTCAGAAAGGAAGTTTGGGAATCAACATCCCAGTTCTTTCTGCTCCTCTCCTCCCTAATGGTGAGGGTGACTGTGAATGTCGAAAAATCAAGTTTGCATCCTACATTGTCTCTGAGGTTAATTGGAGCATGAATCGACACAGCCTACTCACATGCTTACTGCCAAAAGACAGGTTCCAGAGTCTACTGGACCTAATTGCCTCAGTGACATCCGACCCCTCAGTCTCAGCCAAAAGTTGACTTTCCCTCCTTAGCCACATGGCAGCATATATGTATGTCACAGCCTTCGCTTGCCTGTAGTTCTATTTTCTACAGCTATGGCCACAGAAAGCCTACTCCCCCGTGCACTCAATCCATGGAAACCATTCTTATCATCCCACCACAAGTGAACTTCTCCCTCCAGTAGTGGGCAGACCTGCTTCATGTCTGCTCTGGATTACCCATCCTGCCATACTCACCAAGCATGGTAATCATGGCAGACATCTCACTCGATGGCTAAGGAGTACACATGGGAGATCACCTAGCAAAAGGAACTTGGACCACTCGAGAAGGCAGGATTCACATCAACATCTTGGAACTTTGGGCAACATGCAAAGCACACATGCATTTTTACCATCCATTCAGTCTGGTCATGTTGAACAATGCCACAACAATTTACTATATGAACAAGCACGGAGATCCCTAGCATCTTTTGCGGAAGCACCTCTGGAAATGGTGGGTTGCACATTGTGTTCTCTTTTTGGCAGTTTACCTGTCTGGAATACAAAATTGTCATTCCTCTCAGCAGGAATTCTGCAACCAACAACGAATGTGGTTAGTGCCCATTAGCAGGGTGATGCTCTGGTCATTGACTAGTTGGGCAGGATAAGTTACACCTTCCCTCTCCTACCACTCTTGTCACGTGTCCAGCCCTTTATCATCTCGATCAAAACCACAAGGCAAGGCAAGGGCACAGATGTGGACCAACAGACACTACTTTGAAGAGCTCTGTCTGTAGGCACATGGAATACAGATAGGAACCACACATCTCAAAGAATAACCTTCCCTTTCTCTGGGATGAGAAAACAGTTTCAAGTGCAGGTCTGTTGATCATGTTGTGCAGACCAAAAGAGTCTTGTTAATTTCAGCTCCGTTCAAAGCAAAATGCATTACAGGTAGAGAACAAAAAGGAAGGAATCAGTGTTTGTCAAACAGAAAGAGACAAAGTTGCTGTGAAAAGGCAACGTTTTATTTTCAGATTGCTCAGAGGATATTGGAAAGAAGGAACAACAAGTAGGAAATGTGGAAAAAGTATAAAGCTTGACAGTGTATTCTCTGGTAAGATGTGCTGGGAGGCTAGAAGCTCGTTTTGAATTTCAGGAATCTTATTATTTACTTGTGATTTGAGCTGCAGTAGGCTTTCAATCTTCTACTCCCCCCAGCTTGTTTAGAATTCACTTTGCAAAATAAAAGTGTCCAGGCTTAGCGCTGGCATGAAACATATCCCCGCTACTGTAGACAAATTGGAGAAAGTCCAAAGAAGAGCAACAGGAATGATTAAAGGTCTGGAACACTTGACTTATGAGGGTAGATTGAAAGCGCTGGATTTGTGTAGCCTGGAAAAGAGGAGACTGAGGGGGGGCATGATAACAGTTTTCAAGTATCTAAAATGTTATGAGGAGGAGGGAGAAAAATTGTTCTCCTTAACCATCGATGATAGGGCAAGAAGCAATGGGCTTAAATTACAGCAAGGGAGGTTTAGGTTGGACATTAGGAAAGTATTCCGAACTCTCAGGGTGATTAACCACTGGAATGAGTTGCCTGGGGAGGTTGTGGAATCTCCATCATTGGAAGTCTTTAAGAGCAGGTTAGACAAACACTTGTCAGGGAGGGCTTAAGACAGTGGTTTTCAAACTTAGGGTCAGGACCCAGTACTGCACTCACTCATCAGCCGTGAGTGCAGAGGCGTCTCTGGACAGGGCCTGATCAGCTGTGGGTGGGGACTAATCATTTTCCTTTCAGCCCTGGCCGGGAGCCACTGCTCTGATGGCCAGAACTGCAGCCTCCCTTGCACTGTGTCCGAGTATCTTGGGCCTGTCTGTGGCACAGTGACCCCCCTGCAGCCCCTCTGTCAGCACTGCCCTAATGCTACCCCTCGCCCAATCCTTTCCCCTAATTTCCCATAACTGTAGAATAAAAATAGTAAAAATAAAAATATCTAATTCTCCTAAGCCTATCTATAGGGTGGTATGCTTCTCCAGTTCCTTTATTAGTGCTTTATTTATTACCTTGCCCATGTGCAGGGGGAGAGGTCTTCACCTTTTCCTGGGCAGTGAACACCATAGTTTTCATGTGGTTTTTGTCCTAGTTCCTAAGAATGTCACCCAGAGTGCTCATCTGTGAATGAAGCTGCATTATTTTCACAGTCATCACAGATTTCAGTGGAAAACATGAAATTGACTGCTCTATGAAAAACATCATGAAATTAAAATTTCCCACAAGTTGCTCAATGAGGGTGAAAACTGCTTAATTCAGAATTTCCATGGGAGATATTGTAGAACTCAGCTCAGCAGGATCGAATGGAAAATTAAAAAAAGCAACATCATTCATTTTTGGTTGGCTAGGCCAGAGCTGGGGAAATATTTCAGTAGGTGAAAAAGATCCTTTTCATGTTATGCTGCACTGCTAAGCACCAGAATGGAAGTAAGGGAGTTTACATTTCTACAGCATTCTGCAGCAGAAATAACTTAAGCTGAACAAAACCTCCCCTACAGTAGATGATTCAGAATGTGTGCTTAAACTGGTTTTATTGAAACATGTTCGAGGGGGGGGAGCGAGAGTGAGGGGGCGAGTTGGAACAATTTATATCCAAGTTTTTCTTTGATATAGTGAAAATTTTAAAGTAAAGCTCCAGAACAGTAAACAACGAGTAGAAACTTTTTATTCATTTCTTCCTAACAAAATACTTGTTATCCCTTACAAAGCATTATTGGTTGATGTGGCCATTAAGATATGTATTTATGCAATTTTATGTTGCCCAGTGAAATTTCCCCTTTTCTTCCATAGCAAAAGTCACTTTTCCATGGGAAAAAAATACAGCCTTACCTACCATTAAGTTTTTCAGACCACCAAAAGCTACCCCTCAAAACTAAGTTGCCTGTGCTATGGCTATATTTACAAGAAGCCTCGGGGATACTACACATTCAGGGCTGGATTAACCGGCCTGGGCGCCCCCCACCATAGGGCCCCCCCCGCCTCACAGGCCCATTCACTGGAGGGCTGGGGGGGCCCTGGGGCCAGAGGCACTCCCGCCTCGCTCCACTCTGGCCAGTCTGTCCTGGAGGGGTGGAGGGGAGCGGTTGGCATACGGTGCAGGGGGAGAGGGGGCCTCCAATGCAGTTCCCCAGGGCTAAGGGCAGAGTGAACAGGGGCTGGGCTGCCCCATTCCACCCCCAGGGGTGAGGCGGGCACTCAGAGTCCAGCCTCTGGCCCCAGGGCCCCGTCCCCACCCCTAGCGCCAACAGGGTAGGAGCACTGTTAGCGCTTTTTGGCCGGGGCCCGGGGCTTAAGCTCATAAAGCCCCTTCTATCATTCAGCCCTGCACGCATTGGGTGATATTTATGCTGCCTTTTAT
Source organism: Pelusios castaneus (assembly GCA_007922175.1). Classification (NCBI taxonomy): domain Eukaryota; kingdom Metazoa; phylum Chordata; order Testudines; family Pelomedusidae; genus Pelusios; species Pelusios castaneus. The sequence continues at coordinate 20,574,490 of ML685780.1, forward strand.
TTATTTTGTATCTACTTGGGCAGTAACATAGATGAGCTTTACAGGCAGATTAAAAGATAAGTTCCCTGGCTCAAAGGTGTTTAGCATTAGAAGTGAAGCAGTGACACTTTACCTTGACTGGTCTCTTAGAATATATGCTAACTACTTATGCTAAACTATCTGTTTGATCTTAATCTGAGCTGTGATGCTTTTAGTATCTTTCCCGGATCTCAAGAAGAGCTCTGTGTAACTTGAAAGCTTCTCTTTCCCACCAAGAGAAGTTGGTCCAATAAAATATGTTACCTCACCTAAAATATATTACCTTCGCCTTCCTCTGTAGCACAGGGCATGGTTCACCTACCGGTGAATTCTCTGTATCTTAAAGTCCTTAGATCATGATTTAAGGAGGTAAATAGCTCAGTCATAGGTTAGTGGCCTATTGTTGGAGTGGGTGGGTGAGGTTTTTTGAGGCCTGCATTTTGCAGGAGGTCAGGCTAGATGATCGTACTGGTCCCTTCTGACCTTAAAGTCTGAGTCTCACCTACCAGTTCTCTCTAGTATCCTCAGACCGACAAGGCTACAACACTGCATAAACAGTCTTCTGTTTTTAGGAGACAGTCTTCTGCTTCTAGGAACACTCTTATCTTTATTGAAAATCATAGAAATGTAAGCTCCCCATCTTCAAGCATCTGCAAAGTGGGATTTTCTCCCACAAAAGCTCATGCATTAAATTTGTTAGTCTTTAAAGGTGCCACAAGACTCTTTGTTTGTTTTGCTGAACTAGACTGACACTGCTACCTCTTTGGAACCTATTTCCATGTTCTTGTTATCTCAAAGGCACAGCGTAAGGAATGTAGTTATATGTTCCTCTAAGACTGAAGGTAGCGATGCAGAATTTTACATATTATTTACTGTAGTGCAAGGAGAGAGAGCTAGAGAGAAGGAAATTAAGTATTGTATTCAGTGTAAAATCTAGTTCTAGTTTTGGGTTATTTTTTTAAATTATTTTTATATTTATTTCATGTTATGTGTAAGGTGACTTTTTTCCTATTACTAAAGTGGTGTATTTAAATATTGTTTATATTAAAATTCAGGTATAAAAGTCATATTAATGTAACGTTTTAGTTACCATAATTAACGTTCAGCAATCAGAAAATAAAGTATTAAAGGTTTTAAGCTCTTTGGAACAGACACAGTCTTTTTGTTTTGTGTTTTTACAGTCCTTAGTACAATGGGGTTCTGCTCCATGACGAGGGCTCTTAAGCTCTACTGCAATACAAGTACTAATGAATAATAGTCATAATAACTTGTAGGATGGATATTTTTGTAATTAAGACTTTTTAAAAACAGCAGCTCCAGTTCTGGTTGTAAACTCACATCAAGTGCTTCTGAACCATGCGTGCTGCTCTACAGAAGCAGCTAGTGGGGAAAGTCGGTAAGGCTTGTTGCTGCATGTGTATATCCTGCCTTCTAATTGAGAAAGTAGCTATGGCATAGCCTTCGGAGAAGGGCATTTGCATGTTTTGGGGGGTTAAGTATGAATGCAAAGGATATGATGAGGGCTTGGGAGAGGAAAAAGGCAATTTTTTAAAATGAAAGGGAAAGGGGTTGCCCTGATTTCAGTGGAGGAGCAAGGCCTATGACAAGGATATAGAGAAACTGCACAGTTTGCATTCACTTATATTCTAGGTTTAAACAATGCCGGGCAGTGCTGAGGTTCAAAGGGTCATGTATAATATCAGGAAGTTACAGTGAAAGCACTTCTGCTGACAATTTAAGTCAGTCCTTACATATTCAGTCCTAAGTTTGTTGTGAGCAAAGACTGATGAGCCTGATAAAGTCTCTTCCTCGTAAAGACAGAGAAACATAAAGAAAGGAATTTGCATTAACTAAACTAATTTCACCCAAGCAATCCTCTTCTTCTGAACGTAAGGGTTTTAAGACAAAAGTGTATTTGCTACAAAGTTCTGTATGAGATGAAAGTTAGATGCTAATTCTCAAACGTTTGTTTTTCCAGTTTTAAAACACTTTGACAACTTAGCTACAGTAAAGATATTCCAGTATTTAAAAGTGTTACTGAGTCCAGTGCTGCCATCTTCTGCACAATAGAAATTTAAACATGTGTAACCTTCTTAGCTGTAGCACTCTAAAAATGTGGTTATTATTTGCCTGCTTTCTTTTTACAGGTCTGCATAACTCATGCTTTTGAAGGAAAATGGCAATTCCAAATTCTTAACCTTTCTGTTGTTTTAGGCTCTGGTTGGGACATATTCAAACTCACTATTGTGGTTAGTAAGAAGTGAACTCATAGCTAATGGAAAAGCCTTGTTAATGGTACTTTGTAGGCACAGTTTTACTTATTTAATTTATGAATATACCCTACATCAAATTTTAGAGATGTAGGATTTCAAGCAGTGGTGGTGTTGGGGGAGAAGTTCTGGAGAATGGGAATTTAATATCTCACTCAGTTCTTTATTTTGGATCTTGCCTGATAAATTGCATAAAAATACTTCAGCAGATCATAAAAACATAGAAGTGTAGGATGGGAAGAGACCTCAAGCAGTATCTAATCTGGTCCCCTGCATTCAAGGCAGGGCCAAGAATTATAGACCATCCCTGACAGGTGTATGTTTAACCTGCTCTTAAAAATCTCCAATGATAGAGATGTCGCAACCTAGTCAATTTATTCTAGTGCTTATCCTGACAGCTAGGGAGTTTTTCCTAATGTTCAACTTAAACCGCCCTTTCTGCAATTTAAGCCCATTACTTCTTGTCCTATCATCAGAAGTTAAGGAGTACAATTTTTCTCTCTCTTCCTTGTAACAAGATTTTTGGTACTTGAAAATTGTTGTCATGTTCCCTCCTTGGTCTTCTCTTCTCCAGACTACACACACTCAGTTTTTTCAGTCTTTCCTCATAGGTCATGTTTTCTAGTTTAAATCATTTTTGTTGCCCTTCTCTGAACTTTCTCCAGTTTGTCCCAGCTTCCTGAAATGTGGCACCTATAACTGGACACAGTGCTCCAGTTGAGGCCTAATCAACATGGAGTAGAGCAGACGAATTACTTCTCCTGTCTTGTTTACAACACACCTGCTAAGATTTCCCAGAATGTTTGGGTTTTTTGCAACAGTGTTACACGTTGACTCACATTTAACTTGTGATCTTCTATGACCCTCAGATCCCTTTCTGCCATGCCCCTTCCTAGGCAGCCATCTACCATTTTTATGTGTGCAACTGATGCTTGATTGCATATAGCCTATCCAGTATGCAAACCCAATGTGTAATATCCCTCTGAACACTAACACTGCAGGAATCTTGAAATATTTAAATGCATGTGTGTGCGTATAGATATAGTAGACAGGGGTACACACATGCACATCCGTATAAAACCTTTAAGGTGAAGCTAAGATTACAGGTGAATATCAATGATTTGAGTACATAGACACATAAAATGCCTCAATGTTATGCTGAGTTAAAGTTAGAATCAGAGAATCATAGAAACTGGAATGGACCCTGAGAGGTCATTGAGTCCAGTCCCCTGCACTCATGGCAGGACCAAGTACCCTCTTAAACCATCCCTGACAGGTGCTTGTCTAACCTGCTTTTAAAAACGTCCAATGATGGAGATTCCACAACCTCCCTAGCCAGCTTATTCCAGTGGTTAATCACCCTGACAGTTAGAAGGTGGAAGCAGTTGCAGGCTAGGGATAAACTCTTGAGAGGAAGAACAGTTTTCTCTTTCTCCTTCCTACCAGCTGAAAAAGAAATTAAGTTAAGGATGATTTATTCTCCACACTTGGATGAAGATGGTTTTTCTTTTGGTAGTTGTTTTTGCTTCCTTTTGGACCAGCCCAAAGGAAATTTTGGTCTGGGCTTGATAAATTGGGACAAGGCAGAGAAATAGACAATACAGATGTGATGTCCCTTAAAGTCTCAGAAGGCAGTATTTTACTTGTTATTGCTTTCCCATTTTCGGTTGCCGATGGCTACAGCTATGGGCCAACCACATACACTGCATTATAAAGTTATGTAAAGGTTTTTCTTTTTCCTTCTTCCCCTCTTGTAAAGAGAATTTGCCCATTGTTCATTTCTTAATTTACAGCTCTGTTTGTTTAACTTGTTTTTCATCAAGTTCTTCATCCAGAATGAGCCAAAGAAATTTCTGAAATGTTGCTTTCTCTGACTTTATTACTTCTGACAGATTCATTACATGTGTTGGACTTTGGTGTTCTTTGAAAGAATTAATATAACCTTATTTCCAATCTGTGGGAATGTTTGTTCAGAATGAACAAATATTCATTACATTTTATGACAAGTCAGTTACACCTGTTTCTGGGAAGCATATTGTTTGTTTGTTTGTGCAGATGGTTAGTACAGGATTGAGTTTTGAACTAAAAAGCTACTATGGAACTTGATCTGTCATTTAAATATGAAGCAAGCTTGCATGTTCAGTGGACAAGTTATCAGATGAACATTAGATTGATTCTGTGGGGGTAATTGCTCTTTCATGAGCAGGACCTCATTTATATCTGGGAGTTATACCTCATCCCCTCACAATACTAAAAGATAGGCTACACTTCAGACCTCATTTTCTCCTTCCCACAAAACCGCTGCAAAATGTTAACACAATCTGAGTTAATGCTGGCTCTAAGTTAGCTATGCTAGTTATTTGAGGGCATGACAGAAGTTCTTCCGCCCCTGCATGGATGAGAGACTCTATCCCTGCCAGGAGGATGATTAGATAAGTCCTATTGGAATTTTAAAGACAAGTCACTGTATAGACCTAGACGTATTAAATTAGTCTTGTGAGGTAATATTTAACACACAGTAGTCAGTGTGTGTAATGCCCACATTGTCCTTCGTGTACAAAAATTTAAAAAGACATTGAAGATATGGAGCCTCAGTATGACTGATCTTCCTGGGATCCAGCAGGAGGATTAGAGTACTGTACATAGGAGACAGATAAATAGTGTGTTACATATTTAAGTAATTCCAAAGGAAAGTTGCATGGTGATTTCAGCGCTTTTAAACAGAAACAATGTATAGCACAGAAGTGTGTTCTTTCTTTTATTTACATGAATATGAATATTGCCAAATAATGCCTTTTAATTCCTGTAGTATGCTGTGCTAAGTGCTTTAAAACATGATCTGCTGTCAAGTTATAGTTCTCCTCGCAGTTTCATCTTGTTCTCATTTATAAGGATCCTAGTTATTATTCAACAAAGAGATATTGCCTTTCTGATCCAAATAACAAGTTTCCTCATCGAATTGGAGGATTCCACAGGGTTTTTGTTGGGCTGTACAATGCTTACCAGGTTTATCCAAATAAGAATTGAAAGAGGATTTTATTTATGTAAGTCTACCCCTATTCCTGGCAATAAACTCAATTCAGAAAAGGCCTACAATTGAACTGAGTGCTGCAGAAACCGTTTACTGTGCCAGATAGCAAAAGCAAACTTAATTTGTTATCTGTCCCAAATCTATCTGTCGAGGAGGTTAATGTTAAAATATATCACAAATAGTGCAATTCATGCCACTTCTTGCCTTTCAGACTTTCATGTTGGTAGGTTGAGTAAATGGGCACCGTTTTCCTAAATGGTCGCCTGAAGCTGTATATGCGCTCTCTTTTTCTCTGACTTTGCCCTGTGTCTCTATGATTAAGAAACAGACAAAGCAGAGATGATTTTCTAGCACTACCTTCTGACAAGCAGACTAATCTTCTGTATTATTCTGAAGTTTTGCTCTGTCTATGTATATACTAAGTCAGCACCAATGGCATGGCTTGTGTTTGAACTGGTATAACAAAGGCTGTGTCTTCATTTACGTCAGGGTGTAGAATATACGCACTGCACAGGTAGACAAGCTGTGTCCACACTTGGCATTGCAGTGCATAGCTCCATGCCGTAGTGAAAGGCCCTGATGCTGGTGCCTCTGTTGCCCCCCTCCCTCCACCAGAACCTTTCTCTGCAGCAGGGAAAGACTCCGGCAATGGGGTGTAGCTACACACTATACTGCTAAAAATAGTAGTGTAAATGTGAGCGGTACCACCTGAGCACGTAGAGAACCGTGTTGGGGGGTTCAGGCATGAAGGGCACTGTACTTGCCTGAGACGTCTTTTACTGCCTTACTATTTATATCGGGGGTGTCAAATTCATTTGCTATAATGGGCCAGATTTGACTCAAATGTACTTCAAGTGGGCCGTGCATACCATAAATTGAAATACTAAGGCATTCTTGTGGCCTCACAGCGTGTTGTATATGTGAGACTGTGCTCCACAATACCACACATACTCTCTCTCTATTAGGGAGAGAATGTGGTCTTGTGGGCCAGATGGAAGAGGTTCGTGGGCCACGTGTTTGACATCCCTGATTTATATACATGCTAGCTGTACTCTGCACACCGCCATAAATGTTTAGCTTTTCTTATGTTTAGGACTGTGTAATCATAGCAGCTGTGGTTCACCAGGATTAGAAGAGAATACAGCATATCTGATTTGGAAAAAAGGGCAGTTTGGAAGGAAATGGCTGTCCTGTGAATGAACATCTGAACCTCAACATATTTTCAGAAAGCAACAAAGAAACGGGAGTAGGTTTGGCATTGTTGTGCTTGCTGGAGTTCAATAGCGGTTGTTCTACAATAAATGGTAGAGCCAGACAAGGGGCTGACCAATTATTACTGAAGTTTACCATTGCATATGAATAAGTCAATTAAAGAACCAGTTGCTTCTAATACTTAAAGGATTCCCCCCCTCATATAAATAGCAGCAATGAATTATTAATAGATTTAAAAGTTCTATCATTTTTCATGAACAGATTAGCAGTTTTATTATGCAATGCGATTGTTATGTAAGGATCACAGACAATAAGTACTGTCTTCCATACTGCAGAATAGTTATGGGGGAATCTTTATGCCTAAAAATGTATGGACGTTAGGAGTAAATCTACTGCAGTAACTTTGTAGATAGTGTATAGTTTATGTGTGTTTTTTAACCCTTGCCCAAATACCTTAGACTTTCCTATGTTTTCTGGGAATATATCATTAAGGCTGTCAAGAAACACAAACTGATTGGCCAAGGTTTCGTCCTGCCCAGCTCTTTATTGTACCATTGACCTCTGGCCTTTGAAGACTCCTCTCCCTCCTCTGAAATTTGGGAGAAGGGAGAAATAAAAATTAAAAAAACAAGGACTTCTGAGAACCAGTACCATCCTAATTCGGAGACTGGGCTCTTCACACATCAGTCACATCTCTTTATTACCTGGGTCTGGGACTGTCACTGGTGTTATTGTAATTCAGAGTGTCTTCTCTTTTTTAAAAAAAAGTTAAGATGAATTAACCAAGTCTTGTTTCAGAATGTTGATTGATGCAAGATAGAATTTGGGATTTCAGTCCTAGACGAGTCACTAGCGTCCATTCAGATAAGGTTTGAGTCAGGAATTCTTTTTTGACTGTAATAGTTGAAAAGTGTTTAGCTCATGAATTATTCCAAAAGAACAAATAGATTAAGGGGAATCCTTTCACTTTCTCATATCAATTCTGACTTGTTAGCACACACTTTTCACTAGAGACAGTCAAAGGTAATCTCTGACTGAAATTTTTTTTACCTCAACTAATTGCATTCTTGTTACAATACTACTGCAAGACTGATAGCACTAACTAGAATTTCCAAGTTATATCTGGTAATGCATCTTATCTGACCTCAATTGTATTAGAATCAAGCCAGGATATACAATTCCTCCACAAAAAGAGCACTGGAGGGGAGATCAAATCTTATGTTTTAAGAGTAAGGTACATCGCCACTGGATTAGACTAAGACCTAAATTGGAGGGCAGATTAGCCCATCTCTGCCCATGTTGCACTAGTTTCATGCACCTTTCTTTGAATTATTTGGTGTTGGCTGCTGTCAGAGGTAGGAAACAGGATTAGATGGAACATAAGTCTGAGGCATTATGGCAATTTCTTTGTTCCGATGTACTGTTTATGTGTATATAAAATGCATATGCTGTATGTGATCCAAAATGACACATTAAGAGTACAGTTTATCCATCTAAAGATGTGTTCACTGTAAAAACAGCTATATAAAGTATGAGTGGAGTTAATCTAGGGCTGGGCTCCTGCCAGCTGATTATTCAGAATTCTGCTTCTCAACATTTTTCCAGAGCTAGGCAAAATTAGCATCTCACTCCTGTTTTTCAAGTCATATTGACTTCTGGTAGTGTCACACTTTGAATTAAAAATAGGCAGATGTGGGTGCAGCTGGTAGTTAGAAAAGGAAAAATGCAGGTTATGTATTCTTTGAAAACTTAAGTGTAAAAAAGGTTGAGCATTAATTCCTGATTAGGCAAAGTTCTGAAGACTAGGCAAAGGTTTTCTGTTTTAAATCATATCAATGAAAATGTGATATAATACAGATTAAAATATTGAAGCTAAACTAAAGGCTGGAAGTTTGGCAGGCATATAATAGGGGTTAAAGAATAATGCAATTAGAAAAAAGTTACATCCCTTTTCTGACTCTTGTGTTTGTACATTGTCTTACTAGACTGTAAACTCGTGGATGCAGTGATCTGTTCGACTGTGAAGCTGCTACCACACTTGTGATTGCTACATTAATAATAATAATAATTAAAATTAATAAATGTGATGCGTTGTCACCAAACTAAATTTTGATCTTTTCATGTGCTATAGTTTCAGAAGGTGTGAACATATAAATATGCTAGCACAGTGGCTTCTTTAACCACTGGAGCTTGTGTTTGTTGCAGCTGTTATTTGTCCTTGTGGTAAAAGTATTAGAGGACTACATTCTCTGGAAACCCTCCAGAAGCAGAGAGCCACTGTTGTCCTTGATTTTGTTTAGATGTATTCTGTTAAGCAAGTATAATAATTCCCATTTTATGGATGGAGAAGCTAAGGCACAGAGCAGTGACATGGTTTGCCTGAGCAGGCCAGTGGCAGATCACAAATAGAAACCCTGTCTTTTGAATCCAAGTCCAGTGCTCTTTATGCTGGACCACATTGCCTGACCCTCAGCAGTCATATGACCTGCCATGCGTAGAATAGTTGTTACATTGGCACTTTCTGTTTTGAATTCAACATCTCTCCCATTTGCAATAGGTATGTCTTTGCATCTAGTTTTCTATCGTATTGTTCCTGTCTAACTATCTCAAGATACATTTTCTTTGGCTCAAGAAGTTTGTTAGATGTTGGTGCTAAGGTTTTGGTTCTTCTGCCAATAAGTGTCTGAGTTGTTGGGCAAAATGTTGCACTATTCAGTCCTAAGTGTGGATTCCTTGAAACCATAAAAGGGGGTTTTAAAAAAGAAATTCTTTGCTTTTGTAAGGACTTTTCTGCTAACTAAGTAGACCCTGCCTGGCAACAGCTTATCTTGGTGTGCAGCTTGAACTGATATACCAAAGAGGATTGCCAAAGTACGCCATACTCTGTTATTAACTCACCTGGAATTGCATGGTGAGCAAACTCCTGTTTAAGAAGTTATAATTAATATAAATAATAAGAATAATACCCACAGCTAAATGACGTTTGATAAAAATGTATATGAGATATCAGTCCTTGTACTTCAGGACAGTCACTGACTAACTGCCGATGATGATGATGATGAAGAAGAAGCAGCGGCAGCAGCTTCACCTGCAGCCATGTTATTGCCCAATTATGGTTTATGGGATTTATAACTTCCTCTGGTAATGATCTCTGTAGCAGACAAAGTATCAGAGTAGATGGACCATTGGTCAAATCCATTATGGCAATTCCTATTTTCTTAAAAATGAATACCTCTTCACCTCAATACTCACCGGGCTGATTATTTCTCATGCACCTGCCTTTTAAATGTTTGATCTTATATTCCTTTTATGTGATCTGCACAATGAGCTGAAGTTTCATAGTGTATCTGCAATCTTTCTTCATATCCTAGCAATCAGTGTGGTACTTATACACATACAATATAGCTGGGAAGTTATAGTTATTTCATGTATTGAATAGTGAATAGAACTTGGGAAAGGCAGGGGTTGCATAACTTGTAGGTATTGCTTTGGTTGGCTGGGGTTTGTTTACATGAAGCAATTAACATTTATAACAACATTGAACTGTTAACATAGATCTGCATTAAAACTGTAGAACAGGATTTCTTTAAAAAACTAGCGAAAACCACAACTACTTCTCATTCAGTAGCCATCTTTCATTACATTCTTCGTTTTACCGATTGTAAAATTGGATAATAATTTATCTATTTCCTGCAATCGTTGTGTTAATTAATATTTGTAAAATGTTCTGAGATTCTCAGATGGAAGCCATCTATTGGTGTAAAGTTCCAGAGGGATAGCCATGTTAGTAGAGTTCAGCAAAACAAAAAAAGGAGTCCTGTGGTACTTTTAAAGACTAATAAATTTATTATAGCATGAGATTCCACCCACAAAAACTCATGCAATAATAAATTCGTTAATCTTTAAAAGTGCCACGGGACTCCTTGTTTATAGTGCGATAAAGTCAGGCCAGATGGCTATAGGAAGGTATGCCAGGGAAAGTTTGTGAGCCCTAGACTGTTAAAGGCCCTTTCCCTGCAGGCAGAGGGGAGGTTACTACAGGACAATTAAAGGCACCAGGAGCCAATTAAGGGCTGCTCCAGATCTACAAAAAGCCTGCTTCTGCTGGGGCGGGGAGAGACTGTCAGAAGACCTGACTCTTCCCCAGGTTAGAAGTGAAGACGCTGATAAATGCGGCGAGGTCGATGGGCAGTCACGGTGGTTTCAACAGTCAAGCGTTGGTTTATAGCCAGAGCTCTCTTTCTGCTGTAGTTGTAGCGAGGATGTGCAGCATCGGAATGGGCTATCTAGGGAGGTGGTAGAATCTTCATCTTTGGAGATTTTTAAGGCTCAGTTAGACAAAACCCTGGCTGGGATAATTTAGGGGGAGTGGTCCTGCTTTTTAGCAGGGGGTTGGACTAGATGACCTCGTGAGGTCCCTTCCAACCCTATTATTCTATGATTCTATGATTCTATGTGAAATCTGAGGGGGGCCATGTATTGACTGGAACTGTTATTTTTATTATTGCATTTTGTATTATTACTCTTTTCAGTTTCTTGTTTACAGGCATTATTTGAAGATAGGCACATTCCCAAGGCTCAGGCTGTAGGATTCAGTTTTAGCTGAACTGATCAAAATTTGGGACCCCTTTCTGCCCAGCACAACCATTTTGAGAGAAGCCTGATTTTTTAGCGGTTCAAAAATCCGTTTATAGTTGTTTCTTAAAAATATTGGAGGATTTTGATACATTTTCAGTTACTGCTTACACTGTTCCATAATGTTTTTGCATAAGTGTCATTACTTAGCTGGGTGGCTGTTTTGCTTTCCTACATAGATCTTTTTTCTGTTTTACCCCCCTCTTTTTAGACCAGCTGTGACTTGTAGTCATCAAGGTAAAGAGATGGTAATTTTATTGCTGCTGCAAATCTTTCTGCACCAGGACTTACGGACACCTACGGTATAGCAGCCACAAAAGCCAGCGACACCAGTTGCGAAGGCTCTGTGGGAGCAAAGTGAGACTAATCCCTATTTCCATCCCCTTTGGTGCTAACTGCTCCAAGCAGAGAAAACCCCCTCTCTCCTCCCAAGCATGTCAAAATCCGGCAGCGAGCTGCTAATTGCCTTTACAGTGATTCATGCGCCATCTGCCAATGTCAGGATATTTTGTCATGTTTGGTAGTCCTTAGAAGGCAGTTCCCCTAACTTGTGCAGTTCTTATGTCAGTGACACTGATGCAGTACAACGCAGTAATAGCAATGACATTACCACATGCAAAAATTAACCAAGGAACAGTTTATATGTTGTAGTTTTTCTTTCTCCTGTAAAAACATACCAAAATTTTTTTGCTTCAGTTGTATTCCATAAAGAGCCCCTTCCCCTCCTCCCTCCCCCAGTCAAAAGAAACTTGTGGATGTGTGTAAGAGAGAAAAATGTTAAAAATACTAAAAGTCTGAAGGACGGTTATGGAAATGTATACCACAACTCATTGCTTGAACCATAAAAATGAGTAAGAGTCAGTGCGATTGCCCTGCATGATCCCTTGGAATGTTGAGTGTCCAAAGTGCACCACGCTGAGGGGAAATAGAGACGTTGATCTTGTTGTAACTTTCTAACAGTTAGATCAGGGCGCTGTTGCCACGACCGTCACAAACAGGCTAAAAGAAGAGTTTGGGGTAGGGTGGTTGTTTGTTTGTTCCCGTATAATGGGAACCAGAAACTAAATAAAACTCCAAGCAATCTTTGTGCAGTCTTTTGAGGAGGGAGGGATTCTTCCATTTCATTCCAAGGAAGTGAGTGGGTTCTACTTCTATTTAATCCCTCCTCCTTTTGCCACAAGCTCTTGTTTTTCATTTACTTTTTCTTTCTTTGGAAGTCTTTGCGCACTTATTATTATTTATTTGCTATCAATAACTAATATTTTATTAGCATTTCTAACGCATCTGGGTGCTCTTTATACCTCTGTTTTAAAATGGTATTTTCGTAGCAGAGATGCAGCAGTGTCTGGATCTGGCACCTCCAGGCTTCTATGTTCCTGTGTGTGCCATCTTTTAAAGTTGCTGTTGCACATGTCCTATAAAGAGGCCTGCGTGACAGTTAATACATTATTGTACAGAGAGAAGGGAGGAATGTGAATTCACTAAATGCATCCAGAGGGTTCAAACTGGCCCCAATGTAGCATTTTCCATGAGTGCATATAGATACCAGTGGAGGGCACCACACACCTCATTTAGCATAAGCTGGCCTGCATGCCAGTGAATAAATTAATTTATAAAGAGAACTCACAGAGGTGACTGAAATGTGGGCCTCCTGTTCCCCAGGCAAGCACTTTGCCAGCTGAGCTAAAGGAGCAGTTTGTGTAGCTTGGACCAGCAGAGATGCTTTTATATATTTCCCACAATTCCTTCCAGACTATTATGAACTAATCCCTTCAGCTGCCACAGGAGCCTTGGGGACGTTTTGCTTTTGAGCAACAAAGAACCTCTAGGGTTCGTTCTTTCTTTCTTTCTTTCTTTCTTTCTTTCTTTCTTTCTTTCTTTCTTTCTTTCTTTCTTTTTAATTCCTAGAATCCCAAAAAGAAAATGATTTTTATATGATCTGTTTCGCTTGTATTTATGAGGTGATTAGAGCAAGGCATCAATCAGCTGGAGGATTCCCTAAGGCAAGGTCTTGTCCCACCAGTGCATATAGCATGCCCCGTCTGACACTGGGGCGGCTGGAGAATTGAGCTGAGACAGGCTGCAGTATGGTGCAGCAGATGAGCACCAGTAGTTGCCATGGAAATCTCTAATACAGCTGAAACGCAAAGAAAGGGCACTTGCTGAAGCACACAAGCTAAACAAAAATTGAATAAGGAACAGCAGAATGTAGAGCAGGCCATCAGCTAGTGTCCCAGATGGAGTTTTAATTTCCTTCTCTTCCCTCACCAAGCCAGCCCACTCCCATCGGATCACACCTTAAAGAAAATAAAAACTATTGAGCTATCAATATACAGTCTAAGTACTTTCCTCCTGTCTCCAAAGGAAGCAGAATATATTAATGGTGGTATAATAGGGATGGGGGAGGCTGGTGGCCTTTATTAAGGAGTGTGTGCCTCTTGCCATTGGGGTTTAGTGAGTATCATGGGATTTGTCTACAGCATATGCGCTCCTGTTAATGATTGAAAAATTACCACAACAATTAGTCATGGATCGCTGAAGGCAAGGTCCCCAAACACTGTGGAAAATGTGATTAAATCCATGTATGTGACAATTAACTCTCCTGCAGGTTTATCTACCAAGGAGGTAGTTTTTGGAACGGGAGGGGATGGACAAAATGTTGCAGGAAAGAATAAAGCCAGAGAATGGATCCGATACAGCTGGCACTATCAATTTTAATCTGACACTGAATTAATCACACTCAGATTAATCCTGTTCTGATTGCACCATTTCTGTTGCCCATTTATTTATAGTCTTTTTTTTTTTGTGAACAGCACAGAGGCATGACTGATTTAATTCCTGTCTGTTCCATGTTTTTAAATTTAAAAATCAAATCCTTCAGTTACACCATGTTTTAGGTGCTCCAAGGTGCAATTATTTCATGAAGACTAAGAAGACTCCAGATGTACCGTGTCATGAATCCCCTTATGTATCACAGCTGAGTAACTCTCAATAAATATTTGTTTGACCAATATTCTGCCCTATCCACGTGTGTATAAAACACATTTTGTGTAATGTGTGTATAGTATGTTAGTTTTGTATACATGCAACCGTTACTTACACTAAAGTGTGTTTGCTCTTGGGTTTCATATTTGCAGACGAAAGCTACCTTTAAATAAAGATTAAAGATTGGAACATTAAGTGGAATAAACTAGGAACTTCAAAAACTGTCCATAGCTCATGCTGGTGTCAAGATTGGAAAGGGAAAGTACAAGTGATTCAAGTTAAAGAAAAAATGGCTTTCAAATTGGGGAATTGGGAGTATTTTTAAGGTGGCAGAAACACAAATGTTCATGAAAGGAGAAATTATTCACATTATCCATTTGACAGAAACTGCTCTGCAGATGTACCTTTCAGGGTAGTTAATAGTCTAGTTAGGCATTTTTTACAAATCTAGGGCCAGACCCTCAGCTTGTATAAATTGGCATGGGTTCATTGAAAACAATACATTTATGCCAGTTTGTGCAAGTTGAGAACCTGGCTCATATTATTTACTGCTACATGGATGAATAATTTAAAAAAAAACAAAAAAAACTTAGTGCCTATATGCCTTTTTGGTACATTACAAATAGTTGGATCACTCTGGTTATGATTTGCTCTCTATGAAGACTCACATATTGATGACAAGGCATCTACAATATATTAGATTTGACCACCAACTCTCTAACTTCACTCATAGTAGTCATAGGGCTTCCTCCTTTTACGTCCATACGTGTCATTCTATCTTCATATTCATTGTGATGTTTTTACTTACTACTTTTTAAGGAAGGGCTTGCAACCTTGAGTTTTCCAAAATAACTCCCTTTTCAGGTTGACTCCCTTGGATTTATATGTAGCATTATGATTTATCATACACATGTAACATTTATAACTTATTATATAACTTATATATATATATATAAATTATATAACTTATAACTGAGGCTGTCAGTCTAGATATGCATGTTCTTGCATTTAAAGTCCTAATGATAAGATTGGACACAGTTAACTATAGTCCTGAGCATTATTGTTTAAAGATACCACCCTATTTCCATTGAAGTCGATAGCAAAACTCTCACTGTGATTTCAGTGACAGAGGTTCAGGTCCCAATCCAGAAACTTTCCATGCCCCAATAAATATCATTCCTACATTACATGCTGATAACTTGAAAACACAAAAACAAGTATACGATTACACTTTTCTACACTATTTTTTAACCATTCTTTTTGAACTCTTAGAATTTAAAAGGTGCCATAGATGATAAAATTCATTCCCATGCTGGGCCCTGTAGGATGAAAAAGTTAGAGCTGGGAAGGTCCTATTAGATCAGTGAGTCCATTCATCTGCAGGGATAAGATATTGTCCCAGGGTAGAAGACATATTCAGTATCAAGCTCAAACTCAGAGATGGTCCAAAATCAAATCCTCAGATTCAAATACCTAGGATCCAAATTTATGGAAGTTTGTGTGAACTTCTGGATTAAGGCTTTGCATGTCAGTCCCACCCCCACTGATACTACCTGTGATCGTAGCCAAAAAAGATGCCAAGTTTTGGTCAGAAATATATTTTTTTAAAGAACCAAAAATAAGGTGTATTATGCAGTGTAAAAGCTGTTGTTGCCTGAACTAAAGAAGCATACATGTAGCTTTCTTTTTATTTTATTTCTTCCAGTCATTCCACTCTGTGTATGTTCTTGGTTTGATTTTTGTTTTGAACTTTTTTTTATTTAAAATTATCAGGAGAATAGTGACTATCATAAATATGTTCATCAAGGAGAGCTGAAGGCTGGAACCCCATACACTGACACTGTGTGATGACAGATGGTACAAGTGTAATATAAGATGATAGGCCTGATCTGACAGTTACTTGGCACACAATGTGCCTATTGAGAGATGTTGGTATTGCAGTGAGGATCAGTCTTGGGATCTGGTCTTGTAGGTAACAAGTTCAAATGAGTATTTTATTTATTGCAGAGTCATAGCAGAGGATGGCCAGCTATCCTGGGAAGTGAGGATAATAATGTCCTTCAACCCATGTAAAAAAACTGGCTATGAATATGAATGTCAGTGGTATGAAATACTAACAATGAGAAATTAGTTCTTTCTTTCTTTCTTTCTTTCTTTCTTTCTTTCTTTCTTTCTTTCTTTCTTTCTTTCTTTCTTTCTCAACATTATTGGCTGCTTGCTGTTATATTAGCAGTGATGGATCAACAGAGTAGCCTGGGTTTTTTGTGCGCCTTTGTCTGTTTTGTTTTTCACAAATGCGAAATCCAGTAAGTCAGTACGTATGAAGTGAAAATATGTTCAGTCACGGGCTGAACAGAATTCATTCAGGTGCATCACATTTCAAAGTGAACAAAAACATTATGAAAATAGTTGTATAGCACCACTTTTCCTTTGCTCACCCCTTCTCCTCCCCTCTTGGCTGAACTGAAATTTTCTTTTCTTTTCTCCTTCTTGGCATTTGGCAGCAAAATGCTGCACATGTCCTGAGCCGCCTTCATGTTAAATACACTCCAAAGGATCCCATGAAAACAACAAAAAGAGGACTATTTAAACACTAGTGGGGAAAAAATACTGTGCTATTGATGACAGAATATGAACATTCATTTTATGCAACATAAACAGGCCCTTGCATTTCTGTGTATTTGACATTAGGTACCTGTCTGGATTGAAGGCTGTATAGAATGGCACTGGCCTGTGGGGAAAACTACACAGCTTTGTATGTTGACACAGAGATTGCTTGCCAGAGATCTCTTGTGTTTCCCTGGAGTATAGCTTTGGAAGGAGGCACTGTGCTGCTCCCTCATTAACCAGCCTTATTAACCAGTGCAGATTTGAGTGGGGCCAGGCGACTGATCCAAGAGGCACTAGCAGGCAGCACCCTTGTGCTCAGGAGAGAGTAGAGTGGGGAATGTATTTTTGCTCGGTTCCTGCTGTCCTCCTTCATACTCCCTCCTGTGCAGCTACACAATAGCCAAGCACAGATGGATCTTAAATGTGGCAAGGGAAGTAAAAATGGTTTGCTGAGCACTTGATTTGTTGGCGATTTTGTGGAGTTGGATCTTTACAGGAGGTGCTGTGTCACTCTGAAAAATAAGAATCTCCCAGTTAAAGAGGAGGTTTTGCACTGTGGAGCAGAGATACTAAGATTAGGATGGCAGTCTCACTGTCTCCAGCCAAGGGCAGTACAAACAGTTCAGCAATTTAATGGGGACTTCTTTATTTAAAAAACTTTGTTTCCAAGAGTTTGGATCTCATTCCCCAAATGATAGATAATTTCCTAGGGTTTATGGATGCATCTGAAGGATTTGTGGACTGATTTGGAAATAGAGTTTGTCTACCATTTTAGAATCCATAATGTCACACTTAACTCTGGGAAGGTTGCTGGCCTGATGTGGACCAGAAAAGAGATTAAAGGGCATGGACTTCAACTACTAGTTTTAATGATTCTATGCTAGCTTTTACTAGCAAAGGGTCTGACCCTACTTTTCTAGAATGTTGAGATAGAAAGCAGGTTCTGGATGAAAGAGAAAAGACTTGCTTGTGTCTCTAAAGGAATAAAATCTTTGGCTCTTTCTTTGCTTTACTGGGAAAAAGCTAATTGAACTGATACATTAGCGACTAGTCTCAAACAATAGACTTCCCAAAGATGGGGAGAAAAATCTCTCAGGTATGCTTCATATTGTAGTAATTTTTAGTTCTTTTAGTACAGGGCTTGACAAAATTGGGGCACAGCTACACATCACAGCTTCAAAGCAAGGCATCTAGATGGGACACCCCTCACTGCCAAAAAACCGCAGTGATGACACAGAACCACCCACTGTCGAATTAACACCGAATCCGCTGAGTGCCCCTAAAGGTGCCAGTGGTTTTATTTTTCGTTGCCAGAGTGCCCTGGTTTGCTTCATTTTCACAGAGGAGCTAGGCACCAGGCTACAAAATCCGAGCACTATGGTGACCTGACGCCTGGACTTTGTCGAGCCCTGTTTTAGTAATAAGTTTCTTAAAGGTATCACCAAGTGAATTAGTGCAGAACACTTAAAACCATTATTTTTCGAGATGAGACCATTGTTTTCCTTTGTTTCAGTTGAAAGAGGTCTTAGGAAAATTGTAATGAAAGAAAACTATTGTTTTCTGTTCCACTGAACTGGTTGTGAAAATTCATAACTTAATATTTTTTTCAAATCTGAAGCAGTGGAAAATTTGACTACAGCTAAAACATAGGAAAAGGCTATGAGTATTGATTTGATTTTTGCTTGAAAAGTCCGGTATGAAGTTAGAGACTGTCATAAAGGTGTCCTCGATAGTGAGGGAAACAATTAAATATATGTTCTTTTTATTTATTTTTCATTAATCTACTCACTTCATACATGCATATGCAACAAATATATTTGAATGGACAAGGGCTGTTTATTCATGTGGTGAGATTTATAATCCTTTGAATGTGTTTTTTAATTTTATTATTGCATACCACAAATCTCTAATAACAAAGCCAATATATACTTTTTGTTCTTGTTCAGCAAATGGTAACAGTATCTAAAAATACCTGCTGCATATGATATAGGCTATTGGCAAACAAAACAGGCTGGGGATGGGGCAGGTCTTTTGCCTGTGCCATATCCATGTAGAACTAGCCAACTTTATATTTCTCCTGATTCCTTATTTTATGTAAATAAAGTGTAATTATTGTGGCGTTCTTTTTCACATTCAGGTGATCTTTACAGAGCTCAATCAGTTTGTATGATTATATGAATTGCCATTAGTATCTTTTTAACTTGGAATGTCTGGTGTCTTCTGTAGTGACTCCCTACTCTTTGTTATAAAATTAATTGAGCATAGCAGCCTGCCTAAAAGGCACTAGCCATGTGAGGTTAGGTGACAGCTATGAAACCTGCTAAACTTTTACAGCCGAGCTTAATATGTCTGTGATCAATTCAAAATATTATGCATGGATGAGTTTGTTTCTCATCATCCATATTTGCCTATATGTGAGGGTCAAATTTGGCACTCCTACAGGAAATATTTATAACTCCGTGCATAAAAGTATATTAAGTGTTTTACACGTTTGTTACATATTGTCAAGCTGACATGCAAACACAGACCCTTCCAGGTAGAAGTTGTTCCCCTTTTCAGTCAATTGCCTAGCAAAAAGTGCCTTAAAAACCTTCATGTGATAGATTAGTGTAGCCTCCCTTTCAGAATCTGGATATGCTACCTGCGTTTCACAGCCCGGGGAGTCGGTCCCAAAACTGTGTGTGCCTGGACACACCACATGGTAGCATCCTCACACTGCCAGGCGGATCCACTAATAGCCAAGGGAGAAAAGGCGTTGATGCCAGGGATGAGTGAAAGTGCTGAAGCATTACAAAGTGTTAAGCAGTATTCACCTATTTATTAGGCAGTTAATGCTGCCTGTGGTGCTATCAGTAGAGAATAAAAGATGTGGGACATACTGCAGACTCTTAATTGGGCTCATAGCTGCAAGTTGTAATTACTAGCACAGTTTTTCCTTTAAATAACAAAAAACACCCCAAACCACACAGAAGGACCAAAAGATGAATTTTTTAACTGTTCAGTACCAAGCAAGTTATATTTTAACATTCAACATGTATATAAGTATGGTGTTATTTTTAATAGAAAATTAAAAAATCCTTCCTCAACATGTTAATACATGCTAGTGCCAGCAGCTAATTTTGATAACTTCTAACAGGCTTTTGGTATAGATAATGATATGAAAGCTGATCATTTTCTCTGGATAATGAAATCTTTTGCTTGGTGTGCATTCTATGGGAGAATTAGAGATGTGAAAGAAGAAATTATCTGAATGTTTTGTAGCTTTTACCTTCATGATGAGTTGAGAAATATATCTGAATACACAGATCTGTGCTTTATTTTTAATACATGGACAAATAAATATGAACGATGTATGTACAGTGCAGATTGGTTAACGCGCGATCGGTTTACCCGCGAATTCGTTTAACACGCGCTAACGTCACGTGCCCCAAAGCTACCAACTTAACACGCGGGACTTGTTAACACGCAGTATCTAAAACTGCACTGTAGAGCTAACTACCGTACATTCTCAATCACTGACCTAAGATCGTAAGTTGGCCTACTGTAGATATTTTAGCATAGGTCTTAGTTCATAATGGCAGGAGTCAAGGATCAGCGTTCGTACACCGTTGCAGAAAAATTAGCAGCTACAGATCGGGTACATAATGGTGAAACCCAAGCCAAAATTTCTAGAGATCTTGGGATTGCCGAATCAACTCTACGAAGTTGGATAAAAAACGAAACAAAGCTGCGCAGTTTTGTACAAAACGTAGATTCTGAAGTCAGCCTGGAGTGAAAACGCGTGCGTTATTCGGCAAAGCCTGACATAGACAAAGCATTGAGCTCATGGTTTGTCCAAGAGAGAGCTAAGGAAACGCCGCTAACGGCCCAATTCTCCAAGCCCAAGCAACTAAGTTTGGAACTTTAATGGGCAATGAAACATATCAAACCAGCAAAGGCTTTATAAGCCGTTTTAAAACTCGCCACGGTATTTCCCAAGTTAGCATTTCTGGAGAAAGCCGAGCAGCCAATGAGACTGCTGCCAATGAGTTTCCCGCCAAATTAAAAACTATAATAGAAACTGAAAATTATAATGAAGAACAAATTTACAACTATGATGAAATCACTTTATCTGCAACTTTTGCCAGACAAAACTTTAGCTTCGAAATATGAAACCCAAAAAACAGCAGGTTTTAAAAAAATAAAAGACCGGGTCAACCTTTTATTTTGTACAAACAAGACGGGCAGTCACAAGCTCACACCGCTTCTTATTGGTCAGTTCAACAACCCTCGGTGCTTTAAGCACCTTAACAAAGCCAAACTGCCTGTCATATACTTCAGCAGTAAAAATGCTTGGATGACTAGAAGCATTTTTGAAGAATGGTTCCACAACTCTTTCGTTCCAGCTGTTCGTAAACATCTCCGCAAGAAAAAACTCGAACCTAAAGCACTGCTGCTACTTGACAATTGTCCGGTCCATCCTCCTTCTGAATTATTGGTTTCAAACGATGGACAAATCTGTGTGCTATATCTGCCATTTAACACAACATCAAAAATCCAACCCTTGGACCAGGGGATTATTCAATATTTTAAAACTAATTATTGAGGTGAGTTGGTTTCAGAAATGATTTCGTGCGAGTCACCAAGCGTTTCCGAATTTCTAAAAGAACTAAACATAAAAGAAATAATTTATTTGGTGAAAAAACTTGGGATGGCGTGAAACAAAAATCTATTGAAAATTGCTGGGTGAAGGCTCTTGGGCCAGCTTTTTCTGTCAACAGTTCTGCCTCTGAAAACCCAAACGATACTGATTCAGAACCAGAATTCAAAGGGTTTACAGAAGAAGACATCCTGCTAACAAAAACACAAACAAAAGAAGACAAAGGTAAATTTATTTTTCAATTAATTAAAGACTTTAATTTAAGTACATCGCCTGAAATCATAAATGAGTGGCTAGAACTAAACGAAAATGGCTCAACTACAGAAGATCTGACAGAAGAAGAAATAATTGCAGGTTGTGAGACTGGGTCGGACTGCGAAAGCAATGAGGAACAATAACAGGAAGAAGGAGTAGATGACAACGATGAGAATTATGTTGAAAAAGCCAAAATTTCCCTTTCAGAAGTGCTAAATGCTGCCGAAACTCTTGCACAATATATGGAGGAGCAAGATGCGGAAACTATCCAAATTTTACACCTACGCGGGATGATTGATTTCGTGAAGAAAAAGAAAGCCAAGGCCGGGAAACAGCAGAAAATAACTTTGTACTTCATAAAACCTCCATCCCAGCAAGATGAATCTGCGGACTACATAAAGTTTATATAAGCGCCTCTTGGATTATGAACTCTCTGGATTTGATGTGGAATGATGTAATATGTCCTCTATGGTAATAAATATTCAAAATGGATTTCACTGTGTTTATTATTTTCACACATTATTATCAAAGTTTTCATGGTTCAAAAAACATTGATTCTTATATTTGTTTCAATAATTTTATAATGTTTCTGTGATTTTTATGTAATTTGCATATTAAGTTTTCACGGTTCAACAAACATTGATTCTTATATTTGTTTCAATAATTTTATAATGTTTCTGTGATTTTTGTGTATTTTTGCATATTAAAAATTTTGCATATTAAAAATCGGATTATAAATTAACATTTACTGTATATTTTTAATTTTGCTAAACGAAATCAAGTTATGGTGGCTGGGTAGCCCATGTTGACATGCACCTTCTGCACTGTGTATGGATTTCAGCATGGTCCCGTTTACACACGCTCCGTTTTACACACAGTCCCGATGGCTTGTCTCCCTACAACTGCGCGTTAACCGATCTACACTGTATGTAGTGTAAGACAAATGGACAGAAATGGCAATATCAGTGTGATAAATAGCTTGACCTATGTGATAAGCTGCATTTATCATCATGCATCTTTGACTGCCTTATCTGTGCTCTGCCCACTAATTTTTTCTCTGCTGGAACTATGTCTAGCCTAACCCTAAAACTCTGAGCAGATTTGAAGAATTCCCCATTTTATTGCTTTATTTTTTTATATAAAACAGTTTTTATAAAAAACTTACTTCCTTTGTCCCTTTGAAAGAGTTTCCACTGCCAAATGACATTACTCAAGGCAAAAGAGAGACCGTGGTTAATCCATAGTCAATGAAAAGATTTTGATCTAATACATCATGGTCCATCGTGAAGGGTAAGAAGTTGCAAATGTGCAAGGAGGGTTAAAATAAAATTTGGTGCAAATTGTCATGATCCAAAGTGATGGTGTGCCCAATCAAAGATCTGCCCTGTAGCCTTTCTCTTTACCTCTCTCTCTGTCTTTGAGTAATCTCTCCCACACAATGCTGAATTCCATTGCAAGCTAATTAAAATAGATTATATTGCATAGTTATGCTGTAATAAAAGGTGTGCAGTGATACTTTTGTTATTTATTTATATACTGACAAACGTATGCACGGCATTTGGCAAACGTATAAGAAGATAAGGTCTTTGTTTACAATATGTAGCAGTAAATCAGCAATGGGTACCATGAAGGCAGATTTTTGCTGTCCTGTAGAGTCCCACTGATTTCAGTGGGACTCTGCATGGAATAATCAATTGCAAGATCAGGCCCTAAATTATGTAGTTTGATTTCAATAATAATGAAAAGCTCCTATTCACAAAATAAGACCTTTCAAATATAACTAATTGAATTTTTAAAAACCCTTCACTTCCATCCTTTCTTTTTCACCCCCCAGCTTTCCACTCCTCAGCCTGCCATGTTCTGATGTCTTCTGTGTTTGTTTAATAATTGCACTGCACGCCCATCAGTCTCTGGGTGGAGTTTAAGTTGTTGGTTATGACTTAAGTAGCCTGGGACCAGCCTGCCTGAGAGCTCATCTCTCTCCCTGTAGTATACTTCCATAAGTGAGCTGCTCTAGCTGGATCGTCCTATTATACAAGAGAGGAGACAGCTGGCAGACTATTTTCTGTGAGGACTCTAGGTCTTTGGACCTGTCTTGGTCCAAGATAAGTTCAATTTAATGACCTTCTGGGCACACTGCAAAAGACAGAGGCTTGACTGAGGGGTTTCAGTAAGATGAGGGTGTGCTTCCCACAATAAAGAAGAGGTGGAAAGGAGATTTTGTCAGTGGCTCACTAGCTGGCAAAAATCCCCATCATTTGATCATTTGAATGCTGTGCAGATTTAACTGTGTTATTAATGGTGTCTTATGTGGCTTCTTAGCTAAACAGTTGCAAGTGTTTTTCCCTTGGAGAAAGTATTTTCCTCTTTTTATCTAGAAATAAATGTAGTTGTGTGCTGAAATGAGTTCATTTTTGTAATGAAACTTGCCTGCAGCTCAGCAATATAATAATAAATACCCCCTTCTGCTAAAAATAAAACCAACATGGCTAATTTTGAAAATAATTCATATGTAATTTCTTTCCTGTCTTATCCAACAATTTAGCATGGTTATGTTTGGCTTCTGCAGTGCAGGATTTAACTAAGAGACAGGATAAGGTTCCAACTGTGCATGAAGAAACCAACTGAATTTCAGTTAATTCAGAGAAAACATAAAAATGCTGTTTTTAGAGGAGAGATGCTTATATTTATGCTAAACAGAAAAGAGATCATGTGGCACTTTTAAAGACTAACAAATTTATTTTTCATATTTGTTAGTCTTTAAAAGTGCAACAGGGCTCCTGGTTTGTTTTGCCGAACTAGACTAAAACAGCTACCTCTCTGGAACTTATGTTTTTGTTGTTACGCTTGGAGACTACAGAATAAATGAATGGTTTGTTCAACTACATTGTATTAAAATCAGAAGTGATTGCATTATTAACTAACAGGCCATGAGTGGCCTGAATTCTTTAGTCTGCTACTATGCAAAACTGCTTGAAGATTACTGGTCTGTCAGTTATGTCTCTCATCTTTCTTAACATCATATTCAGGTTGTTCTTACAATGTTACTCGCCCTGTGGTAATTCATTGATTTATCAGTTCCAAGTATTTGTTCAGCCAGAGGGTGGGGAGGGAAAGGTCAAACCACAAAGGAAAATATTCTACAGTCTGAAGTTCAGAGTAAATCACTGTTTTACTTTTGTTCATAAAGGGGTTCTAGTCAGAGCCATATTGATTGCTTCTCTCTTTGTAGGCTCTTGGTTGCTAGGCAACAACTCCACTTTGTGTCTTGTATAAGCTGTAGCAATGGTGTTCAAAGGCCAAAATACTGGAGCATGGGCCCCCTTAGGTGTGTTTTATTCCTCATTCTGGGTAAACAGGTACAAACATGCCTATGCATACCCATGCACTGGACTTTTGACAGGTGAAAGCATCAATTGACAGTTTTTTTTCTGACAGTTGCAGTGCTGAAAATTGAGGTTCTCACTATGTTGAGGATAAATCAAGGGGCCAGATGTTGTGCTCCGCCTTTGATGAGTTGCAGCGGGTCAAAGGTGGCTTTAAGCAGCCATTGTACCTCCTGGATTTTGGGGTGTTCTGGATGCTAGTGCACCCCTCCATAAGTTAGAGCAGGGGCCACCATAATTAGTTGCTGAAGAGTGGACCCCTCCACTGTCCCTGTGTCAGGAAGAGTCCCTTGTGGGGTTGCTTTTCCCAGATGACCTCTGGACATCTCTGGGAAAGTGCAAAGGAGCTGTCACAAGAGGTAGGATCTAGCTCACTGTTTTAAGATTCTATCCAAACATCAGAGTCCTGGGGCACTTTTAAAGACTAACAGATTTATTTATCGCATGAGCTTTCCTGGGAGAAAATCCCACTTGGTCGGACGCTTTGATGATTTTCTCCCACGAAAGCTCATGCGATAAATAAATCTGTTAGTCTTTAAAAGTGCCACAGGACTCTGTTTGTTTTTCTGCAATAAACTAACACAGCTACCCCTTTGGAACTATCCAAACATCAGGAACTCATAGATGCTTCAATGGACATCACAGCCAAGTTTTCTAAACTAGAACACTTACAACTGTCAGAATGTAGACGAGATGGGTTCAGATACATGGAAATGAGGTCAAGGGATGAAGTTGCTAGAGGGAAGGAATGAGGGATTAATGTGCTACTGTCAGAGAAAACCTAGACCTACAGCAGAGCTACTTGTAAAATAATCAAAATGGTTTAAAATTTTTTAAAGATTTTTAAAATTTGAACTAACAGAACCCAGGAATTGCCATCCTAGATAAAATCAGTGTCTGGGAATATGATATCCTGCCTCTGGATTGATTGTTTAATTCATTAATTTGTTTGCATATATAAAATACCACCAGAGGTGCCCATCCTATATCCCAAATATTTATCCTATAGATTAAACCATACAAAAGAATACACAATGAATGTCCATGAGTTTAACCATTCAGCCCACTCTCTCCTCAGTAGCCTCAGAATTAATGATCCTTGTAGCAGATCCCAAAGGCTCTTGTTTCAGAGGACAGTATTCCCCCTTCATCACACACATGCACACTCTCTCTCTCACAGTAATATTTTCTCACTTGGATCATGAAAGGCCCATTAGAAGCACTTTTCTTACTGCTGTCTCAGTGTGTTTCTATTTCCAGAGTTACAGAATGTTCAATTCTCTAATTCAGTTCATTGTCCCCCTTGTTCTTATAATACAGAACAGGGAGAAAGGAACAACTGATCACTTTTCAGAATATCCTCAATCAAATCATCTATAACTTTTCTCCTTTCTGGGTTAAATAATGCTTAGTTTTGCCTGTTTTTGTCATATATTCAATTGTTGCCCACACTTCTGATTATTTTATTTGCTTTCTTATGAGCCAAAAAGTATTGAAAAGAATTTAGTGGGGGAGATTTTTCCTGAGGAAGCAAGTGTAAAAAGTTTATTTTTTAAAAGTTCACAATTTCCACATTGATGTACTTCATATGTCTTTGCCAGAGAAAAGGATGTTCTGAAATCTATGGATACTGCTTGTAGTTAGAAACTTATTAAAAGATTTACATGTTGTAATTGAACAAAATGGATTTCGCTGCGTGCAGGATGTTATTAAACCTGCAGGAATTAGAACACTTAATGCTGATTGATGCATAAATAACCTATTAATATTTTTATGGTAGCATCCACTGATTGCTAGTACCAAACAATGTAGTGGAACAGTCCCTACCTAAAGGAGCTCATAATCTGAAATGAAACAAACAGACAACTGATTGACTAAGAGGAGACATTAGTCACACGGCCTACTTTAATAAAATCACTAGCGTTCAGTGGATTTACAAACTGTGTTTAAATATGAATTGAGGTACAGAGGTTGATATTTTACTACCTTTGGTAACAGGTATGTAGGGCTTAAACATAAAGGAAAACCAAACAAGACAGGGACTTTAAAATGAGAATTATCAATATCATAGCAGTAGCCCAGCCTGTGCAAAGCAATCTGTCTGGTAGTCTATGAGCTCCCAAAGCTTTGCTTCAGAGTCCTCAAGCACTGTCTACACTGGAGCTAGGAGCGTGCCCCCTGGGCTATGTAGACAGACATGCTAATTCGATCTGAGCCAATATGCTAAAAGTAGCAGTGTGGATGTGGTATGGGTGGAGGCAATGGCTGGCTTCCCAAGTTCAAACCCAGGGAGTTGAGCAGGCTTGCACTTGGGCAGCTAGCCCATGCCATCATCTATACTGCAACAACCACACTTAACATTTTTTGATACACTAGTTCAAGCACAACTATAGTGTGTCTGTCTACTGGGGCTGGGAAGCTTTTTCCTAATTGCAGTATAGACATATCTCACATCATCCTAGTCCAGGGGTCGGCAATCCCCAGCACGCGTGCCAAATGTGGCACACAGGCCAAGCCTGAGTGGCATGCAGCACCACTCAGGCTCCCCTGCTGGCTCCACCCCCCAGTGCGGCTGAGGCCAGAAGAGCCACGAGCCGCGGTGAGCCCCCACTCGCCGTGGTGAGCCCCCACTCGCCGCGCTTCCCTGCTGGGGGTGTGGCCGGCAGGCAAAAAGCAGCGCGGGGCTCCTGGCTCCTGCTAGCCCCACCCCCTGCTGGGCAGGGCTGCTGGAGGAAAGTGGGGCAGGTCGGCCCCTGCCCAGAACCGCCGTGGCCTGCAGAAGCCGGCCCAGCCCTGACCCTGGCCAGGAACCAGAGGCTGCCTGCCGGCAGGCCCTGGCCCTGGCCTGCCCCGGCACCAGCCGGGAACCCGAGGCCCACCTCTGCCCCCTTTTGCCCCCCCCCCTTTTGGCCCTGCCCCCAGCACCTGCTGAGGGTGCAGTGGGCGGGGCTGGCATGGGGGCTGACAAAGGTTGCCGACCCCTGCCCTAGTCATTCAGAATCAGCAGAGTAGAGTAGCTGGTCATGTTTTATCTTTTAAGTTGTTTCCTTTGTTTTGGAAAGAAGGGGGAAGAAATCTTTAAAAGAAAATTCTTGAATAAAAATGGCACTATGGAGGTTGATGTAAAGTGTATTGCTTTCTCTTTTTTGTTTACCAGCGAGGTCTCTCTCTAGTAGAGTGCTGCCAGGTGTTTCAGCCAGAGATTGTATGTGCTCAGCCTGGAAGCTCAGGCTATTAGGGTAAATGGTTTGAGTTTTGGGATTATTTAATTCACCAGTCATTTGCGTCTATCTCAAGGTCAAGCACACAGTAAAAACAAAAACTGTATCTTCCTACAACATGTGTATGATGATTCTTAAAGATAGACCTCCTTAAATACCCCTTCCCAGTTATGGGAATGACAGTGATTTTTACTTCAGTGGACTTTGGATCAAACTCTTGAGTAAAACTTCCCTTATGTCCCCATATATAATATAATATAATATAATATAATATAATATAATATAATATAGCAACATTTAGGGATCCCTCTGTGATAGCTATTATTTGGGGCATAGTGTAGGGTCCTGATTTGCTGATCTGCAAATCTCACTTCAGTCTGTCATTGGAAGCTGCTAAATTGCAGCTAGGAATAGCCAATTTTCCGTTTATATTTGTTTGACATCTCCTGTGATGTTAGTCTGTCACATGACTGGTTTTGGGGGAGGGGATAGGGCGCGAGGGAAGGAGGAGACAAGTACTGAGCTAGTAAGCTGTAGACTCAGCAGGTTAGATCCCCAGCTGGCATACATTGGCAGAGCTCCACTGACTTTACTGGAGCCTTGTCTATTTACATCAGCAGAGAACCTGGTCCAAGAGGTTAAACAGACTCCATGATTTTCTGATACTAGTAGGAGAGGTGTTCTGGATTTATCGGTCTTCTCCACAGAAGGGTATGTAAATCCACTGTTTTTTCTTGTTTCGCTTGTTAGCACGTATTGGAATGCTCATATGCCACAGCGATGAATGCAGTATAAATACCTGGGTAGAAAGATAGATTTTATTTCAACTAAGTGAAATAGTTAATGTGTGGAGGTATAAGATGCTATATAAGTGTCAAGTATTGTTTCTGTGGTATGGTGGATGGATGGCTTGCAATATAAATTAAACTATTATTGCTAGCACTCATATGGAATTATTTCTAAAAAAAGACAATAATCTTGCAAAATCTCCCTGCTATTTCATGTTATCCTCCACAATCTCTTGGATGTCCTCTGTGGAGAAGGAACAGGAAGAAAGGAAGTAAGGGGGTGTTTTATTATATTATATCTTAAGAACAGGCAGAGGCACTACTAAAATAATGGCCACAATAAAACTCTAAGGATCAGAGTACCTGAAAAAGGTATATGTTACAGGCCAACCAAATAGACTAATAAATTTAGACAAAAACTCTATTAAGAGGAGTTAAATTTGTAAATATATATCAGTGAAGGAAATAAAAACCCTTGATAAAACAATGTAATTAAAAAATAAATAACTCAAAAGAAAGAAAATTCAAAGTTCAGTTTACACTTAAAATTAGAACATGTGGAAATCCAAAGTTAAGATAAAGTTTGCCAAATAGCCATAACTCTGCCAAACTGCCCATGCCACTCTGCATATTTCCAGCCATATAAACTAGATGCATGTGAACCTATGACAAGTAATTGATATGTTAAAACTTGTCAGATCTTCCAGAACCGCAGGAGGCTGGGGAAATCTTTAAATACCTGGGCATTTCATAGGAAAGCCACAGATATTTTAAACCTCTTCCATCAAAAGAACTTATTCAAAGAATGAAGCTCAGATTTTTAATTCTCTTATAATAACAATTATTTTGATTTGTAAGACCTACTGGTGTTCCTAAAACCAAGTGAGGAACAGACGCTTACAGGCTAGTAGCAAGCAATAGTTAAGACTCCCATGGTGTAACTTGTGGTACTTTGTGGTCTGTCTATATGGCTTATTCAAAAGAAATAAAGGTAGTTTAGTTTAATAATTCAATGATTTTTAAATGTTATAAAGATATCAAAGTGTTGGGCCAAATTGAAGACGTTCCCAAATGAAAATAATATTGTGTGCAGGAATTCTCTAGCTTTTGCTGGGGAAGTTACCACAGAATATTTCAAATTTCCTTCAACCCTCCTCCTCCTTTCCTACAAACGCATACTTCTGTCAGCCCTGGCTTTTTTCCTAAAGATCATATCAGACTAACATAATAGTTACAGAGATCTAATTACAGATTTGGGCCGTGATCCTGTCAATACTCATGGCCCTTGCTTGGGCTAATGAGTAAGCCTGTTGTAGTTTGGAACCTCAGGCTATATTTGTTTGCAGCATGCTAAAAGTTAGCATTGGGTTCCATCAGTTTTAATACTTTAAGATAGATAATTTTTCAGTGTACAGGAAATGATTGGGTCACAGCCTTTCCATTGTGCGCAAATTCTCTTTCGTCCTCTTCGGCTATTCTCAAATGCCATTGTCTGAATCTTATTTCACATAGAAGAGGTTGGGCTACTGAAGGTCAATAGTTAAAAAAATAAGAAGGGAGAGGGATGTGCTGGGGTTGTTATTTCTTTGTTTCTGATCCAAGATACTTCAGGTGCTTTCCAAATGGAAACAAGGCACAGTCTACGTCCTGAGAACCTTAAAATAAAGCATTTGTGCTCAGTTTATTATTTGTTCATAAATTAATCATACCACGAACCTGATGCACATCACCAATCCTTTAGGTGCTTGCTCACCTTCCTCACCCAATCACACACACGCACCCAATTCATTTGACCAAGACTTTATTCAGAGTGTCTGCATTCTGACAAAATCTATGATCGTGGTGCTTTGAAGAAGTGATAGAGATTAACATCACACCTTTTTACTTGAATATTTAAGCTCATTCCAATTTGCAACTGCTATGTGTTTTGATATTTGCTAAAACCATAAATAAAATTTTGGAGCCAGTTTTTTATCATAAGCAAAACCAGCATAAATCCAGAGTAATTCCTCTGGGATCAGTGAAGTTCCTCTGGATTCATACTCATATAATTGAGCTCAGACTCTGACCCTAAATTAGGTCCCTTCAAATTTCAGCTCCCAGTTGAGTTCTAGGAGAAAGGTAACAAGAAACTAGCTTTGAAGCAAAACAGGCCGGCAGTCCAACTGGGAGTTAAACTCCAAAGAAAACAAGTCTGAAAAAGATGAATGCTGCGTTCCCTATATCCCTGCTTAACACTGGTTTCCAGGGTAATATCTTCATAAATTATATTCATTTTTCTATTTCTGAGATGAGGCAATCCTTTTTTATCTCCATAATTAAAAGATCTAGATCTCTTTTTTCTTACGGTGTTGTTTATCAGTCTCCAGAATTCATCAGCAACCTCCTTACTTGATAGTACCTGGCAATCCTTCATGGCAAGGAACATATATGAATGGTGTGTATTATGCTTCAGTTTTCTGTATTATGAAGAAGTAAATGCTTTTCCTGGATTTGCAGGTCATGACAATAAAAGCCAATGTGATATAATTACAGTTATGCAGAGTCTCAGAACTGGGAGCCATCCTCTGTCTCAGCAGTTCTCAAACTCTGGGTCATGACTCCAAAGTGGGTCACAACTCCATTTTAATGGAGTCCCAGGGCTGGTATTAGACTTGCTGGGTCCTGGGGCTGAAGTCAAAGCCAGAGGGCTTCAGCTTTGCCCCCATTCATCACCCCCAGGGTGGCTGGGCTTGGGTTTCAGTCACATTTCCCAGGGTTGTGTAATAATTCTTGTTGTCAGAAGGGGATCTCGGTGCAATGAAGTTTGAGGACCACTGCTCTTCTTACTGTAAGAGTTTTTTAAAAAACTTAATAACTAGCTGACTTCACTATTTTGGGATATAGACACATATTTCACAATTTGTTGGATTGCCTTCTCCAGTTGAATCTTTTGAAATCCTGTTTTAGAAAAATGAGCCTTTGTTTACTAATGTCTACGGGGAAAGAAGAATTGGGGCTAGAAAATGAATTCTGATCTTATTGATTCTCCTTTCTTTCCAACTGCTAAGAAAGCAGTTTGCATTTGACCTACATACTTTTCAAGTGCAGACAATTTCTAATTGTGATATTTCTGTTAATCTGCCATTGCAATTGATTGCATTTCTCAAATATATATTGCAGCCAATAGTCAAGTTCAGTGCAAAACAGTCACTCTGTAAAATTCATGAATTGGTAAACGGAGGATTTCAAATGTCCAGTCAGCCATGGGTCCTTATTCAATACCCCTCGAAGTTGGTGGGAGTCAGGCCATTGACTTTAGTGTGTGTTGGATTGGGTCCTGTGAACTGATATGCAGAAAACAAACAAAAATTTATCAGGAAGAAATAAAGAGAAACATTAGAAGAGAATTTTAACTGCGTAGATGGCCTTCCCCTTTAGGAGCCAGGGCAGTGGAGGGGAAGGGCTGTGATCAGCCAGTCCCATTCTGAGCTGGAGCCCTTGGCCCATTTAAGAACAGAAATTTGAGATTTTACTTGTAGTTTGCACTGGGAAGTGTTGTGTGAACCAACTAAGAAAGGGGTCAGGGTCTCTGAGTCATGTGATTGCCTGCTGGAGAGTCTCTAAAGGCATGCTTTCAGCTCAGTCAGGAAAAGCTTGCAAAGAGGAGGGAACAGAGAGACTCTTGTCGTCTGTGGTAGAGTCAAAGTGAGGCAAGCAAAGGGAAAAGCCCCCGCAGTCTGTATTGGTTAGGAGAAGTGTTTTGTTTTGTGTTTGTTTAAACAATAAACTCTGCCCTCACACAAACCCCTGAAGCAGACTTATGTATATAGCACTAGTTCCTTTCTGGGCTGGTAGAAGATTCCCATTAGCCTACTACACATATATGAAAGGGCCATTTAAGAACAGAAAGTAAGGAGCAGAAAAGGGGCTGAGCAAAGAGAAAAGGAAGCTGACAATGAAAAGATTAAGACTCAAATTCTGTTGCCTAATGGTGATCCTGTTCGGGTCACCATTTGCGGGCATCTAAGGAGAGAATTTGGCCCATTAATAAGAAAATATATATAACTGCCATTTAATGCTTGTTTCAAACTGAAAATTTGAAGATGAGCTGGAAATTATTATTATTATTATTTATTTATTAATGAATGTTAGTGTGAGAATCTGCATTATATATGAGGCAAAGACTGTATGTATGGGTTTAAGGGCAACAATGCTAAAATCTTGCCCGAGGATTAAAATAGTTCCTCTGAGATTTTATGATGTGTATGAAATGGTTTGTGACCCATTGAAGCAGCATACTGTAATCCCAATATGTATTACAATCTTCAGGCAATGTTTTAGCACTGTTGCCCTCAAATTCATATTTGTAATGAATAGAGGGAGAGAAATTGACTGATGAAATAAATTATTATTATTGTTTGGATTGTGTTAGAGCTTAGAAGCCCCAGTTGAGAATGGGGCCTCACTATGCTATGCTCAGACACAAAGTTAGCGACAGTCTCTTCCGAAAAAGCTTATGTTCTGAATTGACAAAGCAATCAAAGATCATGAGGGGAAAGAGCGACACAGAAAGGTTCAGTGACTTGCCCAAGGTTACTGGCAAATCTGAGGTTCAAACTCAGAGCTCCTGGCTCCTAATTTGTGCCCACACAATAGATCACGCCAAATGGCAACGTGCAGTATGAAAGAGTTCATCACACTTTGCAAGTGATGAAGCCTCTGCTGATTTATTCCCCTTTCTCCAGAAACCGATCTACTTTTTGTAAGGTGTGACATTCCCCTCCTGCAATTTGGACTGGTGTGCCGCTGCACCTCCCAATTCTCCACTCCAGGGCCCCAACTCACCCTGCCTTCTTGTGTGAACTCCCACTCCTGGGTTAGCTAATGTCCAGCCACCAACGTGTAATCGGTCTCTCAGGCAGTAGAAGTGCACTCTCACTAAGCACCCATGGGATGGTCCCCCAGTGTGCACTCCCAGTCCCAAGACACAAACCCAGGAACTTCCATCTTTCAAGGTTCAGTGCACGCCCACTGGGCCTTGCGAGGTCATTTACACCAGTCCGTCAGTTTATCAAAGAAATTGATATGCATTAACTTTTGCTCTCAGTGAGGCTTTCAAACTTACACCTCCAACATTTCACTGCTTTAGATAAAACAAACATAAGTTTATTGATTAAAGCATGCTTTTGAGTGAGTATATGTCAAATCCATATAAAATCAGATAATTGATCAGTCCGGGAGATAATCACAATCAAATAAAAGATAACTCGCATTCTAAACTAAGATCACTGTTACAATTCATGTATAGCTTACCCACATAGATTAGACAGCTGATAGTTTTATAGCCAGATTCTCCTCGCCCTGTCGATAGGTATAAGTCCTTGCTGTTGCTTAGAAGATGGGATCCACGGCAAAAGCCTGGACCAGTTCAAAGTGTGTCTTTTTCTCTTTTCAAACCTCCCTTGGCTTCCATTCCTGCGGTCAGGTGATTCTTCATCCTCAATCCAAGGCACTTAGTTTGCATTGTTTAGGTATGCATACCTTCACAAAGTGTGTGAATGTACCTCTGCCCCCACTCGAGCCACGTGAAATACATTTGGGGACATGTTTTGTATTTGTACACATGCTTGATGTTGAAGGACGCATGCTACCATGACAGTAATGTAGCTCATGCCGTGAGCATTCCAAAAAGCCTTTTCATGACATACTTTGAATTAGACTAAACATAATTACATTGTAAGGATGAACAGAAAAGATACCCAGATCACATTACAGAAGTGTGCGGGGGTGCAGCATGTCACATGAGGGAAGGGGGGCAAGACTGTGAGAAGGATATTTAACTTCTCTGCACCAGTTTCTCAGGGGTTATTGGACAATACTGCAGATTCCTCTGAGCATGCTTTTGATGTATGATCTTGCGTAGGCTTTGCATTTTTAATTTTTACATAATTTTACAGCCACCCATGTCGTTTCTCTCATTACTGTGACACACCCTTAGTTGTGAAATGACAGACATGCTACTTTTTCTAGAATTATTTTCTAGACCTCTTACTACCTCTTTATCCTCTGCATATATATCCAAAGCTCTGCTTTTGCATCAGATATTCTCCTAGTGCCTCAGCAATCTGGCATTGACCTTCATTTGAGAAGTGGGATTTAAAAAGCGGAAGTTTTAATGTCAGGATTTATAACAACAGTTCGGTTTTCTTTTAAAATGCATCCATAATTCAAAACACTTAAATGTACAGCTTTTGTGCATCTTTATTACCAACCCCCTTTTTCCAGAGTCTGTCCCTGATTTTGCTCCTTTGTCCTTGATTTTTTTATGAGGGTTGTTCCTGTTTTTTCTTTGTCAGAGAGTTGAGAGGAATGATTTTCTGTGGCACTATAATGCTTGTCAACTCTTTCCAATCCCAAGTTTTAATGAATACAGTTTAGTTTCTTCCCTTTGCTTTTCTTTCCTTCCTAAATAATTCTTTCAGATGGCGTTTTTCCCTACCTACTCTTTCTCCTTCCTTCCTTTTGAGGAAAGATCCTTGTTTTTCTGCTCCTTGAGAAATCTAAAAGTCAGTGCCATAACTCTAAGCCTCTTCATCATCTTTTGTGTATCTGCTTTATGATAACAATAATACTTAGTATATGCATATGCCCAGCCCGTTGCATAATCATTTTAAAATCACTTATGTGTCAGCTTTATAACAATTATGGGTCATATTTGGAGAGGGTCTGAGGACCCTTTTGTGACTCCTGGGGCACCATTTAGAGGGTGGACAGGTGGGGTGCGGGGCAGGAGACCTCCTTGAGTTTGTTTGCAGCACACATCCTAGCTCCAGGCAATCCAAATGTGGAATGTGACTCTGCAGGGGAGAGGGCTTTTGTCCCTGGAGGGAGTCAGTATTTTGTTAACACACAGAGAGCAGGGTGATTAAGTTAAGAAAGGGCTGGTGATTAGATTAAGGATCTGAAAGTTGTTAGATGAGCCTGTAGCTAGGAATGCCTGGGGGGTGACGGGGTACAAGATGTGTGTGTGTGTGTGTGTTGAAGAAAGAAAGGGGAGGGTGGGGGGGAAGCTCAGAAGAAGAAATACAGCCAAGCCCTCTCTGAGCTAAGGTACATTTGAAAAAGAGGGAGATGTGAGCTATCTATAGATGGAGGTGCTCACAGCTACAGAAGTTTTACCTGACTAAAAAACCCAAGGAGTCCTGTGGCACTTTTAAAGACTAACAAATTTATTTATCAGATGAGTTTTCATGGCTCCTTGTTTGTTTTGCTGAACTAGACTAACACGGCTACCCCTTTGGAACTTACTTGACTAAGGATTGGAAGATTTGACCCTCCAACTTTATTCAAGAGGAAGAGCTGCCCAGAGCTCCTGTGCCTGTTAATTTTCCTTCCTTCCCTGCGGTGGCGCTGATACACCTCAGAGGACTCATTTTTTTCCCCTCAACTTTAAAATGTGGACTTTTCTTAGTGTTTGGTTTTAAATGTTCTCCTCTGAGAACTGTAACTCAATCACTGTTTGTGTTTAAGAGCCTTCTGGAAAGTAACTAGCCTTTTAACAGAAAAGTGACTTGAAAATGTGTCAGTTTCATTCCTGCTTAGTTTCTAGTGTATTATTTGTATTATGGTAACACCTTCTATAGCTCCAGGTGGGTGTGGCATAAATTCACAAAGCCTTGCCCTAGGATGCTTCCAAAAAAGCTCGGTGACCTGCAGAAAGTAAGGCCTTGTACACACTGCAAAGTTATTGCACGATAATGCTCATTATTGCGCAATAACAGGCACAGCGTCCACACACAAACCCATGTTGTTGCGCGGTAACAGCCCTCTTACCGCGCAACATGTAAACCACCAAAACGAGGGTGGTAGCGGCTACTGCGGAACAGCTGTTCCACGATAGTTCGTGTGTGTATGCTTGGCGCGCAATATGAAACCTCTGGAAATGTCCCGGAATTCCAATTCCATCCCTTCTGCACTCTGTGGCTGTGACGTGACGGTACCCGCCCTCCCATCATTCCCGGGAATTTTGAATTTTGAATTCTTCACTCTTCCTGTTTGCTTGGTGTGAAGTGCAGCTGCAGCTGTGTACTCCAAGAGCAATGGCGGCTCAACACAGCAAACGTGCTCCAGTCTGGACCACAGCCGAGGTGCTTGATCTCATAGGCATCTGGGGAGAGTCTGCTGTGCAGGCACAGTTACGTGGCAGCCGGCGGCATTTTGATATTTTTGGCCAGATTTCTCGGGCCATGGCAGAGAAGGGGTACGAGAGAGAGACTCTTCAGTGCAGGTTGAAGGTGAAGGAGTTGGGGATTACGTACCACAGAGCCAGAGAGGCATACCGGCGCTCCGGCTCAGCGCCGGCGACATGCCGATTTTATAAGGAGCTGGAAGCAATCCTGAGCAGGGATCCCACAACCACCCCAAAAGCTCCTGTGGACACATCAGCACCTCCCCATGAAAAGGATACCGGAGCAGACGGTGACGAGCAATTCGTCGACGAGGACGTGGAGGTGGAAGATGACCTGGAGGGTGAAAGCGGTGCAGCCGATCTAGGGAGCCAGGAGCTGTTCTCCACGCCACCCAACACGTGCTGCCCAGATTCCTTCTCCATACTGTCTTCGGAGGCAGTAGAGGGGAGCTCTGGTAAGTTTCATCAGAAATGGCTTCTATGCTAGCTGGATAAGCTTTGCGGGCAAATGAAGAGCGGGCAGGAAATAGGCGTTTTGAGTTTCATCCTTTTCTTTTCTTTTTTGGATGGGGGGGTCTACACACATTACATGAGCAGTGCATCAATACATGTTGTAATTGCCAACAAATCCTCTCCATTGAGATCACTGAAGTTGTCCTCGATGTACTTCCACAGCCTCCTAGTTAAATTCGATGGGAGAGCAACTGTTTCCCCTCCCCCATAGAGGGATACTCTCCCTCGCCAGTTGCAAAACACAGCAGCGGGAACCATGGCTGCGCACAAGCCTGCTGCGTACGGTCCTGGCTGAAAACCAGTGACATACAGGATATGCATTCTGGCTTGCAGAGGCACTCTAAGCAGCGAGATATCAGCTTCCATGGCAGTGCCGTATGTGAACTAATCGTCCAAAGCACTGCAAATAGTTCACGGAGCTGTGTGTCTTGTCTCGGCAACCCGAACCTCCCTTTGCAAAAGCCCTTTCAGTCCCCGGCAATGCCCTGTCCCGTGGGCACAGCGGAATGTGGCGGGAGAGCATATTACTGGCTCCTTAACCAAAGTGAGAACAATAGCACTACTTATGATGTTTCATTTTTCCTTAAAAACGACCTTCGCCGGTCGGTGGTCTGCGCCAGCTGACCGGCTGAGACAGATAAGGAGGAGGCCTCGCAGGAGCAAGGAGGATATCTTCCAGGAGCTGATGCAGTCCAACGAGGCATCAGCAAGGGAGACTAGACAGTGGAGGCAGGAGTGCCGGCAGGAGCGCAAAGAAAACAATGTGAAGAGGCAGAAGCAGAAGGATGCCCTCATAAGCATCCTACAGGAGCAGACCCAACTGCTGAAGACCATGGTTGGTCTGCAGACCCAGCTGCTCCAGGCTTGCCCCCCCCCCTGCAGCCACAGCAACACTTTCTGTCCCCCATGCCCCATTCTCCCTCAAAGCAGTTCTTTGAAGCCCAGGGACCCTCCTGGTACAATGTTACATCCACTCCTGCACCAAGCTATGGCATTGACACACGCACCTACACGCATCTGTAGCCCCTTTTGCAGGCACTGCTTACTGTAAATATTTAATATTTTATAATAATAAAATTGAATCACTTGAACTTTGCACAGTGTCTTTATTGATACACAATAAGATTAGTTGTTGTATGTTTAGTATTCACTCATTCGAGCATAGTACAGTACACGCCCACCGGCACCGTCCCTCCATCCCCCAATCAGCACCCAATAGTGCTTGGGAACACTACTGCACAGTGATGCAATCCGTCCTATGAGGCCCCATCACTAAAATGCACCCTAAGTGCCTCCCTTTTGCGGACAGCTCTCAGCTGTGCCCCCCTGATACTCCTAGTGGCTGGCTGCTGGAAGGCAAACTCTAGCCGCTCAGCCTCCACGTCCCATGAAGGGGGAAATTTCTCTGCCCTATTTTCACAGAGGTTATGCAGGACACAACACGCCGCAATGATGGCTGGAATGTTATCCTCATTTAAGTCTAGCGTCCCGTACAAACAGCGCCAGCGGCCTTTTAAGGCCACTTTACGGTCATTCGGCACCGACTTTACCGGTAATTGAAGCGCTCCTTGCTGGGATCCAAATTTCCAGTATAGGGCTTCATGAGCCAAGGCATCAGTGGGTAGGCTGGGTCTCCTATGATGACTATGGGCATCTCCACATCCCCAACAGTAATTTTATCATCGGGGAAGAAGGTCCCTGCCTGCAACTTTCGGTACAGGCCTGTGTTCCGGAAAATGCGAGCATCATGCACCTTATCCGACCACCCCGCATTTATGTCCGTGAAACGCCCCCTGTGATCCACGAGTGCCTGAAGCACCATGGAGAAGTAGCCCTTCCTATTAATATACTCAGTCGCAAGATGCTCCGGAGCGAGAATAGGGATGTGCGTGCCGTCTATTGCCCCTCCACAGTTCGGGAATCCCATGGCCGCGAATCCATCGACGATCTCCCGCACATTGCCCAACATCACTGTCCTCCGGAGCAGAACACAATTAATGGCTCTGCACACTTGTGAAAGTGCTAACCCGACGGTCGACCTGCCAACTCCAAAGTGATTCGCGACCGAGCGGTAGCAGTCTGGAGTCTCCATTTTCCACAGCGCGATTGCAACACGCTTCTCCACGGTGAGGGCGGCTTCCATTTTGTGTCCTTGCGTCGCAGGGCAGGGGCTAGCTCCTCACACAGTTCCATGAATGTGGCTTTCTGCATTCGAAAGTTCTGTAGCCACTGGTCATCATCCCACACCTGCAAAACGATGCAGTCCCACCACTCGGTGCTTGTCTCTCGTGACCAGAACCGGCGGTGCACCGTGTGCAGATGCTCTG
Organism: Pelusios castaneus; assembly: GCA_007922175.1. Taxonomy (NCBI): domain Eukaryota; kingdom Metazoa; phylum Chordata; order Testudines; family Pelomedusidae; genus Pelusios; species Pelusios castaneus. Next base: position 20,614,550 of record ML685780.1, read on the forward strand.
TGAACGAGCTCAGCAATGCGGTGCTGTTGTTCTGCATGGCAGTCACCAGCCCAGGGTCATCTGAATCCTGGTCCGATTCAGAGCTGAACGCATACTGTGACACCAACCGAGATGTATTCATTATGCTGAAGGTGACAGTCGAGATCAGACCTGGATCCATGTTGCTGCCAAAGGACTTCCGGGAAGCAATGCGCTACTGTTGAAAATGGGCGCGAGTTGCTAGTAGCAACTCTCGTGACGCAAGGGGAACAGAATGCACCATGGGAAACCAAGACTTTACCCATGGTGCTCAGCGCTACTCTCCTTCTACCCAGGATTCTTAGCGCCAAATCAGGATGGATGGAACTGTGGGATAGGTTTCCACAATTCAATTGGGTTTCTTGTCAAATCGCAAATTGCAGAGGGGGGCTCTGTTCTGTCACAAGCGGCAGAGTGTGTACACGATCCTGCGCTACAAAAACCACGTGACTTTTAAAGTGCAACGGGCTTGTTGCACGATTATTCCTGTAGTGTGTGCATGGCCTCAGGAGCCTAAATGATAGAAATTAATCTAGATTTTTCTACCATTGTTTCAGTTCTTGTGTTCAGGAATTGGTAACAAAGTAAGAATATACATTAAAATTTTTAACCTAACCGTTGTCTCTTAAGTGACTTATCACAAGATGTAAGAAGATGTTAATATTAGAGGTGAGTGGGTCTAATATCTACTTAATTTTCTTTCTTCATATAGGAATTAGATACAGTGCTCCTATTAGCTAATTTCTAAGTTATCTGCCAAAAACGTAGAATTTTCAGATGCCTAGGTAGCCCCTAGAATCACAGGTAAAGTTGCCTCCTCTCCAAATTTGAAATGTCATCCTTGTGTAGGGTGATCAGATGTCCTTATTTTATAGGGACAGTCCCAATAATCAGGGCTTTTTCTTATATAAGCACCTGTTACCTACACCCTTGATTTTTTGCGCTTGCTGACTGGTCACCTTAACCAGGGAGTGGTCAGCATCAAGATGCATCAACCTCACCAATGGTAATTTTGCCTCCTATCTGTCCCTTCAGCCATAAGAAATTTCCAGCCGCCATAAGAAATGTCACCCGGCCACAGGAAAGCCAGCTCCAGTTTAGAACAGCTAAAAAAGTAAGGCCATGAGAGAATAGGCATAGAAGGAAGAGGGGGAAGTTCCCCCAGGTCACCGAGGAGGATGAATAAGAGAAAGAAAATAATGAGTGGTGAGAAGAAGTGAGTTGTGCAATGGAGTAGGGGAAACAAGGACCAGAAGAGAAGAGAAGAAGAGAAAGAACAAATGACACAGGAGGAGATTTTAAACAATGTATTAAATAGTGCACCCTTTCAAAGCACAGAAATTGTAATAAATTGAACTTTTAAAAAAAATCAATTGCTACTAACACCTAAATCGTCCATAAATGAAAGATTCCAGGAAAAAATAATTGGGTATTTTTTTATTTTGTTAGTCAGTCTCTCCTTTTTGTGTGTGTAAGTGAGCTCCTTACATACACAGACTATGTGGGGAGGGTGCAGTGAAGGAAAGAGGAAAAACAATTAAAATATATGATAACATGATTCTGAAATCACAAAAAGTAAGCAGGGGGACTCAGGGTCAGGTGTAGTTTCAAAGGCAATTTTTATCTTTTAAAAAAAATTAAACTGACTAGTTTATAAATGAACAGCGTTATTCCATCTTTAAATTCTGCTAACATGAAGAAACAACTCAAAATTAATTTTCAAGATTAATGGGCGTCTTGATGAATCTGCAGCCTTACATGGGAAGTTGGGCTGAGTACATTATTCTTTATATTCAGCACCATTTCTAGGGGGTGGACAAGGAGGGCGGTCTCCCTGGACAACTTCAAAGGGGTGACATACAAAGACTTGGAATGGGCTATAGCAGAGGGATCTGCCACTGTTTCCAGAAACAAAAAAATAAGGCTTTAGTCAGTAAAAAATTATATAAATACAAGGTTGCAAAAAATATTCCCATAAATTGATTTAGCTATACAAGATTTATCAGATTAAACTAAAGTATGTTTCTGGATACACTCATCTGGGCTTCAAGTATATCACGAAGGCAATGAAATAATTAAATTTTGAAGCCCCAAAAGAATTTAATAATCACAAAAATGAAGCAGATGCACTAATAAAATTAACACTAATAAATTAGGTCAATGCTGAGCTAAAGGAAGGAGCAATGACAAAGACAGAGAACTCCACACCAGAATGCTGGAACCTGCTTCCTCTAGGGTACCATTTTCAACACTATAGTCCACATACAGTACTGTTCATTGCACAGTAATGACTAAGGAGGGATGATGCAGCTCTTTGACCTCTTTAACACAGACATTGCTCACACTGTCTCCGTAGAATCTTTATTTGCCACTGCTAGCATTCAAATGCCTACTTAGTACAGACTTGGACAAAATGCTTATGGTACCAGCCCTTTAGCAACCTCCTAAGGTGGAATATTCTCTAGCATGGAAAGATTGGTGATTGTAGCCCACATAGGCTTATCTGCAGGGCATTATGGTCTAGAAAGTTGAGGATAGGACTTGGAGTCAGCGCCGCGGTTGCCATAGTCACAAAGAAATGATTCCTGAATGTAACCTGAGGAAAATAGCAACTCTTAGATAAGACCAAATTTCCCTTTTTGGGTATAGCTGGCTAAGAGAAGTGAATGGAATATTCAACTGGACTGGACAGGCATCAGAAGGAATAGGGCAGTTACCCCCAACCCGCTTCCTCCATCTGCATGCTGGAGGTAATTTGTAGAGACGACTCAACCGAGATGGAAAGCCACCACTGCTGACCAGCTTATAGTCTGAGGGAGAAGAAAATGAGGTTGGGAAAGGGTCAGGAACAGTGCTTGAATTATGAGAAAATAGAGGGGCCCTGAATGTCAAGTGACTTGCTTGAATGTAAACAGTAGAGAGAAATCGTTGGAGGCTGTAAGACTGAAGTGAGTTAGCCCTGAAAGTAGCAAAGGCAATCTGCTCCCCCAGACTTCAGTGATGCAAGCATTAGCCAGGAAGAAGCTATACTGCAGGTTTCTGTTACACCAATGCTCCTTCTTACTCCCCAGTCTCTGTAGAGGACTCCAGTGTGTTCTGCTGGTGGGTCACACAGGTCCTTGCATCAAAACTTCCTTGGCTTCCCAGTGTATGCAGCTGCAAAGCTATAGTTCTTTCCTTAACATACCCCTTCTAGCAAGGTGTAAATCGTCCTTAAGTTTAAGAGTCAACAATCGTGCCTGGCCCAGAATGGGAGGCACAAGGGAGAAAGAATCTCCTTATACACCGACACAATGGTTTGCCATGGTCTGCCCCCAAAAATGTAAACAGTCATTTTCCTAAATCTGTGACACATCTATCTTTTATAGTCTGTAAGTCTAATAATGTCTTACTAGTTCTATTAATTAACTTGTTCTGTCAGGTAAAGTAATAACTTGCTATGTTCTTGTCATAGTTACTAAAGTGTATACTTTGCACGTTAATGTGAGAGTCACAGTGAGATTAGTAATAGATAAGGCCCTACCAAATTCATGCTCCATGCCGGTCAATTTCACAGTTATAAAAAATTTAAACATTGTAAATTTCATGGTTTCATATATATATATGAAATTCCACGGTGTTGAGATTGTGGGGATCCCAACCCAAGAGAGGCTTGTGGGTGGGTTGAAAGGCTACTGAAAGTGGTTGATTGCTTCTGCACTGCAGCACTGCCTTCAGAGCTTGCTGGTTGGAGAGCAGCAGCAGTTGGCCAGGAGCCCAACTCTGAAAGCAGCATCAACACCACCAACAATGGTGATGGAGGGACAGGACTGGGAGCAACGTGGCCGAGGGCTCCTGCTATAAAGCAGGCTCCATGCTTCCATATTTAGGAAACTTCCTGGCTGTGGAAAGCTGTTGCTGGTGGCCGTACAGAAGTAAGGGTAGCAAAGGGAGGAGTAGCGTACAGAAGTAAGGGTAGCAAAGGGAGGAGTAGCGTTATATGTAAAAGAACTGTATGACTGCTCGGAGCTCCACTATGAAAGTGGAAACAAGATGGTTGAAAGTTTGTGGGTTAAGTTTAGGGGAGAATGCAACAAGGGGGATGTTGTGGTGGGTGTCTGCTACAGACCACCAGACCAGAAAGAGGAGGTGGATGAGGCGTTCTATGGACAACTAACAGAAGTTTCCAGATTCTCGCAGGCCATGGTTCTTATGGGGGACTTCAATTATCCTGATGTCTGCTGGGAAGATAATACAGCAGTGCACAGGCAATCCTGGAAGTTTTTGGAGAATATTGAAGACAACTTCCTAGTACAAATGCTGGAGAAACCAACTAGGGGCCTTGCACCTCTAGACCTATTGCTCACAAACAGAGAAGAATTGATCGGGGAAGTAGAAGTAAATGGCAACCTGGGCAGCAGCGACCATGAGATGGTCGAGTTCAGGATCCTGATCAATGGAAGGAAGGAAAGAAGCAGAACACACACCCTGGACTTCAGAAAAGCAGATTTTGGCTCCCTTAGGGAGCTGATGGGCAGGGTCCCATGGGAAGCTGATCTGAAGGGGAAAGGTGTCCAAGACAGCTGGCTGTATTTTAAAGAAACCCTGATAAAGGCACAGGAAGATAACATTCCAATGTGCAGAAAGAACAGCAAATGTGGAAGGCGACCAGCGTGGCTTAGCAGGGAACTCTGCGGGGAGCTGAAACATAAAAGGGAAGCTTACAAGAAGTGGAAGGTTGGACAGATGACAAGGGAGGCGTATAAAGATATTGCTCGGGACTGGAGGGATAAAATCAGAAAGGCCAAAGGACAATTGGAGTTGCAGCTAGCAAGAGATGTGAGGGATAACAGAAAGGGGTTCTATAAGTATATCAGCAACAAGAAAAGGATCAGAGGTGGTGTAGGTCCCTTACTGAATGGGGCAGGCATCCTCGTGGAGGATGATGCGGAAAAGGCTGAAGTACTCAATGCTTTTTTTACTTCAGTCTTCACAGGGCGGGCCAGCTTCCAGGCTACTACACGGGGTAACGCGGAATGGAGAGAAGAGTGGCCCTCGGTGATGGAAAGTCAGGTTAGGGAACACTTAATGAAATTGGATGTGCACAAGTCCATGGGGCCGGATGAACTGCATCCGAGGGTGCTGAGGGAGTTGGGGGAAGTGATTGCAGAGCCATTGGCCATTATCTTTGAGAACTCGTGGCGAACGGGGGTGGTCCCGGAGGATTGGAAAAAGGAAAATATAGTACCTATCTTTAAGAAAGGGAAAAAGGAGGATCCGGGGAACTACAGACCGGTCAGCCTCACCTCAATCCCTGGGAAAATCATGGAGCAGGTCCTCAAGGAATCCATCCTGAAACACTTGGAGGAAAATAGAGTGATCAGGAGCAGTCAACATGGATTCACCAAGGGCAAATTGTGCCTGACCAACCTGATTTCCTTCTATGATGAGATGACTGGATTTGTGGATGCAGGAAGAGCCGTTGACGTGGTATACCTTGTCTTTAGCAAGGCTTTTGATACGGTTTCCCACAGCATTCTCGTTGGCAAGTTAAGGAAGTATGGGTTGGACGAGTGGACCGTAAGGTGGATCGAAAACTGGTTAGATCAACGGGCTCAGCGGGTAGGAATCAATGGCTCGATGTCTGGTTGGCAACCGGTAACGAGTGGAGTGCCCCAGGGGTCGGTCCTGGGGCCAGTTCTATTCAACATCTTCATTAATGATCTTGATGCTGGAATAGACTGCGTGCTTAGTAAGTTTGCGGATGACACCAAGTTGGGGGGAATGGTAGATACTCTGGAGGACAGGGACAGGATCCAGAGAGACTTGGACAAATTGGAACACTGGGCCGAAAGAAACCTCATGAGGTTCAACAAAGACAAGTGCAAAATCCTGCACTTAGGACGGAAAAATCCCATGCACTGCTACAGGCTGGGGACCGATCAGCTAAGTAGCAGCGCTGTAGAAAAGGACCTGGGAGTTATGGTGGATGGGAAGATGAATATGAGCCAACAGTGTGCCCTTGT
>ML685780.1:20620672-20678597 GCA_007922175.1 Pelusios castaneus
TGGGGAGGTCAAGGTTGGATATTAGGAAAAACTTTCTCACTAGGAGGGTGGTGAAGCATTGGAATGGGCTATCTAGGGAGGTGGTAGAATCTTCATCTTTGGAGATTTTTAAGGCTCGGTTAGACAAAACCCTGGCTGGGATAATTTAGGGGGAGTGGTCCTGCTTTTTAGCAGGGGGTTGGACTAGATGACCTCGTGAGGTCCCTTCCAACCCTATGATTCTATGAATTCCGCAACCTCCCCTGCAATAGCCAGATTTCAGGGGGGGGACCAGATTTCACAGTCGGTGACATTTTTCTTGGCCATGAATTTGGTAGTGTCCTTACTAATGGGGATAGACGATCACCCAAATCGGGGGTGGGGGGTTGTGGCATGTACTGAGCATTATTGTTATAGCAATATCTTTGTAGCAATGTCATGTGTATGGTTAAGAGGCTCTGCTAAGTAATGTTCCCAAAGATGTCTTCATAGTTTAAAAGAGATTCAGACAAAACTTTCTTGAAGAAGAAGAGCAGTTTGCACTTTACTGAGGCATGCATAGAATAATCCCAGGTCCACAGCATTCCAGGAACAAAGGATTGGCCTAGGTATCAACACGATGTCAAAGGGACTCTTAACTGAGCCACCTCTCTTTTCCTTGGCCAGTTTGGAGCCACGATAAGGTAATGCTCACTAACTCAGGACATGGATGACCCCCTACAAGGATGTTTTTTGTCACCTGACCCTGAAGAGGGGGATGAAGCCCCAGAGGGGAGAAAGAACATTTTTTAAAGGAGAGACTTTTTGCTGTTCTCTCCTCTTCCACCTCTATCTACAAACACCACTAAGGAACTAACGTGCTGGTCATGGGCAGGAGAGCCTGGCTGGGGGCTGACCTGCCAGCCTATTGTAAGAATGCTACCCTATTGAGTTTGTAAGGCTGTTGAAGTGTTAAGCTTAATTTAGAATGTGATTTAGCCTTTTATTTTCTCTTGATCAAATCTGACTTACTTTCCCCTAATTTATAATCACTTAAAATCTTTCTGAACTTACTAAATTTGTTGGTTTATTTTACCTGAAGTAGTGCATTTGGTTCAAGGTGTGATAGAGACTCCATTTGAAGTGACAAGGCTTGGTGTCTATCAATTTCTTTGATAAATTGACAAACGTATGTGCTTGCAGTGTTCAGTGGGGAGCACTGAACATTGTAAAATGGCAGTTCTTAAGGTTGCATCTGGAACTGGGAACACTGGGTGGGATCATACCATTGCATATTCCCATGAGTGGTTGTCTAGAGGCACTCAGTCACTCGGTTGGGAGAAACTTGCATGCTATAGAATGTGTGTGAGCTGCTCAGGAATGGGGGTTCTTATAGCAAAGCAGGGTAAGTGGACTCCAGGAGTGAGGGATTGGAAGACAGAGTGATTCACCAGTCCAGATTGCAGAGGAGGCTGTCACAGTGCTATCAGAGGTACGTGATGATGGATTACAGAGTTCTGATGGAGTTTTTGTTCACTAGTGTAATACCTAAATCTTTTCTTCAGTGGAAAATTGAAAATCTGAAATTTGATTCTGACTGAACATGATGTAAATTGTAATAGAGTTAAACTATCAAAAGTGCTGGAGTAACCTGACAAGTTTACATGGCTAAGTTTTGATCCAGTGAAGTATATCAGTCAAAGATATAAAGTTGTTATTTCGCGTGATCCATGTTTTCAAAATTTACAAACTTGATATTATTTCAGTTTTCATTCCTGAATGTGACTCCCCACACTAGAGGAATAACAGTGTAATACAATATACTTGGCACTTTGAAATTTCACAAATTATTTTCTGTAAGTTAGACTGAATTGGAAGTATCCACACCATTTCTGTTTATCTTAACGATGTGCTTTTTAATTTCCTGATAAATATCAGGATAAAGACAAATAAGGTTCTGGGGGAGTAGGTGGCCCAGGGGATTAGTAATGGAGTTCAGAGCCTTTCACCTCTACATCACCAGGCTGAATCTGGCTCAGCTTAATAGTCACCAAAAGTCATTGTCTGGTAGCTGTTCAGTGACCTATGTGAAATGGATTTGTAGTCTCAGGCCACTTTATATCATCAGTTCCATCAGAACAATTGTCAGAGATCCATACTGTGACAGTCTCCGGAGAGAGGCCAAAAAACTGAGCAGGCCCTCTTTCATTTCTAAAGGCACTATACCAAGAAAAGGGTGACGATAATTTAGCAAGATTGTATTGTAAAACTTGCACTGTGGTTGTCTATGTTATATCTATTCCTTGGATAAATAGCTGATGTCCATATTCATGGTTGTCAACTGGTTACTCCTAGTTCAATACATTTTTAGACAAAAAATAATCAAAATCAGTCTCTGAAAAGGAATAATTAGAAAGCCCTCAGCAAAGCTCCACCAGTGAGATAATTTTCTGATGAGCTCTAACCCACGGAAACATTCTGACATTTAGTCATTTCTTGTCAAATGTAAGAAATTAGAGATGCTTAAAATCTATCATAAGAAGAGCATCATGAAAAGTAGAGTAAGAAAAGAACTCCAAATGAATTCAGATTAGAGAAATTACTGTACTTCTATGGTAGACAGGCCAAGGCCCATTCAGGAAAGCATCCTTATTCAGGAGAGCACTTAAGCATGGACTTAACTTTAACATTAAGCCCATGTTTAAGTGCTATCCTGACTGGGGATGGATTTCTACACATACTCAATTGTTTTCCTGAAACAAGTTTTCTCTTGTGACCCATCTGTGGCTAGGGTAGCCCATCTGAAAATGCCAAGGTCAGGGCAGGCTGCAAAAGAAGAGCAGATTCTCCCAAAACTGGCAGCTATATCACATATAGATGAGCTTATCATATAGAGTAAATCAAAAGTTTTCCAATGATACCTTACAGAGCATATTTTGCAAGATTTCTTATAATTTTGTTATCAATAGTATTATAAATGGTCACCTCAAATCTAGACAGCATCACAATTTCATATTTAATTTGATCTCTCTACATCTTCTCAAACTGTGGGCCCAGTCAAAGAGCACAGTGTCTTGCCTGCGGATAGACCTGTGGACTGGCACTTAAAAGACCTGGATTCTATTCCCAGCTATGACAGTGGCCTGCTTTGGGCAAGCTAGTTTGCCTTTCTGTGCCTCAGTCTCCTCATCTGTAAAACGAGAATCATAATATTTATCTCATTTGTAAGTGCTTTGAAATCAATTGAGGAAAGGAGTTATAAATAGCTAAATTTATTATAACAGCATAGTTCATATCCCCTCTGAATTTAGTCCTACATGATTATGGTCTGTGTTGTACAAACATGGTTTTTTTACGTTCACTCACACCTAAATATAAATTTGATAGTATTTAAAATTTTTGAGATAGAGCTATTCAACAATTAGTTTTGTTTAACCTGGAGTGGCTCTCTCACAAGGTTGCTCTCAGAATCTTAATAAAGAGATAATACGTAATAACATCTTTAAGAACTTCATGAAGGAGTCAAATCTTGATTTCTTTCCATTGAAAACAATATCTGCCATACAAAATTGTCAAGGATTCAATATGTAATATTCATGCTGGACTGTGCTGAATAATTAACATGGCAAATAGTGTTTGTGATAAACACAACATGACTGCAGTCTATATAATGTTTTCTCAGAAGGATAGTGTCTTGGATAGAGCATTGATCAGTGTCCTTTCATGCATAAAGTAGACCTCAAAAAACCGAGTTCCCTATATCTGCTCCAAAATGAGTTCAGTTTGGCAGCTAAGGGAGAAATGGCCAGAAAAAAAGCAAGGAAAACTTATTTAGGATAGAGATGTTGATTAACTTATACTTGATAAGAATAATACTTACCTGAAAAATTGTATTCTTTTAGTGGTTATAAACATAGTGAAGGATACCTGCATGTGGCCGTAGCTTATTCTCTTATTTATCAGTAGTTTTAGTTTCTGTCTTTTAGTCTTAGAGAAGGATGTCATCTGATATCTAGGTGACAAATAATATCATAGCTGCATATCTTTACATACGATTGTTGTGGCCTGGCCCCAGTCATGTGATGTGTCAGGGTTACTGGTGCTATGCCTATCGGGTCATGGGTTGGACCCTATGGCCTTAATAATGACTGTTAAAATTGTCATTTTGTATATTTTCAGCATACTGTATATGCATCAACCTTAATAACAGTACTTAGCATTCATATAGTTCTCTCATCCAGAGATTCCAAAGTAATTTACAAATAAACTAAGTATGATTTCCATTTCACAGGTGAGGAAGCTCTCACACAGAACAGTGAAACAACTCACTCAAGGTCACATGAGTCAGTGGCATATGTTGGAATGTTATCTAAACTGTCTCTGTCTCAGAAGCAGACCTGAGAGGAGAATTTTACACATTTGTGTGTTCTAAAGCAGTTTCTACCTATATAAAGAGAGTCAAGGAACTGGTCATTGAAGCACAGCATGATTTCCAAAGGAAATCTGAACAAAAGAAACCATGATTGCAATTTGGAGGAGGGCTTTTTGACCAGGTAAAACATTTTGTTTCATAAATGAGATGTGAGTTCTCTTCAAGCTCTGGTGCTAAGATTGACTGAACAGAAACATTTATTGTGTACAGAGGAAAGGGCAAGGGAAATTGAGCATTAATGTAAGATAATGTAAGATAAAAATATCAGAACAATGTGTACAAGGAACAGTGTGTTCTTGTTTTCAACAATGATAATATTACCTCATTGAAATAAAATTTCGTTTAGTCAATTAAAAGCTTATTAAGCTGCTATCATGGTAAATAAGATATTACCACTGATAATGATTGTCACTGATAACATTGAAAGTTCTTGTCCTTCCCTTAATATCTCTTAAAAGCTCAGCTGAATGTTTTTGATCAGTTTTTTAGGAATTATATGATCTGTGAGTTCATAAAAACTCTTTGAGAACATTGCTCATTTTAATGCTTTCTTTGCCATCGTATAATGTATTTCCCAAGAATATTGAATTAATGAACATCTTGCTGCATTATGTGCAGATCTGTCCATCCAATTAAGTATTTTATATTACTGCATTTGGAAATAAATAGCTTTCCCTCTCTCCCTACTCCCCACTAAAGTCAACACTAACTTAGAGATAATATAGCTAATTCTTCTTCGAGTGATGGTCCCTATTATATTCCAGAGAGTAATGGAATGCTTTCTTCCACAATATCAAGGGGACAGGTTTTTTACTCGACCTACTTCCTCAAATCTAAGAAGGGCAGGTGGAAACCAATTCTCAACTTCCACCTCCTTTATCCACAAGCTCAAATTTTGTATGGTCACATTGGCAGCGATAATTTCATCTTTAGGAAAAGGTGTATTTGGTTCACTGCTCTCAATGTGAAGAACACATACTTTCACGTTGATATTCATTCCACCCACAGACAATTTCTCAGAGTTATAGAGGGCTCTGACCATTTCCAATGCAGAATGCTACTCTTCAAGATAACTATTGCCCCCAGAGTCCTTTACCAATGTTTTTTCTGTGGTGGCAGCTCACAACAGATGTCATGACCTCCTTATCTTCTCTTTCTTTGACAGCCTGGCTCCACAGCCAGACAGGCTGCCTTCAATGAAGCTGTCTCCTCACTGATCTCCCAGCCCTCTGGCTGCAGCAAGGAGCCTGCACTTGTCTTTTAGCCCCATGGAAACATGTTCCACCTGGATCCCTATGCAGTGGCTCTCTTCTGCAGCCAGCAGGAGGGAAGCCGTGGGCCACTTTTGGCCTCCAGGCCGCAGGTTAATAGCAACCTCTATGATGCTTCACCTTCTTTCTTCACTGGGAGTCAGTGTGAATCTGTTCTTGCCTAATGCAATCTTTGAACTTCATCAGGGAACCTTGAACTCTATCACCACAGGAGCCTATTTGCCCATAGATAGGTTCCAGGCCATGAATGATATCATAGCCCACAGACAAGCAACCCTCAAATAAAGGTCAAAACATGTCTGTCCCTCCTTGACCATATGGTTTCATGCATTTACATGACTTTTTTCACAAGACTCCTCCTTTGTTGCCTTCAGCTTATTCCCCAAGCCATTCTATGTACTTCATGCTGACCGTTCCCACCAAGGTACAGTCTTTCTGACTATGGTGGACAAATCGTCATCACGTATTTGTAGGGGGCCCCATTTCTCCCTTCTTCACCAGGCAAGATCATCATTATGGATGTTTCTCTATTAGGCTGGGGATTTCATATAAGGAACCATGTGGCACAGGAAACGTGGACATCTTAAGGGGTTAGAATGCAATCAATGTCCTGGAAGTTAACTACAGGCAGTATGGGAGGTGTGCAGGTCCTGTCTTCCTTTCATTCACTCTCACCATGTCCTCACAATGTAAGACAAAACTATGAGAGTCTTCTACATCAATAAACATCAGAGAATGATATCTACCTCCCTGTGTGCATCAGCAATCAGGTCACCCTATCTGCAGCTTACCTTCTGGGGACGCAGAATGTGCTTGCAGACTTCTTCAAGCAGTGTCGCTGTGTGTGCTCCACATCAGGTGTCATCGTGTCCAGTGCCATCGATCGGAGGTCTTCGTAGCAGTATCAGCGGGGAGCATGCAAATGGCCCCCCGCTCCCTCAGGTCCTTTTCAACGATCCTCGGCTGAAGACGGAGTGTCTCCTCACCGTTATTACTTGTCCAATTCTGGAAAATAATAGAAGAAAAATAGTTAGTCATTACTAGTTAGTTTACCCTTCCCTCTCCTCCCCCCCCCCCCGAAAAAACAACCTCTTCTCCCCCCTACTCTCAGTAAATAGTTGGTTCAGTTACTTTAAAGAGAGAGAGAGAGAGAGAGAGAGAGAGAGAGAGAGAGAGAGAGAGGAAGGAAGGAAGGAAAAGAAAACAAGAAAACGAGGACTAAGAATGAAATATGCTTCAGCAGCGGTAGCCACACAAACAACAGCGCTACCTTACAAAGGGAAGCGCAAAGAACAACATTTATCACCTCGACACTCAGAAAATGACCATTCACCAGAACATGGCCATTTCTCGCCACAGTCACCGTGCCAGAGTGACATGGAAGAATATCGCTTTACCTCTCAGCACTCCTCCCTGATGAGGACCGCAGCACGCCCATGCTACCATTACCCACATCGACATGGCCATGGCTCACGACGCGGCTTCCCTTGCTGTCATAGGCGCTCTCTCTCCCATAGAGCATGGGCAGATTGGGACCTTTATTCATCTTACCACAGTCGCCACTCTGAAACCTATCACACTCGTGGTGCCTACAGGTCACCTAGAATAGCACGTTCAAATGTAATGATCCAGTCCTTGGAACAAACCCTGACAATCGACACAGCAGATCAGGGTCACTTACCATATCGTGACTCACTCTCCGTGCAAGATGAGCCAGTAATTCCCTCTACATCCGGTCCTGTCGGCGCTTCAAAGCAGTTCAACAACCTATTCTGACACATAGCTCAGGAATTGGAAAAATTCCCCTGGAAGAGGTCAAGGAGACACAGCATAAATTACTGAAAATTCTTCACGCCACAGCTTCCTCAAAGATAGCCATACCTATCGACGATGCCTTAATGGACCCAGCCAATTTAATATGGCAAACTCCGGCCACCATACCTCCCACAAACAAGAGGAATGACAGGAAATAGTATATTCCACCAAAAGGGATGGAGTTCCTATTCACCCATCCCCCCACTAACTCCCTTGTTACCAAGGCAGCAAACCATAGGGGTAAACAACCCAATTCAAATCCATCCCTCAGGACAAAGATTAGAAACGCCTGGATCTACTTGGGCGAAAGGTCTACTCTTCCTCAACTCTCCTCTTGAGAGTGGTGAACTATTTTGCCTTACTCTGTAACTACAATCATTCAATTTATGAAAAATTGGCACAACTCATGAACAGTTTGCCCGACAACAAAAGAGAACAACAGAGCCTTGATACAGGAAGGTCAACTAGTTGCAAGAATCTCCCTCCAAGCGTCTCTCGACGTAGCTGACACAGCGGCAAGAGGTACCGTGGTAGTGATGCGCTGAGCCTCCTGGCTCCATGCAGCAGCCTTACCAAGGGACCTTCAAGCAAAAATCGAAGACCTCCCCTTCGATAGAGTTAATCTGTTCTCAGAGAAAAACAATGCAGTCCTACACTCTATGAAGGACTCCAAAGCAACACTGTGCACCTTAGGAATATACACACCATCGCCCAAGAGAAAACAAAACAAGTTCCAGCCATATACTCGCCACTATCAACCTTACTATCAGGCTCAATACCAACAGAGGCACTTTGAAAACCAACAAAGGGGAAGGCATAGAGGATATAAACACAAATAATCCTCACAGCCTCCCTCTAACACACAACCATCACCTCCCAAACCTCAATTTTGAGGGCTCAGTCGAGGGTTTGAGACTCCTTCCTTGCACTGCAACATCACCAACATCAGATCAGAACTTCAACTTTCGTCTCAGGCAATTCCATTAAGCCTGGTCCATCACCACAGGGACAAATGGGTTCTGGAAATTGTGAATGATGGCTACTCCATTCCATTCCTATCCCTACCCCTTCCACATTACCCTACTCCATCCCTATTCAGGGACCCCACTCACGTGCAAATCATGCAACAAGAAATTGCAAGTGGGAGCAATAGATCCTGTTTCTCCACAACACAAAGGAAAAGGATTCTACTCCTGCTATTTTGTGGTACAAAAGGAAAGCAGAGGATAGAGGCTGATCCTAGACCTAAGATCCCTAAACAAATTCGTAAAATGCCAGAGGTTCAAAATGGTCACTCTAAACACTATACTCCCAATGATGCATCAAGGAGATTGGTTCTTATCCCTCGACCTCAAAGATGCGTACTTTCATATTACCATCCATCCAGCACACAGGCATTTTCTCCATTTTACGGCAAACAACGCACACTACCAGTACAAAGTCATGCCCTTTGGTTTTTCAACAGCACCCCAGGTTTTTTCCAGGGTGCTGGCGGTGGCCACAGCCTTTCTGTGAATGCAAGGGATAAACATATTCCCATATCTCGACGATTGCCTCCTCACAGCGCAATTGCAAGACGGAGCGAAGTCTGCCATCGCTCAAACTCTGACATTGTTTCAACAACTGGGACTCAAACATGGAAAAATTCATCACTACCCAGACCCAAGAACTTACCTTTATCAGGGCACCACTAAATTCAGTAACAGAAAAGCCTCGCTGCCTCAAGCGAGATTCGCTACATTAACGGATCTCATCTCCCAAGTACAGGCTGCACCATATGTGACCACACGAACAACTCTACAATTATTACGGCACATGGCAGCCACTACCAATGTAATGCCATATGCAAGATTGCGTATGCGAGCCCTGCAAGCTTGGCTGGCAGCGATATATCTCCCTGGGAGATGTCTTTCTCCGCAGTTGGTCACGGGACCTGCTTTACACATTTCCTATATTACTGCTCCCAGAGTAATGCTCTTCTTCCCTGATTAGACCAGTTCATCTATGCTTTCCCCCAACTGCTGCTTCTGCCATGAGTTCTACACAAGATCCGACAGGGAAGGGAGACAGTCATCATGACCCAAAATATGTCTGAATACAGAAACAGAAAACTAGTATAAAATGAGTTTATGGCACATTGAGCTATGCTGACTCCCATTTCTTCAAGATCCCCTGAATAATTGCACAGGATTTATGCACCCCAGGCACGGAATGGAGTCCTGTTCAAGTAATCTGCCTCTCGGAGAATGTGACTTACTTGAATACAATCCAGACCTGTGTTTCAGGGGCTAAAAGTGATCCTCAGGGGCTTTCAAAGTGGCCCCTGGCTCCTCTCCTGCTGGCTGCAGCATGAAGTCATTGCCTAAGAACCCAGGAGGAGCGCGTTTCCACAGGGCTCAAAGACTGATGTAGGCTCCTTGCTGCAGCCAAAGGCATAGTGGATTAGCGCTCCCATCCCCCCGTCTGTAGCAGCAGTGGTGTCGCTGGTGCTGGGCACACGGGCACAAGCCCCAAGTCCCAGTGTCAGTGCCCTGAGTCCAGCGCGGACCTGGGGCCAGGCCACCACCGCCAGCACAGAGGATTCGGCGCCGACCCCAACTCCAGCCAGGGACCCAGGGCCGGGCCGCTGGCGGTGGCAGAATCTGGCCCCAACCCTACCCGGGGCCGGGCTGCCAGCGGCAGGATCCGGGGCCAGCCGACTGCCAGCAGGGGACACAGGGCTGGGCTGCTGGTGCAGCAGCAGGATCTAGTGCTGGCCCCAACCCTGGCCGGGGACGGGGGGCCAGGCTACCAGGGGCGGCGGGATCTGGTGCTGGTGGTGGCAGGAGCCCGATTCGGGCCCCAGACAGGGACTTGAATTGGGCCCAAGGGGTGGGGCCGGTGGGAGTGTGGCTCAGGGCTGGGGCCCAAACCTTTTTTCGGGACAGTGATGCCCCTGTGTAGCAGGGACCACGGCAAAGCGCTCTGCCTAGGTCCATAGGTGCTAGGGTCCTTGCTGGAGTCCGAGGGAGTGGAGGGGAGCACTGATCTTATGTCCCCTGGCTGCAGAAGGGAGCCACTACCTTGAGACACGGATAGAATGTGCAAAGCTGCAGGATCTGTGCGGTTTCCCTGCTGCAGGAGGCATCACTGGCAGAGGTGTCTTCTGGCACAGGCTTCAGAGCTTTAAAATGATACTACTCTCTGCCTGAATAGAACCTGCCAGTTTTTGCTATAAACTGGGGACACAACAGTTGAAAGTGACAGAGGAGAAGGACCTGGGCGTACTGGTTGATCACAGGATGACTATGAGCTGCCAATGTGATGTGGCCGTGAAAAAAGCTAATACGGTCCTAGGAGGCATCAGACGAGGTATTTCCAGCAGAGAAAGGGAACTGTTAGTACCATTATAGAAGGAACTGGTGAGACTTCATATGGAATATTGTATGCTGTTCTGGTGCCCCATGTTTAAGAAAGATTAATTCAAACTAAAACAGGTGCAGAGAAGGGCTACAAGGATGATCTGTGGAATTGGGAACCTGCCTTATGGGACGAGACTGAAAGAGCATGGCTTCTTTAGCCTAACCAAAAGAAGGTTGAGGGGATATCTGATTGCTCTGTATAAATACATCAGAGGCATAACTATTTAAAATACCTTACATATCTCCCTTTGACTGCCTATTGCCTACTTATTGTGGTGTCTTCAGTGCAGAGTCAAAGGGAAATGCCCTCCCTTCGACTCAGAGCAACTCCACTTGCCGGAGTGGTCTTCAGCGATCAACTTCTTAATGGGTTGAGTGGGTCTTTGCTGACCTGATCAGTCAATTGGGAGGATTAATCTGATGGTGGCGAATTTGCCACTGTCAGTGAAGACTAGCCCTTATATTGGTGGTAATGTCCTCTGTTTGTTGGTTGTAGGTGGGGAGATTGCAAAGTGTTACTCTCCTAAGGTATAACACAGAGCGACTTAGCAGTCTTATGACTGTCCTTAAAATAAGTCCATATGTGAGGAAGAGTGTATACAAAGCCTTCTTTCCAAGTATATTCTGAAAACTGCTGAAGATCCATCTCTTAAAGTAATAGATCACTAGTGCAGTTTACATAGCGAAAAATAAAGGCACTTATTTAATTGTATACAAAACTAGCAAAAACTCTTGCTTGCTTCAGATTATTTGATCTCTCGAAGGAAGTTCCTCCATTATAACACAACACTTCGTTAATTATAAAGTTATGAAGAAGAAGAAAATGTTCTTACAAGTCTTAGTATAATACTAACTTCCTAAAATATTAATGTTTTTATGAGTCCCAGCAGAGGACCTTTCCTTGCAAGAAATTTTAACATTACATAATAATAGCAAATACATCCTAAACAATCAGAATACATTTATCAGAGAGTTTAAGCAATGTCTTCTGTATTGCCATGCTCATCCATAGATTGGTCCTTGATTCTTCACACTCAAAATAGATGTTGCTTATTTTCATGAAAACCCATAACACAAAATGTTATAACACGATGTTTGTGGATTTTATTCCAGGAAGGCTTGTTTAATAATATTCACTTCTTTTCTTTGTATTTCAGTTAGTAATACTAATACCTGGAATGGCAAAGAACTGCTGGATTGATATTTTACTTTTGCCTTGCTGCTTGCAACATCCTGCCTGATTTAATCTCTGTGTAAATAACATAGTATCACCCTGTCTGGGGTTATCAGGGATTCTAATTAGTGGAGTGCAATAGCTTTTTTTTTTTTTTTTAATGTAGACTGGATCTTCTTTAAGAATTAATTCTAAGTTGATAGACAAGTCTTTTTTTCCTCATAAGTGATTGGAATCTCTTTCCCTTTTCCAGCTGGAATCATAAGTATCCAGATATTCCAGGAAAGGATTTTGAGTGTCTGTTTATTTGACTTTCAGAAGTAATTATATGATCCTTATTGGTTATACTTTACTTTCAAGTAACTTTTCAGTAGTCTTGATGTTAGAGTCCAGGTTAACGGGTTGCATAGACATGTTTTCCCATATGTCCTCAATGTCAGACAAAAGGTTGTAAAAGAGACAAGGCATGTGAAGTAAAATCTTTTATTGAACCATCCTCTGTTGGTAAGAGGAGCTTCCAAGCAGCACAGAGCTCTTCTTCAGGTCTAAGTTTTAGTTGATCTGATCGTAGCACTAGTGATTTACTACAAAGATAAGGCAGGCATAGTCTTTTTAAGGGTCTTGATATTTTTGCAAGATTAGCCTCCTTTGCGGTCAAAAAAGATGGCTCTGGGCAGACTGCATGCAGAGTACTGGCCTGTGGAGCCAGAGTAGTTCTGTTTTTCATTTTTGTTCTGTTTTGGCATGTTTAATTTTTATATATTTTAAGTCCCAGGTGTCATACTTCTTCAGTTCTATGGTATTGCAGGACCTGGACTTTAATGATTAAAGCAAATCACTCCCTATGGAGTGGACCCCTGTGCCTGCATGAAGGACAACTTCATGGAGATCTGTGGTGCTCCACATGGGTGGAGGGGTCTGGATTCCTAGGTCTCACTGCAGCAGCAAGGCCTAGGCTGGTAAAAAAGAAATAACTGATTTGTAAAACACATAAGGCACCCCTGCTTTGGTGCTTCTGTGAGATGCAGTTGCTCATAACTGCATCTGCACGCCTACAATTTTAGAAGACATGTTTTACTAAACAATAAAAATAAAACATAGGAAATGGGAAGTAGAGTGGTCAAAGGAAAATATAGAAAATATGTCATTTGTGGAGGGATTACACTAGCATCAGGTTGTTAAAAATCAGCTAAAAGAGCAGAGTAATAAATTAGCTCAGCTTGAACACGAAAGGCAGAAGATATAAAATAAAAATTGATTGCTGATGATTATATTTATAGGCCTTGAGATGTGCCTTAGTGATTCTCAGTCTTTTAAAGCTTGTAACCACTTTTTGGATGGTCACTGAGCATCAGATGGATGTAATTGCTACTCCTGAAATAATCAAACCTAACTTTCTTTTGACCAGTACTGTTTAACAAATAGAGTAATAAGTGATACCTTCCTTTTACTGATGAAAGAGAGAGTTTACTGTTGTTGCTCACAGGTATCTTCACTGATCATTATGAGTTTCTGGGATAATTTACCTCTTTCTGCTTTATTGAATGTTTTTTCCTGACTCACTTTTTATTAACCTTTTAAATCAGTCTTGCAAAATTTTAGTTAAGAAAATTTACCAACCTGGGAAAATCTAAGGAGCACCTAAATCATGATGGTGCTGGTATATTGTACTTGACACAGCCAAACATCACTGGCTATGACCAGTAGTTCTCCCAGCCTGTAAGGCCTTTTCTGCTTTGCTGGACTCCTAACACTGCCATCCTTTCTAACAGATATAGGTAAGTAGAGATATTTTGTCATACAGCGTATAGCACATGGAGTTCCAATGATTGAGAGCCCCCTTCTGCTGCTTTGCTTTTGTGGAAGCCTGTTTTCTTTGAAGAGTTGCCTTGGGATTATTTTCCTAACCAAACATCTCCTGATCTTTTATCGCTAGTTCAGTACACCAGGACTTCTGTGCAGACAGTAATCAATCATCGTATTTAATTAATGTGTAATGGTTAATATGCTGTTGGGGAAATCTACCCTGCTTTTTTGCATGGCATATGTTGGTTTAAAGAGAGAAAAGATCAGTAAGTTCAGCTCTAGTTAACCTTGTACTTTTCCATCACTGGAATCTCAGTGTGAGTCTGTGAATTTGAGCTCAGAATTTGGAAACATCTATGT
This sequence comes from Pelusios castaneus, assembly GCA_007922175.1. Taxonomy (NCBI): domain Eukaryota; kingdom Metazoa; phylum Chordata; order Testudines; family Pelomedusidae; genus Pelusios; species Pelusios castaneus. Next base: position 20,634,890 of record ML685780.1, read on the forward strand.
ATTACACCGATTCAGCAACATGTGTTGCAGGTTCACTGCACTATGCTGTTTTAAAAAAACCCAACTTTTAATGATGAAGGAGTAATCTTTAGTGGTTAGAGCAGTAGACTGGGAGATCATATTTTCAAATCTGTTCCTGCTTCTCTGACTGACTCATTCTGTGACCTTGAGCAAATCAGTAAACCTTTCTCTGCCTGAATTTTCCCAGCTACAAAACAGATATAAAAAGAGCTATTTACCTCAGTTGAAGCGATCATCAGAATGTATTGCACATGTTGACTAAGGCTTTCTAAAACATATACAAATGAATGAGCAAATGAACTGGCAATTTTACTAAATTTAGCCTAATAACTGCTCTGTCAGACAATATGTCTTCTGTAAAAAAAAAAAAAAAAGTAACATTTATTTGGGCACTTTTGTCTGTAGAGATAGCCCTGAGTGGGACTAGATTCTCATCTGATGTAAATTGGCATGGCTCCACTGTTGTCGGTCGAGGAATACTGATAAGCTGAGAATCGTGCCCAGTGTTTTCTAGCTCATCGCACTCCTGCATTCTGTTTTCTTTCCTGTAGTCAACAGTCTTTTTTCATTCTTTCTCTCATGCCCAAGTAGCAGTCCAGTCCGCTAGTTACAAGAAAATTACAAGACTGTTTCATATCCAACTTCTTTATTTGAATCAAGGAATCTATTAGTGTGAATTACAAGGAGGGAGAGGGAGAAGTAGTTATGTTAGTCAGAATATGTGCTTGTAGTTTGTAGTTTTTTCCTTTAAAAAAAGGAAATATTACTCTTAATCTAAGTGAAAATTACATGTCTCCTGGAGCAGAGGTTTTTCCTAGAAAGCCCTGTCTATTTCCATTTGCTTTTTTGGGGGACCAAAACGAACATTTGCTGAAGCTTTTTTTAAAAAGTCATTGCCATCAGCAGATTCCAGTATGCAAGCTTCTGTTTCATTGCAGCATCAATAAGTATGATGCTTACGTCTGTCAAACATGAACAAGTGCCAAAGCAGATCTCTTCAGTCTTGAGACTACTGAATGGATGGATTCAGAAAAGTTTATAAATAAAGTACTTGTAGTAAATACCTCCCTCCTGCATGGGATAATTGCTCAAATGCATCTTTATTTCTCTAGTTTTGTTTTTATGACTGATATTTGAAGATGTTTATGCAAAACAGGAAACTAAGGTAAAAGCTATGCTTGGTAACTGAGGTACTTTCTTGTCATAACTGCATGTATTGCCCCAGAGCTGTTGGTCTGCAATATATCATAGGAACTGGAAAGGAAATTGCAAGGGCTATAAAGACTTGGTTGGGTTACTATTCCATTAATACCCTGTCAAAATAAACATCATTCTGGGAGTCAGCAGTTCTGAGATATATTCCTAACTCTGGAATTGATTTGCTTTAGGACTTTGGGCAAGTTACTTGCATGCTTCAGTTTCACCATCTGCAAAATCACAGTAATAATAATGTCTACATCACAGGGATGTTGTGAGGCTTAAATAGTGTTTGCAAAAGGCTTTAAGGTTCTCTGTATAAAGGTGCTGTGTAAGCTTTTGTCTATCTAGCCTGCCTATTCATACATCTGTGGCTGGGTTTTATGCCAGGCACCTCACCAGCGTGTGACTAAGTATACTTCTGTTGTTGTATGCAGCAAAGTCGTAGCCATGTCTGTCCCAGGATATTAGAGAGGCTTTTGAGCCACACAGAGCTGCTCTGAAGAGCTCTGAAGCTTGTCTCTCATCAACAGAAGTGAAAGTTATTGCCTCTTCCACCTTGTCTCTCTAAGTATACTTCTGATAAAGGACAGGGAGGTAGCTGTGACTTCCACCCCATAGTGGAGCTGCTGTATCAGAGAAAGGCAACAAGTTCTACAGACCACTTGTCGGTATATGAGGAGAGAAGTCAGAAAGGGCCCGGAAGAGGTCTTGAAGCAATACTTTCACAATATTTACAAACCTGAGAGATTCAATATCCTGGCAAGCTCCAGAGGGGATTAAAAATCAAATTCAGAATCCTGACAGATTCCACCAAAAAAGCACATGTCTGATGTGCAGATCACAAGACATTTAAAAACTAAATATGTTGGGATTTTTTTCCCTCTTAGTGGAATTCCTCCTGATGGCCATGTGTATACTTCTTTCAGGATGAAAGTTCAACTTGAAATGGACACGCAATGCTCAAAAGAAATATGGAGTTTCCCCCTCTTCATTATAATGGGATCTTCAATTTCTCACTATTAACCTTGGGTGACATCTTTTTCTTCTTTGCCTCCTTCACCTCCTCCTAACATTTCGAGCAACCACCTTTTCTCTTGTGCCCCTCCCCCAGAAGACAAGGCCTCTCCAGGTCCTTAACCCTGATTTATCTACATGAGGTGTGAAATTCACCCTATATGCACTCAGCATAGAGATGTTCCACTGTTACGATGGAATTTTAAAAAGGGATCAATGATAGCCTAAAGTCTCTTGCCACTGAAGTCAATAGATGTGTTGTCACCTTTGATTTCAGTGGAATATGGTTTGATCAACACTGAGCACTTTAAAAAAACCTCCCCTTAATCACAGTCACACTGAGTTCATTCATAGTGCTGCTGACCTGTGCATTTTTAATGTGTATATTGATAGTTTTTATGTATTAATTTATGCCATATTATACTACACTAAATACAGATTTGCACCAGGGTTTATGTGATATGATGTCATAAACATATAAATTGTTCTGACTAATTTGAAATGCAGATTATGGGAGCTCTCTTTTGTTATATTATCTTACTGTTTTGTTAATGATTTTGTGTTGGTGTATTGTGTTTTGGAAAGAACACGAAATTCTGATCTAAAGGTCTATGAAGAAGAGCGATGCACATTTCCATGTATTAATTTATTTATAAATGAAGACAAAAAGAAGCACCTCTCTTTTGCTCTAGCTATGCCTGACAACATACAGTGATAAATTAGCGAACTCCTACCTATCCCCTTTGCCTACTTGTCCCAGCAGCTAAAATCATATTTTAGAACCTCCTCTCCTGCCAGGTGGTGGTTGAGATTCAGCCAGAGTTGGTGGAAGTAAAGATGTCATCTGAGTCCCTGTCTCAGGCGTGGTGTGGTCAGAACATCTCTTGGGATTAGGATGGTGAAGGCCAAACTATGTCATGTTGGTTCCTCTTGCTCCAGGAGATAGTGGGGTGGTAGCCAAGACGATGAAGTGTACTCCTTTCCTGGTTCACCTGTTCCCCCATTAGCAGTTTTGTCTGACACCTGCTTCTTCTACAACCTCCAGTTTTCCTCCCAAAGTCTCTCTCTTATTATTAAGGACCTCAGAAGAGGGGAGCGAGGAGCATAGTAGTCCGTCCCCTTATAATTTTGGCCACCAATTAGGTCTAATTTCTGACACCAATTTTGGTTAATTGATTTCCAGTGCCACACTTGTCTTTTTACCAGGGATGATTTTAACACATTCCTTAAATTATATCAATAGGTTTTTTAATCTGGCCTAATTTAGTCATTTGCAGTTTTTCCCATCAACATATATTGTTATATATGATGGAAACATTTCATAAACTTTTATCCAGCTTCTCACACTTGAGCTCACAATTATGACAAATTATAGTCTTGATTATTATAAAAACAGTAACTCTTAATCAGGGCTGTGTACAAAGTACACAGTCTGGCCAATACTGTTTCTGTGCGTGTTTTGTAGATACAGACAACTGTTGAAATTTAAGCAGATGGTCAACCATGGGAATTCTACTGTTAGCTCTTTCTACTAGATACCCTGAAGTAAAGTATGCACTAAACCGTCTTTGAAAGAGCTCAGTAGAACTGCCTTTCAGAGCTTGTAGAAGCTAGTCCCATATAGTGAATACTTCATGGGAATATATATTTAAAATAATTTGATCCTTGGATAGCACAAGGGACCTATTGACAGAAATGTTTTTGGCCAAGAGTATACAACTGTTGAAATTTTTTAGACAGAAGATCAATATGTGGCCACAGCTTGAAAAGCCGATAGTACTTTCTCTAGTCCCTGGGGAGAGCCTTTACAATTGTTAAGTGCAAGAACTGAAGGAGTATGTCCTTGATGAGAAAAAGAGAAAATCAGGGTTAGCTGCTGTTGATCAGAGGTTTTTCAGAGTATGCTGTATAAATGGATGTTTAGATGTGGTTCTACACTTTGTTGTTCTACAAGAGATAATTTAATTATATTGGTGTGCAAGTATACATCAGCAACCATGCCACAGTCACTTCCAATAGTTCTGAGTAAAGCTGGCCAAAACTTGAGATTTCCAATTTGCCAGAAATGTTGACACTTCAAAATATGATTTTGTTCCAAATTGGACTGACACCAATTTTTTCAAAATTTTTCACAGATTAAAAATTCTGAAAAAAATTTGTTTCAGAAATACTGACACATGATATTTCTGAAACAAAATGTGCCCTTCAGGATTGGCAGCTATTGACTAAAATTGATGTTCTTGTTAGTTTCATTGAAACTGATATTCTTTTAGCAGCAATCAGCAGCCGCTGGCTCTCCAGGTTCTGTGAATCCAAGGCAGATCTGCCATGCTAAAAGCCCAAGAGTAGCGGGAAGAGAAAGCCTGTCCCAGGACCTCCAGGTTCCCAACTCCACACTAGGGAACCTGAAAGCCCAGAGACCCTGACCTCATGTGGACTTGGAACCTAGTCCCTGAGAATCCTAGCTGGAGCTGATCTTCCAGATTTGCCAGGATCCCTGGGGCAGAGCCATAACCTGAGCCCTGGTCAGAACCAGTGTTTCCAGGCTCCCAGCTCCATTGCATATTCTGCATTTAACAAATCATATTTTCCAACCAGCTCTAGTTATGAGCTTATGCAATATCATTTCAGTATGAGAATTTCTATTATATTGATGCCTTCAGAGCACTAAACAAATAGTGGTAGGAAGATGTCAATAATATTTTGCATAGATGATAGAATCATAGAAACTTGAATGGACCATGAGAAGTCATCGAGTCCATTCCCCTGCACTCATGGCAGGACCAAGTACCCTTTTAAACCATCCCTGACCGGTGTTTGTCTAACTGGCTCTTAAAAACTTTCAGTGATGGAGATTCCACAACCTGCCTAGGCAACTTATTCCAGTGATTAATCACCCTGAAAGTGAGGAATTTTTTCCTAATGTCCAACCTAAACCTTCCTTGCCTCAATTTAAGCCCATTGCTTCTTGTCCCCTCATTGGCAATTAAGGAGAACAATTTTTCTCTCTCCTCCTCGTGACAACCTTCTAGGTACTTTAAATCTGTTGACTCATATTTAGTTTGTGGTCCACTATGACACCCAGATCCCTTTCCACAGAACTCCTTCCTAGGCAGTCATTGACCATTTTGTATGTGTACAATGCATTGTTCTTTCCTAAGTGAAGTACTTTGCACTTGTCTTTTTTGAATTTCATTCTGTTTACTTCAGACCATTTCACCAATTTGTCCAAATCATTTTGAATTGTGATCCTGTCCTCCAAAGCACTTCCAGCCCCACCTGGCTTAGTTTCATTGGCAAACTTTATAAGTGTACTCTTTATGACATCATCTAAATCATTGATGAAAATATTGAACAGAACCAGACCCAGAACTAATCCCTGTGGTACCCTGCTCATTATGCCCTTCCAGCATGACTGTGAACTGTTGATAACTACTTCTGGGAGCAGTTATCTAACCACTTTTGCACCCATCTTATAGTAGCTCCATCCAGGTTGTACTTCCCTGGTTTGTTAATGAGAAAGTGATGCGAAACCGTACCAAAAGCCTTACTAAAGTCTAGATATACCACATCTACTGCTTCCCTTCTGTCCACAAGGCTTGTTACCCCATCATAGAAAGCTATCAGGTTGGTTTGACACGATTTGTTCTTGACAAATCTATGCTGACTATCACTTTAACACCTTATTCTCTTCTAAATGTTTGCTAATTCCTTAATTATTTGCTCCATTATTTTTCCTGGTACCGAGGTTAAACTGACTGGTCTATAATTCCCTAGGTTGTCCTTATTTCCCTTTTTATAGATGGGCACTGTATTTGCTCTTTTCCAGTCCTCTGGGACCTCTCCAGTCTTCCATGATTTTTCAAAGATAATAGCCAATGGCTCAGATATCTCTTCAGTTAGCTACTTGAGTATTCTAGGATGCATAGCATCAGGCCCTGGTGATTTGAAGGCATCTAACTTAAGTAATTTTTAACTTGTAACTTTTAACTTGTTCTTTCCCTACATGTTGTGCCTTTCATCCAAGGATTACAAAGCCCTTTATAAATGTGGGTGCCTAGGAGTTCTAGTCATGGACCACAATTCAACTATGCTAGGCATTGTATAAATATAGAACCAAAAGACAGTGTCTGCTCCAAACAGCTAACTCTTCTGTAACTTGCAACATCCAGCCCCCTGCTCTAACTTGTGTTGCCTCCAAATATACTGAACAAAAATTGTACTCATTATATATAACCTGTTTTACAGCAGTATTTTCATGTTTTCATGTTGAAAGAAAATCTTAGTCATATGCTAAATAGATAGTCCTCAGTAGTATGGTGTGTATAAAGTTTTACTTTTCACTCTGGAGCACGTTGACACCCCATGCTTAATATAAGGGTAAAATACAAGTAGGTAATTGAACCAGAATGTGATGTTCTTTTGGATTCAACCATTGTTACTTTTTGAGAAAATCTAGAAAAGACCACCCTATTAAAACACAAAAAGCCAAAATTAATGAAGGTGAAGTTTTGCCAAGAAATTTGCATCTGGGCAATAAACTTGTTTGTCGTGAATTTGTCCAGCTGTAGTTTATAACCCTGATAAATGAGATTTTATAATTGAGTTTCTGAACTCTGCAATACCCTTCATTTTCTCCAGCCAAATGGCAACGTCTCATATATTTTTTATATTTTTTTCTCCAGTTTATAATATCACACTCTCTCAAGTCACTTTAAAACACACACAACCCCCAGAGCTACCTATATTGTCACACATTTGCAATGCAAAAGAAATTCAACCTACACAGGCTGAAATAAAGCAAAGTCCAACTTATTAAGGAAAATCTGGGAAAATAGATATGCAGTATGCTCCAAAAGTCAGCAAATTTGAGTTTTGTCAGTTAAGTGAAATTTTCTTCCCCAGTTTCATCCACTTGGGATTATCTAGCCCCCAGACATACAAATTCTAAGAACTTAAAGTTTGAGAATCCCGGCTGTTCATGATTTTATGGTTAAAGTATAACGAAAAAGACAATTTCTAAGGTAGCTGGGACACAAACCATGAAGGGCTTCGTCGTTCAAAATCAATTTTTTGAATTGCACCTGGGAACTGACTGGGAGCTTTATGCACATGATGGAGCTAGAGAGAGTTTGGTTTATGGCTGTCTTCATAGATACAAGTTAGAAAAGTTTTCTGAAATTTGGGTAGAACCCTGGTTCTGTTGAAGCCAGTGAAATTTTTGCCACTTTCTTCAGTGAGGCCAGTACTTCACCCTAACACTTTTGAGATGGAAGTTTGGAGGGGAAAAGGAATAAGTGGAGTCAATTCAGGAATGTGGAAAATGGAAAAGGTGAGAGGTTTGGGAAGAGAGAAAAAATTAAGACATGGGAAGGAGAAAGGTAAAGAAGTGAAGGGAGATAAAAAGGAGAGATGGTGGGTGGGAGAGAGAAGGTAATTTTCGCTCCCTCCCTCCCATCTTCCCCTTTTAACATTATCCATCCTCTTCCCTTCTGTTCTAGTTATCCATTTTTCCCTGCCCCAGAACTCCTATAAAAGTAGTACTCCTTTCCTACTTGGCAATTGAGCCTGGTAAATTATTGGCTAGTAAGTATAATATGTGTTAATCACGTATTAGAGGAGAGTTATTATGAATGATTATTTCCCTTGGGAGTTATTCTTAAATAGACTTTCCCTTTAGTGTGTACCAGATTATTTTGATCATGAAACAAAAATAAGCATAAATATTAAAAACTCAATCAAAGTCTTTAAAGTTCTTTTACTTATTTTCAAATGAAGCAAACGGAACAGATCACTCTGACCCAGGAGACAAAGTTATGTTCTCTAAGCAGTTATTACTGTTAGAATATTATTCCAAATGTGAATTTAACCCCCTGTCCTCAGGGGGGAGGCATAATTGAACATTTACTTCTTTTCTGGAGTTCCTGAAAGAGTGGCTTATTTAGCATGCAGAAGCTGGAAGACAAATCCTTGTTTTAGGAAGTAATTTAAACTGGATTGCATGCAGGAGCCTGACGCATCAATTTAAAAGATAATATGATAGTTATGATTTTCACTTTAGATGAAGAGGTAGGTTTGGCAGAACTTTAATAAGTTTTCAGCATCAGTTAATTAACGTTCCATTCACCTGACCTCATTGTGGAATGCTTTTCTAACCCTGTTCCTAGCCTCGTCTATGTTAGACTGGTGACTTGCTCTGTAGGCATTTCTATTACATGACCCTTTGACCAAACCCACAGTGGAGTTTTACCTATACAAGGAAATCATTTTTTAAAACACTGGATTAAAAATTATTTCTTTCTAGCCTGGGTTAAGCATGCTTTGTCTGATCAATGTGGCCCTCGTCTAGAATATGGGTCTTAGTCCATACTGACTAGCGAAACGTTGTTTAACTCTTGTTTTCAGAAACTATTTTAAAACAAATGCTTATTAACAATTCTTGTCACATGTAAGTATGAACCCAGGTCTGTCTTTGACAAGTTTATACCTCAGCTGTAGAAATAGGTATCAGCATGCATATAATATCTCATCCTGGAGAGATCTTTTCTTTAAAAAGAAGAAAGAGGAATTTGAGAAGAATCACTGTAACAGTTTTTGTTCTCCTTAATGCTATGTCTCCATCTGATCTATCCCAGTTACTGCAGTTGCTGATTCTTCACTGTCTGATTTGATAGCATTTTACACCCACTTTGCACAGGTGTAAATACCTACACAAAAGAAAGAATGGAGAATCAGGCTTTGTGTCTGAGGCTATGTACACACGATCAGATTAAAGCGCAACATGGCAATCGTGCTATAAAAAACACGTGACCTTTATTGCGGGATAGCACGTACACACGTCACTCCTTGTAACGCAACAGAATTCTTTGCAATATCGCGGTGTAGCACAATGAATTCTGGGCACCTATCCCACAGTTCAATTTTCCCTCAATCTGCGCTTGGAATCATGGGATGAAGGAAAGGAACGCAAAGTGCCATGGGTAAAATCTCAGTTTCCCGTGGTGCACTGTGTTCCCCTTGCATCTTCCTCATTGCCAATAGCAACTCGCGCCTATTTTCAACAGCGCAGTGACGCACTACTTGCGAGCAATCACAACAGCGACAGCATGGATCCTGCTCTGATCTCCACTGTCGCCTTCAGCATTCTAAATACATCTCGGCTGGTTGCTCAGTACGCAATGAGCTCCGAGTCAGACGAGGACGCTGAGGAGCAGGGGCTGATCGATGCCATGCAGAGCAACAGCACCGTGTTGCTCGGCTCCTTCACCGATCATCTGCACACGGTGCAACGCCGTTTCTGGTCGTGAGAGACGAGCATCGAGTGGTGGGATCGCATTGTTATGCAGCTGTGGGATGACGAGCAGTGGGTACAGAACTTTCGAATGCGGAAAACAACCTTTCTGGAACTGTGTTCAGAGTTGGCCCCTGCCCTGCAATGTAAAGACACCAACATGAGGTCAGCCCTAACTGTGGAGAAGCTTGTTGCAATTGCTGTCTGGAAAATGGCGACTCCGTACTGCTACTGGTCGGTTGCAAACCAGTTTGGAGTCGGGAGGTCCACCGTCGGATTAGCCCTCTCACAAGTCTGCCGAGCCATCAATCGCGTTCTGCTACGGAGGACGGTGACGTTGGGCAATGTTTGTGAGATTGTGGATGGCTTTGCTGACATGGGATTCCCTAACTGGGGGGAGCCATAGACGGCACACACATCCCTATTTTGGCTCCAGACCATCTCGCGACCGAGTATATCAACAGGAAGGGCTACTTCTCCATGGTGCTGCAAGCACTCGTAGATCACAAGGGACATTTTATGGACATCAATGCTGGGTGGTCGGGAAAGGTGCATGGTGCCCGCATTTTCAGGAACACTGGTCTGTACCGGAAGCTGCAAGGGGCTACCTTCTTCCGAGATCAAAAAATTACTGTGGGGGATGTGGAGATGCCCATAGTCATCCTCAGAGACCCAGCATACCCACTGATGCCATGGCTCATGAAGCCGTACACCGGGAACCTAGATTGCAGCAAGGAGCGGTTCAATTACAGATTGAGCCGCTGCAGAATGACTGTGGGGTGTGCCTTCAGCCGTTTAAAAGGGCGCTGGCGCTGTTTGTATGGGAGGCTGGACTTGGCGGAGGACAACATCCCTGCTGTAATTGCATCGTGCTGTGTCCTTCATAACATTTGTGAAAGTAGGGGAGAAAAGTTTTCCCCGGGGTGGGCTATGGAGGTACAGCGCCACGAGGAAGCATACGAACAGCCAGCCACTAGGAGTATTAGGGGGGCCCAAGGAGAAGCTGCTCGCATAAGGGAGGCACTCAGGGACCATTTCAATGATGCCCTCCCCTAGTTAACTTCCAGGACGCATCAGGTGCACCTTATGAGATTTTCAATGTGTACAAATAAAGGCACTCTTCAAATTATTTGTCACTGTTTTTATTAAAACCTAAAGGGGGGGGTTACAGGTGGGTGTAGCTGCGGGTCTCTAAAAAGTAGCTCTGGGGGGGACTGGATGTTGCAGTGTACCAGGGGGACGGGTGGCCTTCAAAGAAATTCTTTGAAGGACTACGGGGTGTGGGAGGCAGACATGGCTGAACTGTATGGAGTGGAGCCCATACATTAATCGCCTGGGTCTGCAAAGCAATCATGCTCTTGAGCAGTTCTGTTTGCTCCTTCATCACGCTTATCAGTTCATCCCTGTGTTTCTGCCTCCTCTGTTGGGATTCCTCTCTCCAGGTTCGATTCTCCCTCACGGATTCCTGTGCTGTTTTCAGCAGGTCCTGAAACATATCCTCCCTGTTTCTTCGAGCACGCCGCCGAATGTTTCTCATGTGATCAGCTGGGGTAGACACTGGCCTTGTGAAGGTTGAATCTAAAAAAAGAAAATAATAAAGCTGTTGTTAACACAGAGCCTAGATAACCAATGTAACCTTCCAGTAGCACCTTCCACTGGAAGGTGCAGGGCAGTCAACATCCTATGCTTCGCTGAAGCGGACAACGTACGTCCTAATAGAAAGCTTACTGGGGGTTAACATTCTGCACAGGGCACACAGATGGAACCCGATATCTCTCTCCTCAGAGTGCCCCTGCCAGCTAGAATACATATCCTACATGCCACCGGTTGCAAGCCAGGACCACATGCTGCTGCACTGTGTTCTGCCATAGTTCCCAGGGCTGTGCTTTGCAGCTGGCGAGGCAGAGTATCCGTCTTTGGGAGCATAGACACAAACACTCTCCCATCTAACCTGAGTAGTAGGCTCTGGAGGTACATCGAGGAAACCTTTACTGACCTAAATACAGATGATTTTTTGACAATCACTGCTTGTGTTGATGCACTTCTAATGAATGCAGAGTAAAGAGTGTGCACAGCGGGGACCGAGACAGCAAGCACCCCCACCCCGGACAATGATATTTTAGCAGGAGCCATAGCTGCACGAAAGAGAAACTTACCGGAACCCCCCTCTGCCGCCTCAGAGGACACACTGCAATTCATGTCTTGGGTGGACGTCTCAGCGGGGGTGCAGAAGAGCTCCTGGCTACATGCTGTTGCACTTTCCTCCAGGTCATCCTCCATCTCCTCCTCCTCCTCGATCACGTCCTCATCCTGCTCGGGTCTGGCATTCACTGGATGAGGGGGAGCTGATGTGTCCACGGGACTCTTTGCAGTGGTTGTGGGGTCCCCACTGAGGATGGCTTCTATCTCTTTATAGTACCTGCATGTAGCAGGCGCTGATCCAGAACGGTGGTTTGCCTCCTTCACTCGGTGATAGGTTATTCTTAGCTCCTTCACCTTTGATCTGCACTGCACAGTGTCTCTAGCATAACCTCTCTCTGACATGGCCCGAGAAATTATGCCAAATGTGTCATAATTCCTCCTGCTGCCGCGTAGCTGCGCCTGCACAACGGAGTCTCCCCAGATGCTGATCAGGTCCAGCACCTCTGCCGTGCTCCAAAGGGGTGCGCGTCTTCCACGACAAGCCACCATTGCTACTGATGATCGGAGCTGCACTCCATTCCACAAGGAAGAGAACAGGAAGTGAAACAGACGTGAAATTCGAAAATCCCGGGAATCTGATCAGGGCGGGGACTGTTTTGTCACGGCCACAGAGCGGGTGGGGGGAAGACCAGAGAGGACGACTTTGGAATGCTGGGACACTTCCGGAGGCCAATCATTGCGCGGTAAGCGTACACACGAGTGGAAAGGCGCAACAGCTGTTCCGCGTTAACTGCTAAGACCCTCGTTGAGGTGGTTTTTGTATTGCGCTACAACAAGGCAGTTAATGCGCAACAGCCCTATTGCACGTGTGTACGCTGTTGTTGGTATCACGCGGTAATGATTGTTAATGCACGATAAAGTGATCGTGTGTACAAGGCCTGACTGAAATTGGAGCTTGAATGAGGAAGACTGGCAAAGGCTCAGTTTAGATAAGACTGAGGTAATGCTTATGCATTCAGGGAAGCAACCAGCAGAAATGATAGAGTGTATCAGCCCTGTTGATTGAGGAAGTGTGGCTGTGATTTATCACACATGTTCACAATTTAGAGGCTTTATTAGATCCTCATCTGCTACTAGATAACAGCTGTAGCCAAGACTATTTATCCTTATCTATGCTTAGTAAGAAAAATGCATCCTTTTCTTTCTAATTTCTACCTTTCAATCTCATCTCAAGATTAGATTTTGGTAACATGGGCTACACTTTAAGCAAACATTCATGCAGAGAGCTCATTACATGTATGTTCTGTAGTATTCTCTGGCTGTTGATTAGCTTCTGGGTAGAAATTTAAGTTATAATAGTTGGTTCCTGGCTACTTGAGAGTCCACATCTGTACCTCAAGTTTAAGTCAGTAAAGGCACTCAAGAAAATAGCCTTTAAAAGGGAGGGGCCACACATTTTTAGTGACAGGTCTTTATCAACTCATTCCAATGCTTAGTCTGCCAGATTTTGATTTGTTGATTTATAGTGCACACTGTACTCAAGCCGTTGTCTTAGGTCTTCAACCTGAGATCAGAGTTTAGTTTCTCTCATCTCTCTCTGTAACTGACCTTTCTCACAGTTCCAAGACTCAGTTCATTTGTTTTGAATAAAATAATTCTTCTGGCAATTTTATAGAAATAATGAAAAAATTGTATAATAAGTGTGATAGGCTGCTCCCCAAATCCAGTCTGGTGTGCTGCTATGACCGCTTGAACCCCACTCCTGAACCCCAATTTACCCCGCTCTGCTGGGTGACCGCTCACTCCTGAGTCAGTCCACACCCGCCACCAGCGTGTAATTGGTCCCAGGCAGTGGGTGTAAATCCACTAGCCACACAGGCGTTGGTCCCCAAGCAAGCACACCCAGCCCCAGACACTACACTGGGAGCCACTGCCTTACAGGGATTGGGACCCACTCCCAATCACCTTAGTCTCCAGTCCGTCCACTTAACAAAGAAGTGGATTGTGCCCAGCCTACCACATCCACACCCTCTAAAGACCACACAGCTTTAGGTAAAACAAATACTAGTTTATTGATCAGAGTCTGATTTCAAGTGAGAATATGGCCAATCATGGCAGCAACATGTTACAAATGAGTCAGGAGTGACCACTATCAAATAAAAGGTATAAACCGCATACTACCCTAACATCTTCACCTAAACTGACCTCAGAGTCCAAGATTATGCGCATGGTGTTCGGCTGTTCGATGTTTTACAGCCATTCTCTGCCTGTTCCCAGGCAGGGCCCCGATCTTGCTTGAAGTTGGTTGCAAGATGGTGTCTTCTCAGGCTGAAAGCCTGCAGCTTCTCTCCTCTCACAGTCTCTGTGTCTTTGTTTTAACAAACTGCTGACAGCCCCTCCCCCTCACTGTCCTGTTCTCTTCACTCCTACCTGAGCAGGGGAGGGCATTAGCATTCCCTTTGATGTGTAAATCTTCAGCCATTGTGCTAGAGACAGCCCTGAGAGTCTGAACCCTGTAACATGCTTCACATCTATACATACATGTCGCAGCAGGGAACATGGCACCCTGGTAATCACGTGGCATATGTTCTGAGCATTCACAGAGGAACCTGGTATAGTGTAATTGTCATCAAATAACACAATTACACTGCAAAACTGAACAGAAAGATTATACAGGTCACGCCCAAGGGCTGCACAGATGTGCATTCCGTCACAATAAGTTTTATAGGTATAAAAATAAGCGTAACTGAAATGCATATGAGAGAATGTTAGCTTGATCTTAAAATTAAGACTTAAAGGTGTTTAAAAATCTTTTTAGAAAAGTCCTTATTTCACCCACAGGGATAACACTGTTTCCTCAGAAAAACACATATCTCTGTTAATAGGAATAATAAAGGATTCAGTAGATATAACCCTTGGGCTTTAGCAGTACAGAATATGTCTCTCAACTAAAGTATAGCACCTTCCAGTCCAGACCAAAGAAAAATGCATTATTAATCGTTTGCCACAGAAGTTGAGGGAGTGGAGAATGCTCGCATGGCTGAGTGGTGTGGTGGAAGTGGGCTAATGTCTGGAGAACAGTGTTGTATTGGAAATGTATTTTTCCGCAACTTATTATTTCTTTACTACTCTCTCTCTCTCTCTCACTCACGCAACGCGTGGGCGATATATGTAGTGCATTTGTCTATGGAGAGCCAGAAAGAAGGGCTCCTTTAAAACTCTGTACAAGCAAGGAAACTTTCAGTGATGATCCTCTTACTGAGTGCTCAAATCTTTTCACGTGAAGCATCAAAAGCCTGGCAGCCTGAAAAACTTGGAGGGCCAGCTGGTGAAAGTTTGAACATCTGTTAAAGCCACATTCACTGGCTTGTGACATATTTGACAGATAAGCTATGATTGCTTCACCAGCTCTCCAGTTCCCTTAGACCTGCTGCCTGACCAGATCCATTCCTCAGCCTGTCTCCACCCCAGCGCTAAGTCCATGGCAGTCTCTTCCAGCCCCCTCATCACTTTCTCTTGCCCACTTGCCCCTCTCAGTTAACTTTTTGTTAGAATAGGGGTCTAATTTTTATTTATGTACATTTTATATGTATAAAAGCTGTTTCGATATTGTTATTCTTGCATAAAATATGTATGTTTATATATGTATATGCTTTGACTTGATCCAGCAAAGCTTGTAAGCACGAACTTAACTTTAAGCACTTTTAGCAACCCTTAAATCAGCAAGCATTCAAGAGTCCCTTTGTCATCACTGGGACCGTTCATATGCTTAATGTTAAGCACATGCTTATGTGTTTTGCTGAGTAGGGGCCTTATAATTTGCAAGTAGAAAACTGCACAGGACAGTGGGGAAGGCACACAGCAGGAGGGGCACATTCTGAGAGTGCAGTGAGGGCTTAACAAGATCTGTAGGGTAACCATCTGAGGAGAATCTTATTCTGGATGCCTCTTGAAATTCAGAAAGTCTTCAGGAAAGCAGTTCCCCTCCTGTTCAGGAGATCCAAAAGACAAATTCTTGGAACAGGTCCTTATGGATAGGTCAGCCATTGAAGTGCTGAGTTTGCACGGAAGTTACTTGGGTGACAAGTGCTTTTTCAGTTGGCTCCCATATGCACATACTGCAAAAATATGTAATGGAACCCATTTCTTCTAAAAATAAATAACTGATGTGAAATCACAATATTCATTGTAAAAATACAGTGTATGACAAATTCATTTGATAAAGAATATTGTTAAACTTCGAAGAATGAGCAAAAACAGTTGTTTAAAATTGTTCAAAATATGCTTATTACTAACATTTAAAAGCAGTCTATATGAAAACCTTCCTCTGCTAAAATTTTGCACATCAAAAAATATACAGTCATCAGTTCCATTTGTCATCAGATTAATTTGTCACCTTTGTTAGTTCTATCTCAGGAGTGTCCAACCTTTTTGGGTGAGGGGCCACATTATAATTTTTCTTTAGTTTTCAAAGTTATTGCCTCTATTTAGACAGGCAGAGCTATTGCCTTGGGCTGTCTGTTGCTATTTTTATTATGTATTAAGTAGTGCTTTCAGGCTAATTCAGGCCCAGCTGTGCTGGGCACTGTACAATGACATGGGGTAAAATCCTGGCCTTTTTTAAGTCAGTGGGAGTTTTGTCAATTGACTTCGGTATGGCTGGGATTCTTCCTATGGTCCCTGACCAAAAAGTTTACTATCTAAGGACGCAAATGACAAGAGAGTATGTGGGGAGAGGGATACAGTTCACGGAGATCACACTGTAACACTTTTTGTCACATGGTTCATCTTTCCTTCACATCTGTAAGGACTACAAACATAATTATTTTTAAATGAAAGCTTGGGATTTTGGAGCATCCATTTTTTGAAGAGTAGATTACACACATTCATCAGTTTTTAAATACTTATAATTTATAAACTAATCAACAGTCTTGAAAATTGCCCCCAAATTCATTCTCCACACTAAGTGCTTTAAATTTCAGTAGGGCACACTATCTTGCTCAAAGCAGAAGTTTAAATCTTATGCTAAGTACAAACCTCAGTTCAACTTTATGGAGTCCTTATAGTGTCTTCATAATTAGCACAATCATAGAATCATAGAAGATTAGGGGTAAAACGGACCTCAGGAAGTCATCTAGTCCAACCCTCTGGTCAAAGCAGGACCAAGCCCAACTAAACCATCTTAGCCAGAGCTTTGTCAAGCCACAACTTAAAACCTCTTAAGGATGAAGATTCCACCACCTCTGTAGGTAACCCATCCAGTGCTTCATCACCCTCCTAGTAAAAAGCTTTTCCTAATACCCAACCTGGACCTCCCTTACTCCAACTTTAGATCATTGCTCCTTATTCTGTCATCTGCCATCCCTGAGAATAGTCTAGCTCCATCCTTCCTGGAACTCTTTTTCAACTAGTTAAAGGCTACTATCTAATCCCTCTCATTCTTCTCTTCTGCACACTAAAGAAGCCTAGTTCTCTCAGCTTCTCATAAATCATGTGCTCCAGGATCCTAATCATTATTGTTGCCCTCCTCTGGACTCTCTCTAGTTTGTCCACATTCTTTCTGTAGTGGGGGGCCCAAAATTGGACAAAATACTCCAAAATGTGGCCTCACCAGTGTCAAATAAAGAGGAATAATCACTTCCCTTGGTCTGCTGGCCATGTTCCTACTAATGCAGCCTAATATGCCATTAGCCTTCTTGGTTATAAAGGCACACTGTTAACTCATATCCAACTTTTTGTCCACTGTAACCCCCAGGTCATTTTCTGCCAAATGGCTGCCTAGGTAGTAAGTCCTCAGTCAGTAGCAGTACATGGGATTCTTCTGTCCTAAGTTCAGGACTCTGCTCTTGCCCTTGTTGACTCTCATTGGATATTTTGAGTACAATCCTCCAATTTGTCCAGGTCATTCTGTATCCTATCCCTGCCTTCCAGCATATCTACCACTCCTCCCAGCTTAGTGTCACCTGCAAAGTTGCTGAGGGTGCAATCCACCCCATCCTCCAGATCATTAATGAAAATGTTGAACAAAATTGGCCCCAGGACTGACCTCTGGGGCACTCTGCTTGTTACTGGTTTTCAACTAGACATTGAGCTTTTGGTCAGTACCCATTGAGCCCGATGTTCTAACCAGCTTTCTATCCATCTTACAGTCCATTCATCCAACCCATACTACTTTATCTTGCTCATAAGAATCTTTGCTAAAGTCAACGTATATCATGTCCACCACTTTCCGCACATCCGCTGAGCCAGTCATCTCATCATAGAAGGCAGTCATCTGTAGTGGGTTCCATGTGAGTTAACAGAAGCCCTTAACTTTCAGTTTCCTTTATTTTTTCCTTATGAGTTTAAAAAGAAAATCACTTAAAGTGACATTTGTCTTTGAGTCTGCCCTTCATCTGATGTAAAAAATGATGTAACTAAACTTGCAAAATCCTTTTTACTGTGAAATGTATGCAGAGCCTGACTTTCACTCTGCTGCTTATCATGGTTATGCTGTCTGCTTTCAAAGAACCTGAATATCTACTTAACTCTGTACCTGAGAACATCTTAAGAAGGGTTGAGCAGCGTATTTAAAGTTCTGACTCTAATGATTATTCTTTATAAAGTGGATTAACCTTCCATTGCAATTGTCTCGAAAGTACGATATGATCTAGTTGATAGCACAACTAAAGGACACATGAATCCTACTGAGGACTCAGTATTCTGAGTAACATTAGCAGGTTCAAGTTAATTAAATAAATCAAAACAATGACTATACCTCTTTTCTAATTTTTGTAATGTCGGCCCTCAAGAATCCAGGACTATGTAATGTTCCTCTCTCTGCACCAATCAGGACAATGCACCACAAGGCAGTAGCAGTTTTCCTAATTATGGGAGTGCTCCCATGAGCTCTCTGCTGGAGTTGTCTTCCATGGATTGTAACAGGTGTAGAAATCAGAAAAGAGAATTCTATAACCAGCTTTACGAGCGTACTAGGGCACATCTTTTAGGCCAGAGTTTTTGAAAACGGGCCTAAAATCCACATTTCTTGACTTTAAAAGGACTGAGCCTCATTGAAAAACTTACTTTATTACAGGGCTCAACAAAATTGGCTCCCAGCTAGACACCAACAGTTTATTTTTGGTCACCAGAGGGTTCTCCTCTGCTGCATTTCCGCAACAGAACTAGGAGCCAAGCTACAAACTCTGCTTGCCATAGTGACCTGGCACCTGGATTTTGTCGAGCCCTGCTTTATTATAAAAATAACAGGAGTCCTGAGGCACTGTAAAGACACCTGCATCTAATGAAATAGGTTGCAGCCCATGAAAGCGTATGCCTGAAGAAATTTGTTCATCTTTAAGGTGCCAAAGGGCTCTCTTTGATTTTGCTGTATAAAGACTAAAACAACTACCCCTCTGGAACTTCCTTTAATATCTCCGTTCCTCAGTTTATTCCTCTATAATTAATGAAGATAAGAATATTCACCTTCTCAAGAATGTACTGTCATACATATCTGCAAAGACCTGTGAGAGTCTCACATACTTAATGCTATATAAATACAAAGAATTATTATTTAACCACTACATTAATAGAACTTCCCTTATCTGGTTTTCGCCAGATACAAAAGCATCCTCTAGTGTGGAAGCTATTTGGTTAGAGGTGGTGTTAGCACTGGTGGGGTCCTAAATCCCTTTGTTCTGCAAAGTGTGTACACAGGTAGTCTGTACTGATCTTACTGTCACCCTGAAAGGGACAATTTTGATCTTCCTAAATGCTAGTGATGGTGTTAACTCTACACTGACCTGACCTGTCAGCTGTGGGGGAAAAACTGGTCCGGGCCCTCAACCTGGAAAGAGGAACCTCGGACCCCTCCCAATACCGTAGGCCCATTCCCAGCTGAGATTCGAATAAGCAGAGAATGAGGTGTGGTTCAAGGTTTATTATTCAGCTGAATAACAGTCTGACACAGACCGCAGCAGAGAAAAGGAAAAAAAGCTGGTCACAGCTACAGGGGTGTTTTATATCCAAGGCAATTTCTTAAAACAAAGAAAATTCCACACATGCGTGTTATAAATTTACTAATAAGCAAATTCCTGCTAGTGCTTTACTTCTAACTTTCTTATCTACAGGAGGATGTTCTGCCTCCTCGGTCAAGGACGCTGACTTTCTCACACTGACTTTCTCAGCTACCACAAACTGCATTCTGTAATTGATATTAGCAGACTAGGATAGCAGACTAAGCTTTTCTTTATCTCTTCTTTACACAGAGCCTTCTTGTAAAATTTCAGTTCAGACAGACCAAACTCACTCCATCTTGAATTAGTCCTGCCACATCTTTCCTTAAACATACAATTTCCTTCACAACATACAATTTCCCTCACACAACTCAACTAAAATGGTTTGGATTGTAAATAAATTTTATGTGTATTTTTCAACAAAATTGAATAAAAAGCTAAGTGTTTAATTTATAAGCACAATAGAGGAGTAACATAAAGAAAGGCAATATATAGTGCTGTTAATTGAACCTTCAAACTCCTAACTGCAGCTAGAGAACCATGTGAGGAAGTCTTTCTTGTTTCCAGCCTTGCTTACTTTTGAACTTCATCTGCTTCCTCGATCGCACTTGCCTCTGACTTTGGTGGAACGAAGATCAGTCTTTAGCTCCATCAACTGACAATTATTGGAAGACCTTTTCATTTCATAGTTCTTTAGTATCTTCCTTGGGAAAGAGATGGGCATTGTATCAGCAATTTTTCATGTGCCACACTTAAGCTCTTGGATTTTTATCTTTATTTTCTATTATAGCTGGTGCTGAGGAGAAAATTGGCTGGGCGTTTGGATTGGGATTAGAGAGACTGGCCATGATCCTCTATGATATCCCTGACATCCGGCTGTTTTGGAGTGAAGATGAACGCTTCTTGAAACAGTTTTGTGTGCCTCACATTGACCAAAAAATACAGTTTCAGGTAATATGTGTGTGTGTGTGTGTGTGTGTGTGTGTGTGTGTGTGTGTGTATATATATATATATATATAATTTGCTGTCTATAGGAGGACTTGATCATTACCAACGGAGAAGGGATTTTAAATAACCAAACTGTGATCACTAGTAAAGTATGATTTAAAATAATAATAAAATTTCAGCTGCTGTGGCAAAATCTTGTCATTACCATCCATTTATTTGATGGAACATTTTTATTGTACTAGGGATACTCAGAAAATCAACTTTGTTCAGGATAGCACTGATGCAAATGCTTATGTGTTTTTTCTGAACGGGCGTGGACTTGAGTGTGTTTATGTACTTTCCTGAATAAGGGCTGTAGTTCTGTACGATTTGGAATGGAAGCTGCCTCTAAAAATACTGTAATAAATTTCCAAATTCTTACTTGGTGTTACAGCCACATTTTGCCCATTAAATTCAATTGGAGTTGTTTGACGAACCCTCCAGTTTGGAAATGTGCCCTGCTATCTTCAATGTGGGTATAGCTTTTAATGATAGTTAGCATGCACAAGCTTCCTTTGGCCCAACACATCAGCAGCATTTTCTTCCAGCCTGTTCTGCAGATGAGTTGCAAGCTGGGGTTTCAGCAGCAGCTTTGTAGTAACTCTGCCGTTGGAGCCATCCTAATGTGTCTGTAGCTGGCGGACTGCCATGCTAATTGCAGTATTAGAGCAGCTGAATATGAATTGATGGAAAGGCAGTGCTGCATGCAGAGTATACTTTACCATTTGTATGGAGAGGATCAAGTCAACTGGCAGCACGCTCCAGTGGAAGGGTTACAGAAAAGTTAGAACATTTACTGAAATTTTACCCGATGTCTCCGTAGGAGAAATTGGATGATAATTGTAGCAGTGCTATGTCAAGGTGGGAGAGGTGGACTTTAACACGATTGTCTTTACTATGTTGTACTTAGAAAATGAAAAATTAGCAGTATCTTATTCAGGGGGACACGGCAATATACCACATTTATTGTGAGGAAAACACAATTATGTTAATAGCTAATATCTAGTACACACGCACACATTTACCCTCCCCCACCCCCCGAGTTGTTCTACTGTTGGCCATGTATAGTTACCAGTCCTGATTGTTGCTCGTGATCGTAGCTTGAATTCGTGGCTGGTGTTCGCAGCTCATAGGAGCTACCTCGCCAGGAATGATGGGCATGAGGAAAAGCAGGGTCTCTGCCGGGCACACAGCTGTGCACCAATGCTCTTGTGCAGAACATTACCCAAAGCCATGGAGTCTCACCCATCTTTTATCCATGGATCTTGCTGTATCACACTGCCTCAGATGGGTACTGTATGACAAGGAGTCATCAGTTAATGGCAGATGTGATTTTGATCTTGTTCTTGGTGGGGATTTTTGTCCCTTTTTTTCTAGGGCGGATTCTTCTTGTTTTTGCAGGGTTTGATTGCATTGTTCTTTAACCATTAATGTGGTGCCAGCAGTTTGTCATCAGGACAGGCTGGAATTGGAGATGGATCCCATCACACAATCACCCTTCATTCACACATCCAAACTAAGTTAAAAACGCATCTAAATGAAGTTTCAGCAAAACTTAGGCTGGGCAATACAAAATGAAGAAAACAGTTCAAAATGGAGTTTTGGTTACAGTATGGAGTTACAAGTGAATGAATGAGCATGGTATTTTTATCAATGAATATTCCATTGTTTGAAGCAACTCTATGGTATAAATTCATCTTTAATGCTGCACCTAGTCATCTTATTTAATTTGTGAACCTGCTTGTTTCTTTATTATTTGAAAGTAAATATAACATTAAAAGAAAAATTACAATAAAATCTGAATCAACTATTGAAACAGTTCTCATATTTGTACAATAACCAAAAATGAAGATGCATTGGTATATAAAACAAGGGGAAGTCCTCCACAATTCTCCCGTGTAATAAAAGGACCTATATGATAGTAAACTTTCTAGTATGCTCCCAAAGATCAGACTCCAGCTGGAGGTTTGAAACACACAGACTTCATTCAGTTACAGCTCACACATTTACTGCTCCAACTGGATTTCATTTGGTATCTCTTCCTTCATGGGATCAAAACTCTGCTTGGAGCAGGATTTTCCTTTGGGGAGGTTTACTGCTAGAAGTTTAGGAATTAAAGGAGTATTTGAATCTGACCAAGTAGGATTTTCTCCCACGAAAGGTCATGGGATAAATAAATGTGTTAGTCTTTGAAAGTGCCACAGGACTCCTTGTTTGTTTTGCTGAACTAGACTAACATGGCTATCCCCCTTTGGAACTTGAATTGAGAGTGTCACGTGGTTGTAAAGCTTCTCAAAGAGGAAGGTCTGGCAATGTTTCCTAAAGATAGAATCTAGATTTACCTGATTGCTGCTTGTCACCTAACATTCTGTCTAATTCAGATCAACATCATATCTACACAGATGTTAAAATAACAAAATAAAGTGTATTGAGAGGTTTGAATTCCATTATAAGTATTTTATCTTTCTTTGATCAGATTTAACAGCAGCTCTCCTTGTACATCACTAAATGAAGATCTTCAGAACATAAAACCTAATGCTTCTGTGATGCTCAGACTATTCCTTCAAATTTATCTATCCCAGCCTTCCCCCGACCCTCAACCCCTCAAATTCTCTCCTCTTGAGATAGAGGAAAATGGTCCCTATAGTAACAGTTAAAAGTTCTTTTCCAGGTGAAATAATATAAATTTGAAATTTGAGAGGACTTTGTTTTTGGTGTATTAGGCAAAATTCTGTGCATTTTAAAATATTTGAGTACCAGGTCATTTTCCACTTCTGCTTTTACAGTCCAATAGAGTTTTGTATAAATATTTTCCTGCTGGCCTGTGAAATCTTTTCTGCTCATTTTCATAGCATTGCTCCCAGCTCTACCTGGATACACCACTTCAAATTTCTCCTCATCTTAGTGCTCTTCTAATACTTTAGACAGTTAAAGTTCTCTAAGTCAGCAGATAACCAACCTAGAACATCAAAAAATGCATATTTAATTTTAAATCCTCCCCGACAAAAACCATAGCAATTTGGCTATCTTAATTGTCTGAATGTCCATACCTTAAAATGTTTGCATTGCTAACTCTGAAAAACATAGGTTTCTCATTTCTTGTGTGATTCTAATATATCTGAAAGACAATACACATACCAACCAAGGACCACAAGCTTAACTTCACCTTAATGAAGTTTTTTATGTCAGAATTGCCTTATGTTTTTTAAGTCCCAACTTGGGATGGTGGAGGAAGGAGGTTGTAGAAAGGGGCATCTCTCCCGTACTGATATCTGCAATTGGGAAGCCTTACTGATGCACATATCCTAAGACTCTGCAACCCTTAGTGCACCTAGAAGACTCCACTAGAGTAAGTGTTCCCACTGCCTGGGGTGCATCATGAGATCTCAATCGCCATAGGCCTTTTGAGGCTTGAGGGACCCCAGCAGCTCTCCCCCCCCCACTCAATTAATAATAATGATTAATAATTAGTTTATAAAAGGGCAAAATGAGCAATCTTACTAAATCCTCTGAAAATAAAGGAAATATCAGTTACGTTGAAGAACCCATATAAGGAGCTGTCTTCGAGACAAGGCAGTTACAAATATTAAGAATCTTAAATCCAGTTAAATCTCACTATTTCTCTTTTTACCAGCATTTAGCCTATTAGTATTTTAAGTTACAACAGTAATTTCATATTCCAATAAAATAATTATAAGAGTTTTAAATCAAATCCTTTCCTTGGCAAATGTCTTAGTTAACTTTCTCTCAGCAATCTGTGTTGAGGGGTTTGAAAGGTTTTCCTATGGTTGGTTTCTTCTACAATCTTCTGTGTTTTCCTTATCTGTCTATGTCAGCTTGCTTGTAGAGATGGAGAGGGTGATGGGT
The DNA here is from genome assembly GCA_007922175.1 of Pelusios castaneus. NCBI lineage: Eukaryota > Metazoa > Chordata > Testudines > Pelomedusidae > Pelusios > Pelusios castaneus. The sequence goes on from ML685780.1 coordinate 20,659,406, forward strand.
TTTGAGTTCATATTGTTACAGCAGGGTAGCAAAAGCTGTGATGGGGAAGGGAAGGAGGTACTCACTTCTAAAGATTTTGATACTTTTTTCCTTCTCATTTTCATGGAATTAAGAAAACACACCTGTTTCAGTGTTATGTAACCTCAAAATTGGTTGCTGTCCTACTTTCACTGCTCCATGCCTTCAGATGGGTTTAAGTGACAACTTCCGTTCATGAATGTGCAGACTGGCCAATGAGTATGTAACTTTTGTTTTTTAAACTAGCTTTTGTTCTTGGGTGCCAAAAAAGCATCAGATAACTTTTAAAGTTAGTTTTAAACTCTTTCTTTCTATTCGGCTAATGTTCTCAGCTATTTCTTTAGTTCCATCTAAGTTCAGTTGCAGTTGAAGTTCTGTATTAAATGAGTCCAAACACTTCTGTTCTCTCTGTAAAAGTCAGCTCTCAAAATAGTCTTTGAAAATTAAATTCTTAAAGAGTCATCAGAGAAGGTACTGTCTTTTCCTTTTACCAGTCTTTGGAGAGGTGGTTCTTGTCCTCACAAATTTGATGAGGGGATGCTAAAGCACTGCCAGATAACTAATTTTGCAATGAGTCTAAATTTTTTTTTTGCTCAAATGGTTTCTTATATAAGTAACCAGTTATCACATCAGATGACCTTACTATATTTATACATGAAAGATTTTACCATTTGTATAGCATTGCTTTTAGAAGTTTTGCATTTAATTAACATATTTGCAAATTTGCATTTCACAAAGGTGTTTTGCCGTTTCAATATCTAAGAAAAAAGAAAAGGTTTAAAACCACTTCCAACTAAACATGATTTTCCTGGAAGCTTTTTCTGAATTAATTTTTTAGAATACTTATAAAATTTGTTTTGACTATGATATTTCTAGACTTCTTTGTATGGGTTTATTTATATTTATTACTTTGATAACACACCCAACAATTTCTAGCCTACAGTCAGATCTGTTCCTAAAAGATTAATGTTTTATGTGGTATGACTTGTTGAAATAGGTATTACCTTTGTATCAAACCAATATCTTATGCACAGTCTTGTCCTGTCCTTGGTAACTCTGACTTGTTTGGGTTTTTTGACCAAATAGTTTCTAGACTTACAAGTTACTGTTTGTAGCATGTTTACAGATTTTAATTACAGATGTACATCATATATTTCCTATACAAAAGAACAAATCACAATAATTAATACATATATTAGTCTTTCAAAACATATTATAAAAGAAAATAGTATGGAATGTTAAAGCAAAACAGAACATATAAAACTACATCCCAGAGTCGATCTAAACACACTTGGAGGTAATAAACATTTTATGGCTATAAAGACATGTTTATCTCCCCTGATATTTGCTTGCCCTTGAGAGATAAGGTAGAAGCCTCCTAAAATTCCTTTGCTTAGCTTGAATATTTCTTTCAGTTAAACAATCAAAAATATATGCATGAGTGGTACTTTTTTTCCAAGCACCATATGTATGAAAGTTATAATATAAGCTTCAGTAAAGACTCAGGCGAGTTTAGTGATTTAATATTTTTTTAAATAATGATTTAATTAATATAATTTTTTCACCAATATCGAGGTCTCTCCTTTACACTCCTGAGCCTTAGGATGCTCTTTGAAAGAACTGCCTCTCAAACCTTCATCTCCCTCCCCAGGAGTTTTATCAGAGGCTAGCTGGCAACTTCCTTACCCCTTGCACCTTGGACCTTACCATACTCCTCTCTACCAGCTTTAGGATCTTCAGGTCCAAATTATTCAACATTTCAGGCTTTAAACTAACAAACTAGAATAGACCTGTTGACAGTGTAATAAAGTAAAATTTGTTTTTTGGCTACACTTTGTGGGCTTGTTGCTGGTTGTCTTTTTAGGGGCTTCGAGGTTATGACGGGATAGCTCACTTGAAATTTACGTGTTCTGTTCATTCCCTCTGAATCAGCCACTGCTGGAGATAGGATACTGCGCTAGATGGATCATTGGTCTGACCCAGGATAGCCATTCTCCAAAACCAACCTGAAATTTTTGTCGGACATGAAGGGTGCACCTTGTCATAAGAGCATAAGAATGGCCATACTGTGTCAGGCCGGGGGACCAAAAGATATTTCCAGCCAGTAATGACACAGCATTCTCCAGTACTGTTTCACCAGCCATCCAATTATCAATCCCGGCTATCAATGCAATTACAAACCTCTTCAGGCCCCAGTACTGACGTGACCACTGGTACTGGGACCACTTGCCCCTCTTATGGACAAGAGACCTGATACCAAGGTGTCTATAGAGGATTCCTCCACTTTCCAGCCTCCCTCCCTTGAGGTGTGCCTTGAGGAGGGAATTCCTAGCAAGAAATACACCTGACAACCATGGCAAGAGCAATCTCTGGCGTCCTGCCGTCTTCCCTCATATTCCACAACATTGAACTTACTGAAACCTAGGGGCTTAAGAATCCCTCAGTGCTACCTGGCAAAAGGTTTACTGTCATGTAACAGAGACTCTTATGAGGTCTAACAATCTCACTACACCTAGCGCATTGCTTCCATAGTGTTTAGCTATAAAATGCGTCTTGTAAGGTATTGAATGAAAGCCAGTAACAGAGTGGTCATTGATATAATTGGAAAATGCACCTAGGAGCACTAAATGAGGAATTATGGATATTTATTAGTCTTATGCTTAAAAATCTGTAACCAAAAGAAGAGAGAAAAAGGTTTTGTTCCACACAGGTGAGAAGATAGTTCTCTCTGTGTCTCTAATGTAAACTGAGTATTTTGGAGCCAGATGCAATGGGAGTGTCATTTGCATGGAAGTCACCTGGAAAAGCCATGTTGATGGGGGATGTGAAAGCATCATGGGAAGACACCAGAGTCAACCCTAGGGTTCACTCTGACTCTGGAAACAAAAACAATAAACTCTGGGAAATAAAAGGAGCTACAAAGGACATATTGTTATTCATTTACCAAGGAGGTCCATGGTATGGTGTCAGGGACTCACGAAAATTAACAAATTCTGCAGAAAAACTCTGAGTGGGGGAAAGCTACTTTAGTCAAAGCATCATAGCTTCTTCCACCCTCCAATGTGAAGTTCAGATGATTCTGCTCAAAGGGCTGGCATGGTTGCAACATGACAGGCAATATTCTTCTCCTTGCATATTGCTACATGCTTATCCCCTGCCACCTTTACTACTCCAGGTCCTAGAAAATTAAAATAGGAGTAAGAAGTAGCCTCTTCTTCTTCCCTCCTGCAGACCTCAGGATATCTCCAAGAAAGGGAAGGCCTTCTGCTTTTTCTAGCCCCCTTCCTGCAGATTTTCTAAGAGCTGCTGGTACAGGGCTCCCATGTAGATGTATTGGTGTGTCTGTATGGGCTTATCTTCACTGACAGTGGCAAATTCGCTGCTGTCAGATCAGTCTCCCTGATCAACTGATCAGGTCTGTGAAGATCCGCTCAGCTGATCGGGAAACCAACACTGGAAGACCACCCACACAGTTAGAGGGAAGAGGTTTTCTTCCGGCTCAGGCTACTGAAGATAACATGGTAAGTTGAAGGCAGGCAATCGGAGGGAATTTTAAGTACCTTGCATCTCTCTCTATGATTGCCACCAAAATCACATGGCAGTATAAGACCAGCCCTCAGTGTGTGCGTATCCATGTATGGTGGGGAGATTGAGAGAGAAAGGAACTTAGAAGGAGCGCAGCAGAGCTGGTAGAATAGACGATCCAGGAAAATAGAATCTGCCAAAGATGGTAGAAGTGGTTTCTCATTCTGGTTACCAGCACTTCCTTTCATATATATTTATATGAACAGATTGATTGCTCCATCTTCAATTTTGGCAGCAAAATTATGCCTATCCATCAGTTTACATTTTCTGCTCTGTCTCTGCATTTAAAAGGACTATAAACTTACTTTTTCTAAAAAAAATTAAAGTTTAGGTCCCCACCTTTCATTTGATCTCCCATATTGAGCTATAAAAGACTGAAAATCCATAGAGATACTCCTTTATAGTATCAAGTAATCTATGGTGCAGTTGTATAGCTCTCAGCTAGAGGAATCTAATAAATTAATTTTTATCTCTTCTGTCATTTTGCTATTAAGTGACAAAAGCAAATTAATAGATTTCAGCTTTGATGAACCCTTTTCCTTCTATGGTGTCACTTCTCCTATACATATCAAATTTGGAAGAAAAATTGTAGTCTGACTCCAAATCTAGCCTTATTGAGGCCTATGATTTTTCTGGTGGATATTAGAGAAAAGCCATTGCAGCATTTTCAGTGAATGGCAGCAAGGTGCACCAGAAGTATTGAGAACCCCATCTCACAAGAGTCCCAGCCCAATTCTCCAGACCCCAGGAGGCTTGGATAAGCATCCATACCTTTGGTGCTTAACTCAACCAAACTTTTGGATCTTTTGAGTTTTCCCTCTCACTGCTTACAATCTGAAAAGTAAGCACAGCCATTTATATTTTTCCACTGCTCATTAAAATGTTCTTCAAATAGACAAGATAACCTCATTGAAAAGTAATAACCTTTAATAATATCTGGGTTAAAATATGCTCTCATTCAAAGATGGAATTTAATTTGAACACATTCTCAGGATTTACTGTTTGTGTTTCTTGCATTAGTAAAGAATACTTAAACAGCCTGAACTTGTCAGGCATATACCGTCATCACAGTTAGTCAGTGTCTGAGTGCAAGCATTAGTATGTCAAAAAGCTGATGGGAAAAGATGACAACACTCAGATCATGATGCCGACCTGGCACAACAGTCTTAGCGTATATTTTTCTCCATTAATGAGACTTCTCTGTTGACCTGGATTAACTAAATGGCTCAATTTATAACTTGTGACATCACAATGGTATGGGGAGTCACAGCCCACTCATTGCCATGCAATCACCTGCACTTGTTGCCTATGTTCAGGATATAAAACAGGGGAGAGACAGGAATGTAAAGGGCAGGAAAAACCGAGCACCTGAAGAACTGTTATAATTAAGGAAATTACTTGAAACTGTATATAATAATATTAATACAGGGGTGGGCAAAATACGGCCCCTAGGCTGGATCCAGCCTGTCTGACATCTCCGTCTGGCCTGCCACAACTCCCAGTTAAAATCTCCACCACCACACTGGCCCTGAGGTCCTCTACTACTGCAGCTTTCCCCTCCCCCGGCCTAGGGTTGGCTTTTTGTCACCCCTTGGCCCCAGGGCTGGCCCTCCACCACTGTGTGAAAATTATTGCCCACCCCCGTATTAATACTTAGCTCTTCTATTGCACCTTTTATTAGCAGATTTCAAAGTGCTTTTACAAAGGAGATCAGAAGCATTATCCCTATTTTACAGATGGGGAAACTATTGGTGCGTCTACACTTGTAAATGAAGTCGACTTAAGCTTGCTTAAGTCAACTTAATTTACTCTACGTCTACACTACACTTTCCTTAAGTCGACTTAAGCAGCTGCTTAGGTCGACTTAAGGAAAAAATTAAGTTGACTTTCTAAAACCTCCTTTTAAGTCGACTTTCTGCTTAAGTCGACTTTCTAAAGTCGACTTAAGCCAGTGTAGACGTGGAGTACCCCTAAGTCGACTTTAAGTCGACTTAGGGGACTCCAGGGCTTCCCCACTACCCTCCCTGCCAGGGTCTCTGTCCCCCTTTGCCCCATTGTACTCAGGTACAATGGGGCAAAGGCTGAGCCCCCTGGCACTTGGCAAGGGATGCCCCCCCTGCCACGGAGGACCAGTCCCAGGTCCACCTAGCCCCTACAAGTCGACCTAGGCGTCCAGTGTGGACACTCTAGGTCGACTTTCTAGGGTCCTCTCAAAGTCCACTTAAAATTTAAGTGTGGACATGCTAAGTCGACTTAAAGTCTTTGTTAAGACTTTGTTAAGTTGACTTAGCTAAGTCGACCTAAATTCACAAGTGTAAACATAGCCTATATGATTTGAATATAGCATGCAATATCTCCAATCATCATGGTTCCTAGTGTACTTACACATGGAAGTAATGACTGCTTTCTGAATGGTTCTTGCTTGACCTCAGACATCGAGAAGTCACGGAAAAGGGTATAAAAATAAAATGACATTTGAGTAGGAAAGAGGAGAGAGGTGCATATAAACTTCTGCACACATGGAGGTGTTGATGAGTTCTGTTGCCAAAATGGTTTTCTGGAATCTCAATCATTTCACTGCCACAGTAAGCAGCATGTTGTTTCAGTCTGTCACAGGTCACAAAGTGAGATTCATTTTCCTGTGTCTGCTTGTTTTATTATTGATTTCTATGACAGTAGAACCTAGGGCTTCATCTGAGATTAGAGTGCCATTGCAAAGACACATAGTAAGAGACCCTCCTTGCCTTGAAAAGCTGACAGTCTAAACAAACAAGAAAGTGAAAGAAAGGTGTCATCATCCCCATTTTAGAGAGGGGTCAATGTAGCAAAGAGTGAGCTGGTGGCTTGGGAAGATCACACAGGAAGTTTGTAACTGAGCCAGGAATCTAACCCTGTCTCTTGAGTACCAATTCACTTCCTTACCTGTAAGACCACCCTGCCTCTTGATGTGTTGTATTCTCAAGACATAACAATATTGGGCTTCTTTTTATGTGTGTGTGGCTTTTTAAAGAAAAAATTTAAAGTTGTGTGGACTCTAAAAGAAGAAAAAAGAAATTAGAATAGCAATGTCATGGACACTTTACAATATACCTTTGTAATATATAGAGCTCCTTTCTTTCTCTCCTTTGGTGGCTCTGGCTCCTGTATACCTCCTCCACTCCCATTTGTCTTCAATGAGTGCTTTGTGTGAATCACAGGATCAGGCCCACAATCTGTATCAAAGTCCTGTTTACCCAGTTACCCAATTAGCACTTTGTTCTCTAGGTACCTGAGGTTTCTTGCAGCTCACAGAATTACACCATGTGTTTTTAAACCTCTTCCTATGCCTACACCACTATGCAATCATCACTTTCCTCAGACAGGCGAAATGTCCCTAGACTCATACCTTAGGAATGACAATGAAAGTCCTGTGGCACTTTAAAGACTAACATATTTCTTCAGGCATAAGCTTTCATGGGCTGCAACCCACTTCATCAGAACCTTAGGAATGGTAGCCACTGAGAGATGGAGAACTTGTTCTGGAAATCTGGAACAAATTGACAGATCGCAGGGAAAACATTTGCAAAAGTAAAGAGGTTCTGCCTGTACATTGCTAATTCTGTCTCAGAAGAAGGAAATCTAATGTACAAGCCAGCCATTTCAGCCCTGTTGAACTGATTAGGTACTGTACAGGGCATGTGTCTAATGATCCATTATTAGTATGCTGCTCTGTATAGTTTACATTTATCTTCTTAGTCTGTGATTAGCTTTATTTCCCAATAAGAAAGTAAATAGATTCACTGGTTGTTGCAGTTTCAGGTATTTTTCATCAAGATAGGGTTACTCTGTTCTTAAATGGTTATCCATTTATTATATTTGCTTTCTAATACTATATCTATTAAAGGCAAATATGCAACTATTAGTATGTAAATTGAACTTGGATGTCTGAACATTTGAGCTACAGCTTCAAAAGTGATTTATTGGGTAATTAATTTGATTGTAGTTGAAAATGTATATAGCATGCTCATTTGTAGATATGTGATAGTGTGATATAAAAGTTGTATTGGCATAAATTTTGAAATGCTGCGTCTCTTATGAGTGAGCTTTGCAGATCACCCCCAAATGAGTATCAATAAAACCTTTATACTACTCCACATCATCATTTAATTGTATATCGTCTTCAGGAGCGATGGAAAGCTCTTCTCACGCTAATGGGCCAGGGGAAGGGACCACTGACGGTTTTTTTTACTGTCAGTTTAGAATGAGGAGACCCCACACAGAGCCTTATCATTGAAATAGAAATCTAACAATCGTCATGGCCTCTAGCATCATGATACCACATCGTGAATCATGTCAGTAGGTGCAAGATGCTGAGCTCTCTGGCTGCAGTCCAATAAAGCATTTAACCACATACTGAACTTCAAGCTCTTGAGTAGTCCCACTGAAGTCAATAGGCCTTTTCAGGTGCTTAAAATTAAGCATGTCTTTAAGTGTTTTGTTAGATCAAGGCTAGAGAACTGAGCACCTTGCAAGACTGAGCTGAGTGCTCAGCATCTTGCAGGACAGCTCACGGTAAGAAGAAAAAGGTTTTAAAATGGTCACGAGTAAAATCATGGCAGTTTAGTGCTTACAAAATATAACATTGAAATTTGAAAGCCTTTGAAACCACTTGGTAGTACTGAATTGTATGCGGTGAGTGTATTTCAACAAGGAGGCTTTTGGAGAGTGTGCAGCACTTTCCTTCCAGCCCTCATCTTAGTGAAAGATAGATGATTGTAGGAAGGAGGGAAGAAAAAGGTGGTTTAGAAATGAAGGAGAGAGAGGAAAGCATGTGAGAAATAATGCTGAAAGGTAAAATAAACTAAATGAGAGGCAAAAGAGAAAAGCAACAGAAAAGATAAAAGACGATTACAGGGGAAACAGAGTAAAATAAAGAAAAGATTAATCAAGATATAGAAGGAAAAAGAGAGATGATAGGGTTTTTTTAAAAGTTGATTTTATGATAACAGTTTCCCTGTTAAGTAAACAAATAAATAAGTAAGTAAACAAATAAATAGTAAGTAAGTAAACAAATAAATAAATGGAAAAATCTTCCCAGGCGTTATCTAGTCGACCCATTTGCATGTGATAGATCACACTTATTTTTCCTTTTGGTAAGTCAAAAGGCAAATAGGAGGCCACATAAACCATGGTCACAAGCCATAAAAGGAAAATGTGTACTTTTAGGTATTATTTCCCATCTCAAAGAGAATTATGAAGTAGGGGAAGAATTTTAGATTTAGAAAACCACTGGTTTAGCTCCCTTAATCCCTCCTAGTAGCTACCTTCCTGCAGCCTTCTAGGACCCCAGTCCTCTCCTTTGAGGTACGCAGATCTATTGAAAAATAACAAACATCTGTATGTGAGACACTTCCTCAGTTTCCTCACCCCTTCTGGGGGTCCTTTGGATCTTAGTCACTGTCTTCTAGAGAGTCCAAGATTCTTCTCTACCCCCTCCCGGTCTTCTGCTCAGTCTTGTCTTCTAGTTCTTGTCTTCTGCATTCCCTTTCTGGGGAGTCTCCATTTTAACAGCAGATTCTAACACTTTTGTCTCTTCCTGTCTTTGCCCTGGGACTTTTTCCATTCTCCTGTCCTCTGTGTTTGTTCCCATAGGTCAGAATGGATAGCAAGTCAATAGTTTTTGGTTGGCAGTCTCAACAAAACCAGAGCTGCTCAGCAATGCACCTCTTGGACGTGGACAAAAAGGGCAGCAGCAGGTCTTCTTGATGCCTGTACTGTTTGAATAAGTATCAGTGATTCAGCTGTTCACATCCATTGTCTGCCTTCTTGCAGAGGTGTACCCATCCGCCTCACAGATGCCCCAAGCCCCCCGCTCCCTACCCCGTGTAAGTTAACTCTTTGTAGCCAGGCAGCAGATATCATGACAGTAAAAGTAAATCAATAGAAGTAAATATAACATACTCCCCTGTATTCTTTACAAATATACTAAATAATTCTTGGCCATTTACAGCCTTAAAATATTCTCAGACTTTTATCATGTTCCCATCCCCTCTGCTTACTTATCACATGTTAATAACTAAGAGTGATTTTCCAGTTTCTAGTTATTTATATAGCAGTGCTGGTGACAGAGCTCTGGACAAAAATTAAAAGAAGTGGGCTTTTTTTTTCCCAGGTGCATTGAGCTCTCTGCTTTGTGCTCTGATAACCCAGCTAGGCATTTGATTTGAGAAGAAAAAAAATTCATTCTCTGAGTATGAACAGAGCAGTTTCACTCTCACAGTTGCTTGCTTTTCTTAGTTGCATTTTATCAGGCCACTGTCTGTCTCCTCAGGTCAGAATATATTGCAGAGTTATAACAGCTGTAATCATAAATAACTAGAAAAGCTGGACCAATTTCTATATTTTCTGACCAAGGAAATTAATTCTCTGCTATATTGGAAGCCTGCAGTCCAACGTTCATATGCTCCCTTGCCTTTCCATACTTGCTAATGGTCTCAGGCTCTCAGCCAACAACCCAGGATTGTTTACAGCTTGCAACAAAAAATATCTTTGCCTCCCACCGGATACTAGGAGCTGTGCTCTATCTTGACTGAGCAGCCAGCCAAAAACCAGCAGTTGAAACCCTTCTCCTCAGCCAGCATGCTCAGTGCTTTCACTTCTTTGGGACTACTCCCCATTTCTGCTTCTACTTATTTAACACAGAAAACAGACCAGGGGAGTTGTCAGAAAGCCATAAGAGCCATACCTAGTTTGGTCAGGGAAAGAAGTCTGCTAGTGAGATAAATTCAGTCTTCCACTCCTACTTGTCCCACCTTGAAGACTCAGAACCTCTAAAGAGGAAGCCTAAACTCAAGACAGAGGGAATTCTGAGGAAGTAGAAAGATGGTAGGGAGAACTCGAGGAAGGGAGAAAAGGGGAAACTTAGATGTAGATACTATCCTCCACCTGCTGAAAGACTTGCACCCAGGTCCCAGTTTATGAGAGTGGCCTTTAGGGGGAAAATGCACAGTTGTGTGGTGTGGCCTGGTCCAAAGTCCACTGAAATCAATAGAAAGGTTCTCATTGACTTTTTAGGATTTGGGATTAAATACCATGTCTTTTCCCACAACAATTAGCTGCAACAATCCCTCTACACAATTAATGTGCCAAAAAATAAGGTGCATTTTCTGGTAGAAATAAAGAAGAGTCAGGTAACCCTCTGCTTGGTGTGTTCCTCTTGAGACTTTCCATAGCTTTCACCCTAAATAGTCTTGTAAGTTGTTATTGTACGGAACAGCAGAAGCTCTCACTACATTTCCTTTGACCCTTATCAGAAAGGTCACAGTTGTCCTATTTGCAATAGGACAGCACAGCAACTGTGAGGGAGACCCAGGAGCAGTGTGGAAATACAGAAACTCCATGTAGTCACATACGTGGAGCCTGGGGCAAGCAGACCGGCGAGCATGGTTGCCTGGAGGGCCAGCTCTGCGGCACAGTGCAGCCAGTGGTGGCAATGCTCCAGGGGCTGGGTAAGGGGTGGAGACAGACCAGCCAGACTGGGGACTGCGCGGGGTGGGCTGATGCTGTGGCGCTTGAGCCAGAGTGCTCCAGGCAGGGCTGGATATATTTTTGTGGGGTTGTGGGGTCCCCCCTTAGTTCGGGGCCCCGGACTACAGCACTTGGCCCCTGTATTAATCCGTCCCTGGTGCCAAGGCAGCATACATGGTATCAAAACTTTACAGCTAAGTGTAATGTCCTGTACATATCCCCTCCAAATTTCTGACTAGAACTTTGGAACAATAAAAGAAGAAACTGGCTCAAGTCTATCCTCAGGTATTAACCTGAGCCTCAGAGCATTCTGGGCCAGGACATGAGTTGTTTAGATATTACTGAGTGAATACTCATAAAATGCAGACAATAAATAAGTTGAGTGGTTACATATGTCAATAGCAATTTAAGCAACCCTCAGTAATCTGGGGCATGCCATTAGAAACGTCTTTTCAGTGCATTTTTTACACAAAGAGTGGAGGCTATGGCCATAATAGAATTTTCAGTTCAGCAGCGTTTTTCCCTCAAAACAATAAGGTCAAGAAGAAAGGCATTAACAGTTGCCAGTGCTGACACACATTCATTGTGGTATTGCAGATGGAATGATGCAGTAGACTGATTTATTTTCAGTCATATAATTCTGCTACTTATATTTTTAAGGTAAAAGCAAACGTAACTGAACAAGAGTACATCTGACAGTCCTTAAATAGTTACTTTGCGAAAGCTTAAAGAAGCTTTCAAAATAAATTTCATGCAGTGCTGTCTTAGCTCTAAATTTCACAAATTCATATTTTGACTAGTTGAGATTCTTTAAAACAAACAGCTCACAAATGAATAACTCTGCTGCTGAATGCATCAACCCTGTCTTTATTACATACTAAATGGGGAAGCATAATGGTTATACAAAGTGCTTAAATAAACCATGGAGAGATATGTTAAAAACTCTTTTTAAATTACTATCAGATGATAGGATAAACCCAGAGTTTTAAAATAATAATAGATTTAGACTTATTCGAAGAGTCTCTGAGTACCAATTACTATTGATTTCAAAGGAGTCACAGGTGCTCAGTACTTCTCAGGGACAAAATCATTATTCTCTACAAAGGCATGGGTGTGTGGAAAATTCTCCAGTGATGCTGGTAGGCCTATAGCATTTTGTGCCAATGCTTACTAGAATTAATTCATCTACTCTAGTTGATAAGGGACTGCACCTGAAGTTTAGCATAGCCACTGTGTTCTATTGCAAACTCTGTCATTGATCTGCTGTGTAACGTTGGGCAAGTTGCTTCACTTCTGTGTGCTGTGTGTTTCCATTCCTGTTCATAATTGCCCCATTATTATCTTGGGTTCTCCCAATCTGTTTTCTCCATCTGCCTCTTATCTCTCATCTTATACTTAGGCTCTGTCTTGACTGATGGTAGCATATATACAGTACAGGTGCTACACATGCAGCTACATGCCACTGTGAAAATTGGACTACACCACTCTTCTCACTGCGGTATATAGTTACATGCGTCAATGAAAGGTTCCAGCAGTGGACAAGAAAGCTGCCAGAACCTTTCCCAGCTGCCTTCCCACTGCCAGAGCCTTACCTCACTACCAGAGGCATTCACTGAGGTGGGGAAAGGCTTTAGCAGTGTGGGATGGTAAAAATAGCAGAGGAGACATTGGCGGCACTGCTTGGGCTTGTAGACAGCCTTGTAGGGTGTGTACTCTGGGGGTTCCCGCATGTAGAGTACTCTGTGCCCAAGCTGCGCCTTGTCGTCCATATTGCTGTGTATGCCCATGTGCTATACACTCTGCTGTAAGTGTCGACATACCTTTAAATTGTAAACTCTTTGTGGTGGGACTGTCTTTATATTATCTGTTTGTAAATTGCCTAGCACAATGGGATCCAGATATCTAGTGTGGGGCCCTTAAGTGCTACCGCAGTCAGGGCTGGATTTAGGGGATGGTGACTCGGTGTGCTTTTTTTGTTGTTAGTGACAAAAGGGAAAACGGAATGTTTGCAGTAAAATGTTTGTTATTTCATATGTAAATTTGTTTTTCACTAACTTACTAGAATGTTCTGGACCTTTGTAGAATCTCATGGAATCTTCCAGACTTTCTGAGAACTACATTTTCCTTGAGCCTCCGACCTAGAATATTGTCAGCCGTGCCTTCGTGGGTATAAATGGGGTGGGATATCACCAGATATAAGAGTGATGGAAAGTGAAAGCCCAGCAGCAATCCTGTGAACCTTGTTTTAATGTGTAATTGTGAAAGTGTATGAGTGGGGGAACACCAAAAGGGAGGGAGGCACTAGTGCATCGAAGATGCTCCTCACCTCAGGCAACATATGGTCTAGGGCTGTCCTGACTGCAGTAATAATAATAATAGTTAATAATTAATTAATAAATACATAAAATGTATCAGTAACAGTATTTATCTGAGCATTTGTAGACATTTCATTTGTCTCTTTCTCTCTCTCTCTCTCTGTATATATATAATATTGTATATTATATATATATATATATAATGTTAGAGAGAGAGGTGAATTTATTTAGATGTTTGTGGTGTATGTATATATATTATAAAATAAAGAGAGTGTTTTTGAAGCCACTCTGTGTTCCTTTCACCAATGCTCTGGGAGAAGAGCATTTATCCATAAACCCCATTTAGTCATCATGATTAGCCACAGCTGTTCAGTTGTGAAAGATATCATTAGAAAATGGGACGGGATTATACATATGTTTGTGTGTGTGCGCACGTGTATGTGTGTGTGTATAGGTGTGTGCATGAACACTGTTAGATGTATATGGTGTTAATAAAAATCTGATTTTCAGCTGCTTCTTCTCTGATCAGAATAAGAATTGGGTTACAGAGAAAAGCCAAGCTATACAAGGCATGGTGGCGGGGGGGAGAAAGAAGCAGTATCAGTATTGCAATACCCGTTTCCTCTTTCATTTGTCATTCAGGAACATGATGCAATTGATCCTTAAAATGTAAAAAATAACTAGGACCTTTTAGAGTGTAGGGCATTTACTTGCAATTTCACCTAAAAATAAATAAATAGAATACCACTGATTACTTTCCTCCTCTAGCACCTTCACATAAATTTAACATCTAGTTTGCATGTTTGTTTCCAAATTAAACATATTCTCCTAAACCCGTGATATTGAACCCATTTTCCTATTGTTGCTTTGGAAAGAGGAGTGGAAAAATCTGTTAAAGACATAGCCCTTCTGTGCAGTTCTGTTTGTTCATAAAGGGGCAGGGGCAGCACTTAATATTTTAAACTTTTGTTAGATTTTTCTATTAATTATAAAATATATATTTTATGCATTTCATGTTCTTTTTTTGCCTTGGTTTGTTGTCAGGTTAAAATGTAACTGGATTTGTATCTAAGTATAGTCACAAGGACCTTGCTTTATGAATATTCATCCTTTTTCTAAAAGGAAATTAGAAAGGTTTTTCCCCATCTTTTAAATATTTAAAAAAAAAAAAAATGTGAAGTCAAGCTGTTTAGGTTGCTTCCCTTCACATACAGTGTCCTAGACTGGATACTCTTTTAGTGACCAGATGTTTTGTTATCAGTTTTGAAGCTTCCCCTAAACAGAGGACAAAGTGCAGCCATTCCAATAGTGCTGGAAATCCCCATTAATATTTCAGAGCCACCTCCGATGTGCTCAGACCACGTGCCTGACGGAGCATAGCTCTTATGGCACCATATACAGTAATATTTCCTAAGCACTGTAGATCAGTTTCTGTCTGAGAGTTTTACATGGGTGGGGGCATTTTTCTCCCATTTACTAGAATGCCTCATTCCATTAGAGCTACAGCAATGTCCAAGGCATTGTGGGAAGCTGCATCTGTTAAAGAAATATGTTGCACCATCTCTTGGAAATCTCTTTGCTCAGAAAACAGTTCTCCACATTGGTGGAACATAAAGAGCAGGAAAGGAAATCTAATCAACATAATGTGCACAAGGATATTTTCTTTTCCTGGGTTAAAATACAATGTTGGATTTGTGTACATTATTAAACTATATATTTAAAACAACGTCTTCCTGTTGCTTAAATCTGTTTCCTAAGACTTGCACTTTTTATTTCGATATAAAGTTCTGATAGGAATTGTTGATATGTATAGTATTTTATCTCACTGGGCTATTTATCACAATGTTGTTATTAAACATAACAAGAAAAGTAGAAACCAGAATGAGAAAATTTGACATCTGAGCCTGAGAGGCGCTGAGTGTGCCATCAACTTTGGTAGACACTACAGGTGCTTTATACCGGGTAAGCTCAGGCCCTTAGTATTTGCTGATAAATTGGGTTTCTTATTACTATATCAACCCATTGCTGGCTCTTTCAAGATATGCTAAGTAGTTCTCAGACAAGTGAAGGTTTGAGACTTACTTGATATATTTGTTGCCTAATTGTTTGCTTTTTTTATGCACTACATCCCTCTCACCTTCCCTCTACCCCTCAGGAATGCCTTCTACCCAAAGTGGACCCAGTGCTGTTCTCTCTGTTGGGGATATATCACATGTGTGCAGCGAATCTGCGGAGGGCATGTTCTACCCATTAGTCAGTATTCCCATGGAGTGGAGGGCACAATGGGTGTGGAGTGGCTTCCAAGCAGCTGTTGGACAGCTTACGCTCACACTTGGTGGGGAAAAGATTCTGTTTCATTCTCCCATGCCATTATGTAAACCCCATTTACTTAGTGGTGTTTAGGGATCAGAATTCGTCTCCAGGTACTAGCTTCTGAAAAGAGAGAGTCCATTCCATTTCATACCCCTTCCCAGTCACCATGGGGAAAGCCACTTCCTCTGCCATTTGTGATTTCATATGATCCCCCAGCAACTGCTTAAATGGGAAAAGAATATTAGAGAAGTATGTATGTGCTTGTAGCTGTCTTTTAATATTTAGCTGCTTGAAACCAGGAGGAGACCTACCATCATAACTAGCTGGCTGTGCAGATCCCTAGTAAATGCTCCTTAGCCTGAAGTATAGGAAACACTCTGCCAAGAGAAAGACATATGACTAGAGTGTATATATTCAGGCAGTAGTGTAAATGTTGCCAAAGAAGCCCTTGTCAATCAAATGTCTTCTCCATTTGTAAGAAACTGAGAAGATATGGGAGGGAATTTTAAATCAGCACCTTTTCCTACTCTTGTCTGTCCCATGGCAGGAGGCTGTTTATTTCTGGCTTGGACAGCACTGAGCACATTACCAGCAGTTAAGAAATACTAAAAATGTTCATATGTTTGTTCTTTCTTTGAATTTGGATCGTGTTTGGTACACCATGGACTAGGAGGGAGATTCACCTTTCTAGAAGGGAATTTCAGTGGGAGGAGGTTGTGTAGATATTCACAACTTTGTGGAGGAGCTATGGACAGAGAGATGCAGAACAACGGCTAGTGCTGTGACAAGCAGAGTTTTCTACCTTTCCTCAAAAACCATTTCCTCATGATCACTAACTATCTCTGCTGCTTCTTCCTTAACACCATCCAGTGTATAATGTCCTCCTGTAGTTGAGCTTCCCGCCTGCTGATTTGATAGTAGTATATCCATTACACTCTAACCTGCAATGTCTATCCAAAGCCTGTCACCTGCCTGCTCTGTATATCTCTGGGCATGAAACAGAAGTAAACCTTTTTACAGCCATTTCACAATACAAACTAGTATGTGATTTACTGGCCTCTGCCCTCTACATTTCCTTCTGCACTGCTGATTTCCAGGTTTCTTTCCTATTGAACTATCTGTGTTTCAAATGATTTTCCCCAGATGTAATTTTCAGGTTGAATCTTATTTTGTTCTTTTCTGGCCATATTTCTAATCTCTCTGTATACTCTGTGTCCTCACTGATATAGAAATTCCTTCTAGTTCAGTGTTACCTCTGGATTTCATTAATACACCTTTGCCCCCATATTTAGATCAAGATATTCAGTTACATTGGCCCCCCAACAACTGATTGAATTTTTTTGAGAAATTAAGAATAAAATATCTGTAACTAAAACATTGTTGGGTGTTCAGAAAGAGTAATTTTACTTTCATTAATTGCCATATCACTAGTAACCTAACTTTGATGCTTTGAATGTTGCTCTTGAGAAATTTTCAGAAATATCAGTGCGTGTGTATATTGCAGAGATGCATCTAGTATTTCTGTGCTATATATGGTATAAGCTTAAACTGGCACTTTCTTTTATGTATATCCTCCTATTCTGTTAACCCCTTCAATTATTTTTAAGTATAAGTATTATAAATATAATTACTTTTTAGCAGAAATTGAAGTATTTTTTGGTATGTAGAAGGTTCCATAAAATCCATCCAGCTCTTTTTGAATGATCTGACTCTAGAAAGCTGTTTAAAAATCAAATAAGATCCTTTTTGCATTCGGGGAAGTAAAACAATAACAAGTTTGAATAAATTTAGCTTTTAAAATAACAAAATTGCTGTTTGAAATAGTGTAATGAATATGAACACTGTGTTCATTACAACTAACTTTAGAAAGGCACAGCAATATTATGGACTTTAATTAACGATAAACTCATTCTCAGAACCACAAGTAACAGGAGAAAGTGATTAGACAGTTGCCCAGAATCTCATGCAGAAAGTCTACATGTCTTGTAAAGTGTTTGGGCTTTTAGTACTTCATCCTCTTGACTTCTGCGGGACTGCGCTTGTGCATGAAGTTGCAGATTCATGCTCTTATTTTAGTAAAATACTAGGTTTTGTGCTGATATCCACACTTCTGTGGTTGGCTCTTAAATGATACCAAAGTTTGAATTGCTAAATATCAGAAAAGGCTGACTCTTAATTGAAAAGTGCTATAGAAGAGCTACATATGATTATTATTATCTTTGTTGTTATTAATAATAAAGTCCTTGATGCCAAATCAGGATATGACACACTCCATGTGGTTTCAATGCTCAACTTCTTTAAAATTCCCTTTACAGGCTGCACATCATAGTCTGCTTTTAATCACACCAAGCAATTTACAAATCTGGAATAATTCCATTGAATTCAATTCATAGGTGTCACTTAGGGTCTAATTTGGCTTGCAAAATATTTTATATTTGGTCCCAATGCACAAGCTGGGGAGAACTTCTAGATCTTACACTTAACTTGCAGGGATGGCAGTTGAAAAATCCATCTTTCTTACATGCAGGTTGAGCACATTTGAACAAAAGTCAAAAGCACAATAATCATGGAATCCCACAATGCCCCATTTTCCCAGTTTCTTTTCAGCTTATAACTGAACTTTAATTCTGTACATTTTATTCTTGTGACAACATGAACTTGGCATTAATACACTGTTGGGTTTTTTAATATGCAGATTTCATAGAATCATAGAAGATTGGGGCTGGAAGGGACCACAGAAGTTCATCTAGTTCAGTGGTTTTCAAACTTCTTTTCTCGGGACCCAGTTGAAAAAAATCACTTTTGCACATGACCCAACAATTATATCTTTCAGCAATACACTCCAGTCTTTTGGCAGCGGCAGCAGGGGTACCACGACGCAGTACCTGAAGCTCTGTAACACAGTACTGGGTCCCGACCCTAAGTTTGAAAATCACTGATCTAGTCCATCCCACTGCTCAAAGTAGAACCAACCCCAAATAAATCAAGTAAAAAATAAATTGTTCCCACTTGTGTGTTTGTTTGTGCTTGTCCATGGAATGACAGCTGGAGTAAAGTTTTGTGTTTTAAATATTAAACTCATTAATTGCTATACTGCAGAGCAGTGTTCCCTCTAAGCTGCGCAGGCACGCGGCCGCGCAGCGGCTGTCGCACCCCCCGCGCAGCAGTGAGGGACCCCTGCGCAGCCCGGCAGCCCCAGCTGCTCCCTCCAACACCCGGGGCCGCGGCTTTGCCGCGGCACACCCGGCCTGCGCCCGGCCTCTGGGCTGGCCCTCCCCGCCCCCAGGGTAGGACAGGCAGGCTCAGGAGCGCGGGCCTGCCTGCCTGCCCCACGCAGCTGGGTCAGCGGGGTGGCTGCGGCAGCGGCGGGATCCCGGGCTCCCACCCCCCGACTGCCTCGACTTCCCGGGGCTGGGGCCGGGGCCGGGCTAATCCACAGCCTCGGCCTCCCAGCA
>ML685780.1:20678697-20689561 GCA_007922175.1 Pelusios castaneus
TCTTTTGCTTTCCTTTTTCTTTCCTTCTTTCTCTTCTTTGCCTTCCTTCTTTTTTCTTTCTTCCTCTTACTCTTCCTTTCTCTTTTTTCCTTCTTTGTCTTCCTTTTTCTTTCCTTCTGTTTTCTTTCTTTCTCTTCTTTCCTTCCTCTTCCTTCTTTCCACTTCTTTCCTTCTCTTTCTTTTTCTCTTCCTTCCTTTTTCTCTCTCTCTCTTCCTTTCTTCTCTCTTTTTCTCTCTTCCTTCCTTCCTCCCTTCTTTTTTCCTTCCTTTTTTAAAAAAAAGCTTTTAAAAAATTAATTTTAAATAAAAACCTTTCTAAAAATTAAATTTCAATTCAAAATTCATTCAAATTCAATTAAACACAATTAATTAATTCTATTTACAATTACTTTAACTTCAATTAATGCCTATAATTTCTGTCATGTGAGTTTGCACAAAAATTTTATTCAGAAAAAAGTTTTGCACACGACTTGAAAATTTTGCACACAAGCCGCCAAACCTTAGAGGGAACATTGCTGCAGACAAGCTCCAGGGTCGGACAAGATTTTAGATTTCTGTTTTGTACAGTGCTTTGGCCAAGATGCATAGCCTTTGTCCACGGATGACTGTGTCTATGTGGTGTCACGAATACCGTTTCTTACTTTCTTTTTTCAGTTGTTACAATTGTTAATCTCTTAATGCTAAATTATTAAATGGTTTAACATGGATCAGAAAGGTTGATTCACAGGTGGGTGTGAAGACTCGTTTGTTTCGGGTTATATGTGCTATTTTTAAATGCATGTAATTTTCAAGAACAGATCAACTTCTCTCTTCTTTGAGTAAAGAAAAATAATTTACAGCCTCGCCGCAGCTATTTTTCCCTCAAACTATCTGTCTTTTTTTCCCAGATAGCCACATGTTAAAATATCATTGGAACACACTATTTAAAAATGTAACAAATTTGTTTGTCGCATTAGCTTTCATGGGAGAAAATCCTGCTTCGTCAGATGCTTGTTTCTGTAGTGCCCCATCTTCAAGAATCTGACGAAGTTGGATTTTCTCCCATGAAAGCTCATGCGATAAATACATTTGTTAGTCTTTAAAAGTGCCACCAGACTGCTTGTGTGTTTTGCTAAACTAGACTAACACAGTTACCCCTTTGGAATTATTTAGAAATGTGTATTTGTTCTTTTCTGTCTAGAACGACACAAACACATGGGGGTTTTGTATAGTAAAATATTGTTAGCACCACAGTTTTTAGTTTTGTGAGCGTAGCCTTCTCTGCTATCTCACAATCTCATGGATTCTGCCCCCTTCCATTCAGTGTTTCCAGGCTGCAAGCTCACTTTCAAACCACACTGTCCACTCCTCTGAGTTCTGCCAGAGCACCATTCTTCTTGTTGGGCCTTGCTGTTGTTCAGGCAGGCCGGCACTGCTGAGATGTACTCATTTATAACATTTTGAACTGCCCTTCAGTTGTTCCTCATGTTAATCTTTCAATGTCATATTGAACATCACTTGCACTTTCCACCTTCTTTCAGCTAGGCAG
This sequence comes from Pelusios castaneus, assembly GCA_007922175.1. Taxonomy (NCBI): domain Eukaryota; kingdom Metazoa; phylum Chordata; order Testudines; family Pelomedusidae; genus Pelusios; species Pelusios castaneus. The sequence continues at coordinate 20,680,226 of ML685780.1, forward strand.
GCGGATGCCTCTGTAATGAACCGTAACCACGTCAATGTCTGGGAACGGTGCTCTTTACTGCTACTAGGTGCTGGTTTTGTTTATATTGCGAGAAAAGAACAAGCAGGGCTTTTTTTTGTGATGGTACTGAGTACCGGCACCTTTTTTTTGTGATGGTTCTGAGGGGTACTGAGTACTGGCACCTTTTTTTGAGAACAAGCATGTGTCTGCTTCATGGTGTTTGTATTTCAGCAGCAATGAAAAGGTAGCTGAATGGGATAGGAGGAAGAAGTTACTTGGAAACCTAGGAGCTTAAACAGGATGCATAATTTTAACTGCTCTTTTGTGTTGTATCTGCAGGGAGCCTGATATTCAATTTCATAAAGTTAGCAACTCTTACCTTCTAAAAAACCTTGTAGGTGGAGGCATCTCCAGCTAAGGCTTATCTCACAAGGGGAGGAGGCAGTCTTGTGGCAAAGGCAGTCAGTGCTGATTCATAGTCACAAAATATTTCCTTATGTTTTCATGTATAGGGAGAAGATAATGAAAAAGAAAAGTTGTTGCCAAGATCAGGAGGAGCCGCTATTTCTAATCCAATATTGTTTTAATTGTGTGGCCTGCTGCTGACAAACAAATCAGCTCTTACTGCCAAATGTGCAATTGTTCTTCAGGGTATTGATCTCAGGAGGGGAATCTGACATCCCCTTCTCTCTATAACCCAAATGAGGGGATATTAACTGTTATAGATGGAATAAAAACCTGGATATTGTTTGATTGATGCAACATGTTGGTGAATATTGGCATTCAAATCAGTAACAGAATTAATAGACAAATGCTTGTTGTGGTGGGATCTGGCTTTAATTTGGTTTCTCATCTGGAACAGAAGGGCAGAGCCAGCATTTCTTATATGTTATTAAATGCGGCTTAAGAATCAAAATTTATGATCAGTCACCAAGTACTAAAATTCTGCCTGGGGTCCCTGCTATTTGTAATGAATAGAACTCATTTGAAAGGGGGGAGGAGGTACTCCCTGGAAAATTTCAGCTTCTCTGCAAAAAAATAAAAACCGAAAACAAAAAATTTCTATTTGATAATACTGCTGCCAAGCCTCCTGGAAGTTGTAGTCAGTTGTCCCATTCCCCCATTCTCCTCTGTGGACTGGACTCCCTGGTCAGACTACATTTACCATGCTTTTTCTCACCCAAAAAATGAATTAAATTGGGGGAAAAGTGGTGACATTTCCTTTGACTATGTTGAAGTTGTCAGAGTGCAGTAAAAAAAAAAAAGGTGTTTTTCACACTTTAATTTTTTTTCAAATGCTGATCGTCTTCATTTATTTATTTTCTGGCTAGAACAGTGGCGACAGTAAAACAGAGTTGGCTTTTTCAGTCATTTGACTGTTGTGGAATTTCAGTTTTTGGTGCATGTCATTGTTAAAATGGTATTTCTGTCACAGCTGTCAAAATACAAGTTAAGCTCCCCACCTCCCCCCCAGTTTTTCAATATACTGTTCATTGCGACTCTTTTTTAGTGTCATTTTGTTTCCACAGTAGCAGTGAAAGCATTTTATTGAAACACCATCTCAAAAAGCTCCTCTCCTGTTTCCCTCAGCAGGCTGCAGTTTGATCACTGCCTTTGGAAAAACACATTTTGCTAATGCAAAATATTTGTGAAAAGCACTGGGCAAAATCAGTGCAGCTCTACCGGCTTTTTAGAGCATTGGGCTAGGAAGAAATATTGATTATTGTACTATTTATCTATCATCTTCACTCCTAGCACTAACCCTTCCTCATCCTCAAATGGCATTCTCCCCCGTTGGAGAGAGATACCTATGCAGGTCTTTCTCTCTTTTAAGTACAGCAGTATCTTGTGGTATCTCCTTTTTTGTGTGTCTGGGGGCATCTTGATTCAGTTTAGTTGGCTGTTCCAGCTCTGTACAAATGAGCAGGGAGGGCCCTTCTGATCACCACTTGATTCCCTTTGCCTGAATCTGTCACTACCAGGCTTCTCTTGCAGATCTGGTGATGTTAGAGACTCTGGGCACTTACACTTGGAACTTAGTCATCAAGGTGATTAAATATGTCAGATATTCCTAATACATACAGATAGATATACTTTACAGCAGGGGTGAGAAAACTATGCCTGTGACTGGGAACCTTTCATCAGATCCTCCAGTGGGCCTGGCCGGAGCACGGCATCTGCTCTCCCCTCCTGCCCCTGCCCCTCTTTCACACATGGGCCCAGTGGTGTCCTGGCCAGAGCGCAGAAGCCTCTCCCCTCTCCCAGCCACATCCCGCTCCTACCAGTGCCCTGGCTGTAGCATGATGGCTGCTCCTTCCTCCTGGCTCCATCCCTTCTCATGCCCTTCTCCGGCTTGACTAGAGGCAGATGTGGCCCTTAGGCCAAAAAGTTTGCCCATCCCTGCCTTAAAAGTTGGCAGGGCAGAATGTCTAGTTGTGCATTTCATGTATGCATCATTGGAGAAAAACGGCTGCAGTGTTAATATGTATTTTGTTTATTTTTTATTAGGGGACAGCCAAAAAAATTATTTATTGCTCATCGTTCTTAATCTCTAACAGAAAACATGTATCATTGGGCATGGCTCCTAAAAACTATCTATTATATTTAATAATTTAATGCTCACCCTTAAATATTTTCCATTTTTGCCCTGGTTAATTACATAATTAATTAGAGGGTATACCATTTTATGTTTGGTGTTGGTGAATAGTGAGGACCTCATAGAAGAACTGATTGTGAGGACAACCTTGGTTTGAGCAACAGTGAGCTAATTCAGTTCCAACTAAATGGAAGGATAAACAAAAATAGATCTTTGACTAGAGTCTTTGACTTCAAAAGGGCTAACTTTAAAATTAGTTGAGGAAGAAGACTGGACTGAAGAACTTATGGATCTAAAGATGGAGGAGGCTTGGAATTACTTCATGTCAAAGTTACAGGATCTGTCTGAAACCTGCATCCCAAGGAAAGGGGAAAAATTCATAGGCAAGAATTTTAGACCAAGCTGAATGAGCAAGCATCTCAGACAGGTGATTAGGAGACAGCAGAAAGCCTACAAGGAGTGGAAGAGGGAAGGGATCAGCAAGAAAAGATATCTCTTGGTGGTCAGAATATGTAGGGGTAAAATGAGAAAGGCTAAAAGTCTCAAGTAGAGTTGGATGTTGCAAAGGGAATTAAAACCAATAGTAAAAGGTTTTACAGCCATATAAATAGGAAGAAAACAAAGAAGAAGTGGGACTGCTAAACATGATGGGGTGGAGGTAAAGGATAATCTAGGCATGTCCTATTATTTAAACAAATACTTTGCCTCCATTTTTAATGAGGCTAATGAAGAGATGGGGGATATTGGCAGGGTTGCTAATGGGAATGAGGATGTGGAGGTAGAAATGACAACATCTGAGGTAGAAGCCACACTTGAATAGCTTAATGGGACTAAATGGGACTAAATCACAGGACCCAGATAGTATCCATCTAAGAATATTAAAGGAATTGGCACATGAAACTGCAAGCCCCATTAGCAAGGATTTTTAATGAATCTATAAACTCATGGGTTGTACTGTATGACTGGAGAATTGCTAACATAGTTCCTATTTTTAAAAAAGGGGAAAAAGTGATCCAGGTAACTACAGGCCTGCTAGTTTAATCTCAGAGGTATGCAATGTCTTGGGGAAAAAATTGAAAGAAAAAGTAGTTAAGGACATTGAGGTTAACGGAAATTGGTACAAAATACAACATGGTTTTACAAAATGTAGATTGTGCCAGACCAACTTGGTCTCCTTTTTTGAGAAGATCACAGATTTTTTAGAAAAACAAACAGAGTCCTGTGGCACTTTTAAAGACTAACAAATGTATTTATCGCATGAGCTTTCGTGGGAGAAAATCCCACTTCGTCAGATGCTTGGAAGATGGGAAATGTACAGAATGGGAGGAAATTAAATGCAGGGAAGTGTATGACATAGCATCAGGTCAGGCTGTAACAGCAAATCAAAACAGATGTTAGGATTCAAACACTGGGGAACAGCACATAGAGAAAGGTGAGGTCAAATCACCTGTTGTAATGAGAGAAAAATCCATAGTCCCTGTTTAACCCCAAGGCAACTGAGTTGAATTCGAGTTCTGCAGTTTCTCTTTGAAACTGTGATTTGTTATTCATCTGTTTCAGCACAGCTATTAGCAAGTTGTCAATGGAGTGAGCAGAAAGATTGAAGTGTTCCCCTATTGGTTTATTAGTGTTGCAATTTCTGATGTCAGATTTGTACATTTCCCATCTTCCAAGCATCTGACAAAGAGGGGTTTTCTCACATGAAAGCTCATGTGATAAATAAATCTGTTAGTCTTTAAAAGTGCCACAGGACTCTGTTTGTTTTTCTGCAATAGACTAATATGGCTACTCTTCTGGAACTTGACTACATGGAAGATTTTTTAGACAAAGGGAATGCAGTGGATCTAATTTACCTAGTTTTCGGTAAGGCATTGGATAGAATTCAACATGGGAAATTATTAGTTAAATTGGAAAAGATGTAGGTCTCTTTAAAAATAATAATAAATCTGTTTCTCTAAGGCAGTAACTACATGCGTTGATTAATTCTGCAAGATACATTTAGTTTTTCTGTAGACTTGGTAATGTAGAAAAAAGTTCAGATCCTGTAAATGCATATGTCCTTGAGATCCAGTCCTACTTCCTCTGAAATCAATGTCACGCTGAAATCTATTGACTTCAGCATGAGTTTTCAGGTGCTGTGCATCTTTCAGGTTCAGGACATTAATGAAAAGCATTTATATGTATTTTTTTCACATTGTCCCCTTTAACATTGTACTTCTAAGAGTAAAATACATAGCTACCTTCTGGATTAGCTGCAGCTTGAGTGTTCTTACTTATTCCAAGCAAGACTCCTGCTTGTCTCAAAATGAAGGATCTAATTCAGAGCTGTGAGTTTTGGATTAGTCCCTAAATACCTTCAAATTAGTTCAATAAGTTGCTACAGTTCTCTGGTAAAGGAGAAGGTAAAGTAATGTAACTTGTGGGGTGACAGGGAAATGTACTGTAATAGAAGTCCTATCACACTGGTATCATTAACAACATAACATACATTAGCTTTGTATTAACACACTAACTCCAATATAGTGGTTTTCATACTACGGGTCGGGACCCAGTACTGGGTCGCAGACACTCAGGTACTGGGTCGCTGCATCCCCTGCTGCCACTGCCAAAAGACTGGAACGCATTGCTGAAAGATGTAGTTGTTGGGTCGCGGGCATAAACAATTTTTTTTCAACTGGGTCTTGAGAAAAAAAGTTTGAAAACTACTTGTAGGGCTAAAGCAGATGATTTTGTGATGGACAGACGGCAAGAGCCAAAGAGGAGTTTGAAGAACGGCTAGCCAAAAACTCCAAAGGTAATAACAAATTGTTTTTTAAGTATATCAGAAGCAGGAAGCCTGCCAAACAACCAGTCGGGCCCCTTGATGATGATAATACAAAAGGAGCGCTTAAAGATGATAGAGTCATTGCAGAGAAACTAAATGGATTCTTTGCTTCGGTTTTTACGGCTGAAGATGTTAGTGAGATTCCCAAACCTGAGCCGGCTTTTGTAGGTGACAGATCTGAGGAACTGTCACAGATTGAAGTGTCACTAGAGGAAGTTTTGAAATTAATTGATAAACTCAACATTAACAAGTCACCGGGACCAGATGGCATTCACCCAAGAGTTCTGAAAGAACTCAAATGTGAAGTCGCGGAACTGTTAACTAAGATTTGTAACCTGTCCCTTAAAATGGCTTCGGTACCCAAAGACTGGAAGTCGGCTAATGTAACGCCAATATTTAAAAAGGGCCCTAGAGGGGATCCCAGCAATTACAGACCGGTAAGTCTAACGTCGGTACCGGGCAAATTAGTTGAAACAATAGTTAAGAATAAAATTGTCAGTCACATAGAAAAACATGAACTGTTGAGCAATAGCCAACATGGTTTCTGTAAGGGGAAATCGTGTCTTACTAATCTATTAGAGTTCTTTGAAGGGGTTAACAAACATGTGGACAGGGGGGATCCAGTGGACATAGAGTACTTAGATTTCCAGAAAGCATTTGACAAGGTCCCTCACCGAAGGCTGTTACGTAAGTTAAGTTGTCATGGGATAAAAGGGAAGTTCCTTTCATGGATTGAGAACTGGTTAAAAGACAGGGAACAAAGGGTAGGAATAAATGGTAAATTCTCAGATTGGAAAAGGGTAGCTAGTGGTGTTCCCCAAGGGTCGGTCCTGGGACCAGTCCTATTCAATTTATTCATAAATGATCTGGAGAAAGGGGTAAACAGTGAGGTAGCTAAGTTTGCAGACGATACTAAACTACTCAAGATAGTCAAGACCAAAGCAGATTGTGAAGAACTTCAAAAAGATCTCACAAAACTAAGTGATTGGGCATCCAAATGGCAAATTAAATTTAATGTGGATAAGTGTAAAGTAATGCACATTGGAAAAAATAACCCCAACTGTACCTATAATATGACGGGGGCTAATTTGGCTACAACGAGTCAAGAAAAAGATCTTGGAGTCATTGTGGATAGTTCTCTGAAGATGTCCGTACAGTGTGCGGAGGCGGTCAAAAAAGCAAACAGGATGTTAGGGATCATTAAAAAGGGGATAGAAAATAAGACTGCAAATGTATTATTGCCCTTATATAAATCCATGGTACGCCCACATCTCGAATACTGTGTACAGATGTGGTCTCCTCATCTCAAAAAAGATATTCTAGCACTAGAAAAGGTTCAGAAAAGGGCAACTAAAATGATTAGGGGTTTGGAGAGTGCCTCGTATGAGGAACGATTGAAAAGGCTGGGCCTCTTCAGCTTGGAAAAGAGGAGACTGAGGGGGGACATGATAGAAGTATATAAAATTATGACTGATGTGGAAAAAGTGGACAAGGAAAAGTTGTTTAAATACTCCCATAATACAAGAACCAGGGGTCACCAAATGAAACTGATAGGTAGCAGGTTCAAAACAAATAAAAGGAAGTTCTTCTTCACACAACGCACAGTCAACTTGTGGAACTCCTTACCTGAGGAGGTTGTGAAGGCTGGGACTATAACAATATTTAAAAGGGAACTGGATAAGTTCATGGGGGCTAAGTCCATAAATGGCTATTAGCCAGAAAGGGGTTAAGAATAGTGTCCCTAGCCTCTGCTTATCAGAGGATGGAGACGGATGGTAGGAGAGTGATCACTTGATCATTGCCTGTTGGGTTCACTCCCTCGGGCACCTGGCACTGGCCACTGTCGGTAGACAGATACTGGGCTAGATGGACCTCTGGTCTGACCCAGTACGGCCTTTCTCATGTTCTTATGTTCTAAGTTGGTGCTCACAGCCTCCCCCCATGAGCACCCAGACCGTGAACTGATGCTAGGCTTCATGCCCAAAACACCAGCTGGAGCCAGTCTCCTGTGGGAACCGTCTGGGGCCTGATATAAGGTGTTTTGCTGTTTTTGTTGTTTTGCAAGGCTTGGCTGTGATTTTTTTATTATTATTATTATTTGTTCCGTTAAGTTACCTCAGCCTTGAGTCTGAGCTTGTGAAGGGAAAGCGGGCTTGATCACCCCGCCTTCTCCTGTTATGCTATGTGTTAGCATGGCCACTGAAAATCTGTGGACTTCGCCGTAGGACCATGGACCAGGCTGCCTCGGTAACCTAGGAACAAGGTGCCTCAGGAACCTCCTCGGGGTCATCCACAGTCGTAAAGGGTCCCTGGCTGCTGAAGGGATGTAAGCTCTCGCCACTTATTACTTTGCTTTTGCATGCTTGGGGTTATTCACCCTGGAATTCAATAAAAATCATCCATCTTTTCAATGGTCTTTGACTGCATGTAGTGAATCCACACGAACCGACCCCTTGGGGTACAGTTTGGGGGAACACCACTGCTCTAGGGTGTCTCTAGCATCCATTGCTGTGACTCTGCTGCAACAGAGGAGATGTATTCCAGGAGTTTTGAAATTGGTATACAGGAGATGAATTTGTTTTACAAGTTTATTCATGCAACAAGTTGAATAATGATTTGTGATTCATATTTGATTCACGGGGGATTATTAATTTTAAACTCGTGCTATATTCCTTATCAGATATTCATTGAAAGGTTTACACTGTACATAACCGGATTTGTATAAATTTGTCCTTCTAACAGGTTTATTGCTCTATGAGGTATTCACTTAGGATTTCACATTTCTTTCATAAAACACTGCCAATCATAAAATACACTTTTTACTGGCATAATGTACGGTATGGACCAACGCCTACACATGAGCTGTTGCATTTGTATAAACAAAATAAGAAGAGCAATTTACTCTTGCAGTATTCCAGGATCCTATATATTTAATTAAGATAAAATGTTTTAGTGATAAGACAGGAAATGAGATGCTTGCCTCCTACTGACCTGTGATGGCATCCACCACTGCCCACTCACTAAATTTTCAAACAGCTTTGTGCTTTCTCCTGTGTTGCCTCACATGTTTTAGAGGTGCTCCCTGCAAACAGCAGTAAAATTACTTCATTGTCCACCTTCAGATCCTTTCTCGAAACCGTCCTTTACTCTGATGCCTACATAAAACTTGACAACAGTTTATTTTCCAGTATTCAGGACTCCTGACTACCATGCTGACCAGTATTGTCTCACTATTTACTGGTACTACTCTATCTTTCTCCATTTGTTATCTCTTGTCTTAGACTGTAAGGCCCTTCAACAAGGACTGTCTTTTTGTAATGTGCTTGTACCTCACTTAGCATAACCCCTGTCTGTGACTAGGGTCCTAAGTGCTGTGGTAGCACAAATAATAATTAGAAAGTTAAGTGGGAATACAGGAGGAGAATTATTGTTATCTGGTTCTGGTTTCGTTCACAATAAGCATTGCTTTCGAGAAACAAAAATCTCACTAAGGACCTGATCCAAAGCCCAGTTACTTCACTGGGCTTTGGTTCAGGTCTTAAAAGTCCAGTGCCTGTAAACATTTGCCTCATTTTCTTCCTCTCTCTGGCTGCGTCTACACTTGTAAATTAAGTCGACTTAAGCTTGCTTAAGTCGACTTAATTTACCCTGTGTCGTCTACACTACAGTTTCCTTAAGTCGACTTAAGCAACTTGCTTTAAGTCGACTTAAGGAAAATAAAGTCGACTTAATGAAAATTAAGTCGACTTTATTAAACCTAGATTTAGTTCGACTTAGGGCTTAAGCCGACTTAGGGCTACCCCAGGACTGCACCAATGCCCTCTCTGCCGGGGGGGGCACAGGGGGAGCCTGGCATGGCCCCCCCCCCCCCGGGCCGGGGCGCGGCCCGCCCCCCCCCCCCCCCGCCCCCCCCCCC
>ML685780.1:20689661-20750777 GCA_007922175.1 Pelusios castaneus
TATGCCCTGCCAGAGTCCCTGTCCCCCTTTGCCCCATTGTACCTATGTACAATGGGGCAAAGGTTGAGCCCCCCCACCCCCGTGGACCTACCCTAGATCCCCCCTAGCCCCTAGAAGTTGACCTAGGCGTCCAGTGTGGACGCTCTAGGTCGACTTTGTAAGTTGCCCCCAAAGTCAACTTAAAATTTAAGTGTAGACTCACTAAGCCGACTTAAATTTCCAAGTGTAGACATAGCCTTTGATCTTGAAAATGTTAGGAGACACAGATCACAAGACAGGGTCGTCCATTCTACAGCGTAGCTGGCACATTTACCACTGCATGCCTATAAAACATAGTAATGATTATGAAAATGTAAATTATTTTTAACAACAATAATCTGTATATTTTTAATCTTGAGGGTTTTATTGTGACCGAAAACAATAGAGGAAATTAACTCATAACCCATTTTTTAAGTTTAAACATGCTGATGCACTTATCAACAAATATGAATGCACCAAGAACTGTAAATAGACTATTTTTAGCATTAAATTGGACATTAGAGATGATAAACATAAACGTTACAGAAGATAAATGAGATAAACATGGTAAGTAAGCTATATGGGAGTGTTATGCATGAATGCGATAAAAATCTTCTGAATTTGTGAAGAGAACTGTGTAAGTCTTTAAACTGATTTAAAGTGCTATTCTGCCTTGGAAATTACTGTGATAAAAAGACCTCCTCTTAATGAACAGGTCATAAATATTGACTGTAGTAGCAAAAAAAAAGTTCTTACTACTCCTAAATAGGTAGACCTGTTCTTACATAGTTTGACTTGCAGAGGCAACACATCTAAGAAAGAGGCAGATGCATTCTATGCCTGCGCACAAGTAATTAGCAGTATTAATGTTTATTCTGACTGCAGAGCCAAATTTCACTTTTGACTACACCTGTTCAACCTCATTAAAGACAGGGAAGGGTTGCACAGTGGACCTGTATTGTTTGCCTTACCGAGCCTTGGTGACAAGTGGAGATGTGCAAGAAGGAATTAAGCTAGAACAAGTCTGCAGAAATGGAGCTAATAGAAAGATCTTTTTATTTGTGAACGGAACAAACTTGATCAGGAGGCACTAAGACAATGAACATTGGAATCCCATAGTGACATTTTGAGAGATTAACTTTTCAATATAGAATCACGCTTTAGCTGCTTGAGGATTCAATTTGCACTTCTAAATCCAATGCACAAAGTTTTCAAAATCTGAAGGCATTAATACTATAAAATCTGAGTTTGCGTTAGTGCAAGTGTCAAATAGAATTTGTGTCCCTATCCAGATCATTTCTATAGATGTGTATACATTTTTTATTATTTTTTTAGCCTCTCAGCAAATATCCTCCTTTGATAAATGACATCTCCTTTTGGCTGCCCTCTGAATACTCTGAAAATGACTTCTACGATTTAGTCCGAACCATTGGAGGAGACTTGGTGGAAAAGGTTGTCCTCATTGACAAATTCACACATCCCAAGTAAGTAAAGCTCTTGAAATATTTCTTTCCCATTGTCAGATGATGATAAGTGTTATCTGGAAAAATGTGTACAAAACATGCTTGGTTATTACAGTGTCTGTATATTTACATTTTCATAGCTCCAAAATGTTTTTTGCAGCACTATTTTTTAAAAAAAGTTTTATTTTATAAACATTTTATTTCTTTTTAAAGTTTTGCATGAATGTTGAATTTATGAAAATGGGAATGTAATCCCAGTGCCTTGAACCATCCAGGCGTAGTGCTGGCTGAAAACCAACTTCCTACATAGATCTGCCAGTCCACCTCACCCACAACATCCCACTCTTGTTTTAGACCCTGAGCCATAACTGCTATTGTTTATTTCTTCTCTCCTTCTGTTCTTGTGCTCTGATTCACCAATGTATCCTGAACATTCATGTCAAGAATAGTATTGGGTCATATAAGAATATTGTTTATATTTGTGGGGCACAGGGGAGGAGAGAGATTAGGTGTTGCAGTATTTTCTGTTAGCCATCCATGTAACTGGAACAATTCAGACTTCCAGGAAGCAGAATTTCTTCCTTTTTGAATAGGAGCACAAAAATGACCACACTGGAAAAAAAGACAAGTCCATCTAATATAGACTGTGATGTATAACAGTGAAAATATCAGATGTTGCAAATAAAACCATTTTTGAAACCGTCCTTCACACAGTTTAAACTACATTATGTCCTTTCAAACTCAATCGAATAAGAGGTAACATTTTATTAGCTAAAACTATTTTTAAAATTGGGTTTTAAAAATAATTTCTTTTGCATCTATTTTTGTTCTGATAAGTCCATGGGGTAATGAATATAATTGTGCAATATTATTCCATGGGTGAAGGGAAGTGTCTGACCTAAACCTAGATGACAATCAGTTTATGCTCTTTAACTTGCAGTCTTTTTCTACTGCAGTCAGACATTTGGCACCATCGTTCTCTTGAATTTGTTGTACACTACTATATGCTGGGTGTGTCAATTATTTTGGTGATCTGATAGTTATTCTGCTCTGCACAGGTGAATAAGATGTGGTTGGTTGTTGGCATTTTTCCTAAAGTGGGGTTGGTGTTGTATGAAACAGAATTTCATTTCTGCAGAGAAATAGATGTTTCACTGGAATTTATGGAGATGTCTAAAATCTTCACATTTCTAGTTCCTAAATGTTCCTAACTTTTAAGTGATGTCTCTTGCTGTGGATAGGATTTTACTTCTAGACTGGGAAGTTAAATGTCCAGCAGAGCAATATAGGCTAGGGCCAGATAATGAGTGCACCTTAGCATAAAGAAACATAGGATTATCAACTATGGAGAAACTGAAGAACAAGTTTGTGGCAGCCATTCGTAGATTTTTCTTTTTTTTTGTTGTCACTTGCGCAGCACTGTACCATCAGCTATCATAAGACAATGCTTAGAGTCTGAAAACTAGGCACACTGATGTGGCTGAACATACATTTTATTGCCAGTCCTAATGTCAGTTTTGTTACAATAAAAGAAGCATCAGAAAATTTTTATATAAAAATGGGAACGGTCAGTCCAGAACTAGTCTACTGTTCTGTATGCTAATTCTATCATTTTACTCTAGGTAAAATATCGGTTCCGTTGTCAGTTTCTCTGTTGATTGCTATCTCCTCAGGACACTGTGATGAAATGTGTGGGTTTGCCTTTGTTGTTAACTATTCTCTTTGGGCAAAATTCAGTCATGCAGCATGATGGGCCAGGAGGTAAGCAAGGTTCTCCCTACAGAGGCTGAGGGATGGCAGAGTCCTCTGCCTCCATGCATCAGAATGACAGATTTATTGCTCTATGGCTAGTAATGCAGCTCTGAGCTTGCAGTAATCCCCTCATAGAATATAAGGGCTGGAATGGACCTCAGGAGATTATCTAGTCCAACCCCTACTCAAATCAGGATGAACCCCAATTAAATCAGTGAGTGTGCTCCCTCATTTCAAGCACCTGCTGTCTGGAATATGAGTGTCCATTTATAATATAATCTAATACCAATATGACAAAATTGCAATGATTCTTACAAGATATGCTATGTCAGGGATGAGTCATATAGCTATATCCAAGAATTTGTGCTGTGCTGCTGGGTCACATCCCCCAGGCAGATTACTGTCAGCACCGGTGATGGCTTATCAAGGGCTGTCACAATGAGCCCAGGGGTTGTGCCTGTAAGTCACCGGGACATGTAGGGACATGCCTGTGGACTGGAATTCTAAGAGCTTTTCCCAGCTGATGTGCTGTGAGCTTGCATTTGGGATAGGCCATAAGGCAGAAACTATAAAAGGCAGCTGCCCCATCTCCATCTTCTCTTCATTCCTGCTTCCTGCCTCTGGATCAACTAGTGTACATCTGAAGCTGTGAAACAAAGGGCTGAGACCCATCCAGGTACTGGATGTACACCAGAGGAACTGTGCAAGCCTGAAAAGTCCAATACTGTTAAGGATATGATCTATTTGGACTTTGAAGTTATTTGTTTGTTTCTGATTGCTTTGAACATTTAGCACCTTCAATCTTGTTTGTTTCTTTCCTTTTATAATAAACCTTTAGCTTTAGGTACTGAAGGATTAGCTGGCAGTCTGATATTTTGGGGACAATCCAAACTCGTATTGATATGGTAATGTGGCTAACCCTTTGGGGATCAGAAGAACATTTTGGTAAAGCGAATAGAGTTTTAAATAACTTAAGTCTTTACTGGACCTAGATGCTGATTGGGAGCCAGAGACTTGACTGCATTAAAGCGAGCTGCGTATTTCTTGTTGTAGCTTTTCGATAACCAGTGTGGGGCATCAGTGTTTGTGACTGGTTAGTGAATCTAACTTCAGTGTCACCCAGCAGTTCTGGGAGAATCCGCTCTCCTTTTGCAGCCAGCCTTGACCTTGGCATTTTCAGGTGGGCTACCCTAGGCATGTATAGGTCACATTGGTGTAGTCATAGTAGGATCCATGGATCAAAACCCCGTGCTGTTCCAAGCTTAAAATTTGATATTGAGATTCTTAAAGGTTAGTCACAATGGAAGCCATAAACAAGGCTCCGGATGCCTCACACTGGTTATCAAGAACCTGAGATGCAGTCTATTCACTTAGTCAGTATGGAGACACTCATGTTCCAACAACATTGTCTCCCAAATATGCCGAGCAAGCACAAACACTGGGTTATAGGGCTCAATGGATGCATCTACCCTTACAAATTAAGTCGCCTTAAGCTTGCTTAAGGCGACTTAATTTAATTTGCGTCCACACTACATTTTCCTTAAGTCAACTTAAGCAGCTGCTTAAGTCGACTTAGGGAAAAATTAAGTCGACTTTATAAAACCTTGTTTTAAGTCGACTTTGTTGGCCCTGGGCCCTGCTCCCCCCATGGGACGGCCCTGCCCCTATGGGCCACTTTTGGCCCCTGGGCCACAGGTGGGGAACCACTGCTGTAAAGGAATATTCTTCTGAGCAATAACAGACCTTTTCTGGGTTTCAGTCAAGTTCGAACCAATGCTGAGACAACTGACACATTGTCAGTCAGCAGAAACTGAGAGACACCTCCCGGGAGGTAAACTCTTTCTCAGCAATCATGTTGCTATCCTCAATGGACAAACAATTTTGGATTTTCCCTGCTTGTCTCAGCACACATGGCTGTTCACAGACAAGTGTTTGATGATTGGAGTAACTCTATCCCTGGGCAAGTGATTATGCCTAACAGATACAGGAAAATTTTCCTCTTTGTCACAACACTCCACATTGATAGTTGGTGATGTTGTCAAATCATCTTCATGGTCTTTTTGTGCTTTAGTCAGGATATCAATCTGATTAAACAAAGTTGTTGTATCCTTATCCAGAACCACATCAGTAGAGCCCTGCATGGATACAAATATGTGGATCTGTATCCGATATGCAAGAAATGATCCCATTGATATCTGTGGATATAATGCAGATATCTGTGGATTTGCAGGGCTCTACACATCAGCACTAGGCAAATTAGAAGTATCAAAATCATTTGGACCCTGGGGTCCAGCCAGAAGTGGCCTTTGGCTATTGTGGTCCCAGGCGAAGTGCCATTAAGGGGCCCTCTGTAGGCCTGCTGGGACCCCCAAAGGCCCACAGGGCCCCTTATAGGCCCACGGGGGCCCCCAAAGGCCCACAGGGCCCCCTATAGTTCCCCTCAGTTCCTCTCTGTGGCCCCAGCACCCTGCCGCCGGCCCCTCTCCATGGTCCCAGCTCCCCATTGCCCCGACCCTTCATCCCCCACCGCTGGCCCTAGCTCCCCCCAGGGACCAGCTCCTCCTCCTGCTGCCAATCAAGGCAGACGCAGCTTTTGGGATAGGCGAAGCAGGCGATGAGGCCCCTTACTGCTCAGAGCCCTAGGCTTGCGCCTGCTTCGCCTACCCCAAAAGCCGCCTCTGGGTTCAGTTATGACATTAACTGGATTAAACATAGTCTTAATGTCATTACCATTAACAGACACAGGCTTAAGAATACATTTTTCCTGGATTTTCGTTGAGTCCAGAACAGCGCCGGCCCAAGGGTTTTTGGTGCTCTAGGCAAACCATGACTTTGGTGCCCCCCTGCCCACATTCAATAGAGAGAAAAATGAAAATACATTTTTTTAAATAGAGAAAAAAATTGCTTCCATCTAATTTGGCTCCCCTTAAAACCTGGTGCCCTAGGCAACCGCCTAGTCACGTATATGGTTGGGCCGGCCCTGGTCCAGAACCATTTCTGGTACAACTGACAAATCCTCAATCAGCTGAAGATGAGAGGTCCTTTCTGACTTTCTGCCTGCTCCACAGACAAAAGACTGGAGACAAACTCTTCCACTCAGCAATAAACTGTTGTTCTTAACATACAAACAGTTTGAAATTTCCTCTCCGTTATCCCAGCCCACATGGCTGTTCACAGAGAAACATTTGGAGAGTGGAATGGCTTCCTTAACAGATAAAGTGCCACTCCCAACAGACAAACAATTGGAGATGGTTTCTCCCTCAGCAGCTAACTGGCTTTTCTGAACAGACACACTGCTATTTTGCACAATCCCAAGGCTAGAGACACTCTTTTCCATGTCATAGCATATTGGGCTATAGCAGCATGCCCTGACCGTGGCATTTTCAGGTGGGCTACCCTAGGCACATACAGGTCACAGCACCATGGCTTAGTCATGGGTCAGCTGTACTTGTCCCAGTTACTCCAACTCAATTGCCATCCATAACCTTTTTTACTAGGATGTGGGACCTTTAGTGGTGAAGAGCTTTGTATCATGGAAAGGCTGTAGATTCCTGCATAGGGCCCCCTCATGTTCTTTTCACACCTTATCCTGTTAATTGAATCAGAGCCTTCCACAGCTGTGGAATGGAGAATAGGATTTTTAAGACCTTTTTCTGCTTGCATATTATCTGCAGCACATTTAGATTTTTATGAATGTATTTGCAGTTCAAAATTACTTGATTAACGGGGGCTTATGTGAATATATTTGTCTATGCAATAGGTTGCTTGCAAAACAATTAATTATGAATATTTTTAGTACTGAGTTATGACTAGTCATCTCAGTCATGTGATATTGTTTCTGCAAACTGATTGACTACTTCCATATCCATAAAGAGCTTTCAAGATGGCTGTGCAAATACTTCATTAATACAGATTGCTACAAGTATTTGTGACATTTTTCCTTTTCTCGAATGTGCGGGTGAGCCAGAAGACATGATGTAGGTGAAACAATCAGTTTAGAACAGACAAAAACTCCATTTTATTCTATACCATTATGGGTAACAATAAGGAAAATGTGAGAGAACGGTACGGAAGAATCCATTCCGTTTAAATGAGATGTCTAATTGAAAAGTCAAGAAAACAGAAGTGGCTAAATGCTGTTTTTCAAAAAATGAGTTGAAGGCTGTGACGGAGATGTATTTGTTCAGACATAAAAGTTTTAGGCCATGTACACACTACAGAATCGTCACGCAAGAAGACTGTTGCGCTGCAAAAGTCACATGGTTTTTATTGCACTGGATCGCATACACCTGGCGCTCCTTGTAACGGAACGGAGCATCCACACCCTTTTTAGCAATTTTGCAATATACCGCATTGAATTGTGGGCACCTATCCCACAGTTTCACTCCTCCTGATTCAGCGCTAAGAATCCTGGGCCGAAGGAGAGGCGCGCTGAGCACCATGGGTAAATTTTCAGTTTCCCATGGTGCATTGTGTTCCCCTGCCATCTTCCTCATTGCTAATAGCAACTCGCCCCCATTTTCAACACTGCTGCATTCTTTCCCGGCACTCCCAATTGCAACAACATGGATCCAGCTCTGATCTCCACTGTCACCTTCAGCATAATGAATACATCTCGGCTGGTCGCACAGTATGCACAGAGCTCTGAATCAGACCAGGAATCGAAGGAATGCCATGCAGAACAACAGCACCACATTGCAGAGCTCCTTCACAAAGCATCTGCACACAGTGCACTGCCGGTTCTGGTCACGAGAGACAAGCACCGACTGGTGGGACCACATTGTTATGCAGGTGTGGGATGACGAGCAGTGACTACAGAACTTTTGAATGCATAAAGCCACCTTCATGGAACTGTGTGAGAAGCTAGCCCCTGCCCGGCGATGCAAGGACACCAAAATGAGAGCTGCCCTCACCATGGAGAAGCGTGTTGCAATTGCTGTGTGGAAGATGGCAACTCCTGACTGCTACCAGTCGGTCGCAAATCAGTTTGGCATCAGCAGGTCCACCGTCGGGCTAGCGCTGTCACAATTGTGCCGAGCTATCAATCGTGTTCTGCTCTGGAGGACTGTGACATTGGGCAATGTGCATGAAATTGTGGACAAATTTGCAGCCATGCGATTCCCTAACTGTGGAGGGGCAATAGACGGCACACGTATCCTGTTTTGGCTCCGGACCATCTTGCGACTGAGTATATAAATAGGAAGGGCTACTTCTCCACGGTACTGCAGGCACTTGTGGATCACAGGGGGCATTTCACAGATATAAATGCTGGGTGTTCAGGAAAGGTGCATGATGCCTGTATTTTTAGGAACACGGGGCTGTACCGGAAGTTGCAAGCAGGAACATTTTTCCGGGATGAGAAAATTACTGTCAGGGATGTGGAGATGCCCATAGTGATCCTAGGAGACCCAGCCTACCCACTCATGCCACAGCTCATGAAACCCTACACTGGCGACTTGGATCTCAGCAAGGAACAGTTCAATTATAGGTTTAGCAAGTGCAGAATGACTGTGGAGCATGCCTTTGGCCGCCTAAAGGGCCTCTGGTGCTGTTTGTATGGGAGGCTGGACTTGGATGAGGACAACATTCCAGCCATCATCGTGGAGTGCTGTGTCCTTCATAACCTTTGTGAAAGTAGGGGAGAGAAATTTTCCCCAGTGTGGGATGTTGAGGCTGAGCGCTTGGAGGGTGCATTTGAACAGCCAGCCACTAGGAGTAGTGGGGGGCACAACAGGGAGCCGTCCGCATAAGGGATGCACTCAGGAGCATTTCCGTAATGGGAACGTATAGGGCGCATCACATTGCAGTGGGTCACACTGCAACAGCAAACCTGTGGGGCATTTAAGCCCTTGGAGGGGCGGGGTGGACAGTATTGTGATCAAATGAATAAGGAGTGAACATGAAGTAACAAATCTTGGATCTGTATGAATAAAGACTCTGTGCACAATTTGAGATTCACTTTTATTACTAAAAAACAAAGGTGGTGGGCTAACATTCTGTAGTGACTATGAAAGGTGTTGTAGGTGTGGGGCTCAATGCCATAGCTCTGTGAAGGGGTGGATGTTACATTGTACGAGGAGGGTCTCTTGCCTTCAAAGAAATGCTTTATGGGAGAATGGGGTGGGGGAGGCAGAAATTGGTGCTGTGTCTGAAGGGGAGGGCGAGCCTGAAGCAGCTGAGTCTGCAGACCAACCATGGTCTTTAGCAGTTGTGTTTGCTCCTTCAGGATGCTTATCAAGTCATCCTTCTGTTTCTGCTTTCTCAAATAGTTCTCTTTGCAGTACTGCCAGCATTCCTGTCTCCAAAGTCTAGTCTCCCTTGCTGCAGCCTTGGTGGATTGCATGAGCTCTTGAAACATATCATCCTTGCTTCTGCGAGGCTGCCTTCTTATCTGTCGCAGCTGATCAGCTAGTGCAGACCACCGCTTGGCGAAGGTCATTTCTAGGAAAAAATGAAACATCATAAGTACAGCTATTGTTCTCACATTGGTTAAAGATCCAATGTTAAGTTCCAGCGGCACATTCCACTGTGCCCAAGGCAATGTGCATCCTCTGGTTCCCTGACTGATCTGAACAAGGTATATAGGTTATTCCTGGGTCCCAGTAATAGCCCTTTTATGTGACCAAAAGGGATTTGGGAAAGGGTTGTCTGGATTACTAAAATACTACAGTGCAATTTTAATACTAACAGTAGTTTGGGGCAACATTCTCCACAGACATGGCCATGGAAGCTGATATCTCGCTCCTTAGAGTGCCCCTGCAAGCCAGAATGCATATCCTACATGCCACCGGATATAAGCCAGGACCGTATGTAGCGGGGTTGTGCACAGCCGTGGTTCCCAGTATCGTGCTTTGCAACTGACAAGGGAGAGTGTCCTTCTATGGAGGTGGAAACACATTAGCTCTTCCGTCCAATGTTGCTAGGAGGCTGTGGGGGTACATCCAGGAAACCTTCAGTGAGCTCAACGCAGAGGATTATTTGAGAATTACTGCATCCATTAATGCACTGCTCGTGAATGCAGAGTAGATGGCCTGAGCAGTGAGAAACGAAATGGGAATGCATCTGCCCCAAAACACCCAGCTCCCACCCGCTCTTCGTTCACCTAGAAGACTTAGCTCACAGAAGCATCACTTTTGAGAAAACTTACCAGAGCTCCCCTCTGCCGCCTCAGAAGACAAGTTGGAGAAGGAATATTGTCTGCATGTCTTTGGCGTGGGGGATGTGGAGAACAGCTCCCTGATAGGTCAGCTGCACCACTTTCAGCCTCCAGGTCATCCTCCCTCTCCACTGCCTCATCTATCAGCTCATCATCCCAGTCTGCTCCGTTATCTGTTGGCTGAGGGGGTGTAGATGTGTCCACAGGAGCCTTGGGAGTGGTTGTGGGATCCTCGCTGGGGATGGCTTCCAACTCCTTGTAATATCAGCATAACCACCTCTGGAGGATTGCATATGAACAGGGAAGACCTCTGGTGAAGTATAGCCATTGAAGCAGCTCTTAAGCACAAGTCATATGGCTGGGGAGGAGTGGACAGCCCATAGCTGATGGAACATCTTTTGACCTGGCTGATGGCAAGGGTGAATGGGTTGAGAAGAGGGCCATGATAAGTTGTGGGCAGAAGGGCCTCTTTGTTACTAGAACACAATTCCCATCAGAAGCTAGAATTGAATCCAGAAGTCCTGAGTCTATACTTCTCTGGTTAAAGCCACCTTTGCCTGTGTTTTCCTGCCTGAGCAGCATATCTCAGTGCTTCTCTGTAATGGTGCAGGATACCATGGAGCCATTTGTTCTGAAAAATTTGTTCAATATCTTGTGGATAGATTTTTTTCCCAGTACAGGATCAGGGCCCTGATTTTAGATTTGACACAAAAATCCTCTGTAAGGTTAAGTTTGTAGATATGGAGTGAAACAGGGTGGCTCTCCCCTTTAATGGATAAAGGTTCCAGAGCCAGCCTTCTCTAGTTACTAACTAGGCACAGCTGGCAGGGATCAGGTGATTCCCTTACTAGAGTCTCAAGAATCTTTGGAGAGGGTTGTCAAGATCCAATCAAGAGTCAGAGCAGGGACAAACCTGAGGCTTAGAATAGTGGAGGCGTTTGTAGTCAAGTTCCAGGCCAGTGCCAATAGCAAAGACCAGTGTCTAAATGAAGTTCCTTTGCGTGGGTCCAAAGACGAGGTCCAAATTAGGTGGAGGTCAAAGCCAAAAATTCAAAAACAGAGAGCAGTAATGATCATGGCAGCTATAGGAGATTTGTTGCCTGGCCATTTCCTGGAATGTCCCCTGGATTTATATAGGGCAGGGAGTCAATCAGGAGCAATGAGCTGTTGCGTGTCAGAACCCTTGAGGCGGGACTTGCCATGGTCTGGGTCCACAGCACGTTGTGGGATAACAGACCATGAACTGATTATTGTTGCCACTGTGGAGATGTCTGCTGGCTGGCAGTTCCACAGGCTAGGGACTTGATGAGACCCTCTGGGTCTTTCTGGGACGAAGCTCAGGAAACTGCATAGTATAAGAGAGGCTCAGCCCTTGACACCAGGAGAGTTTGGAGCCTGCAAAGAGTAAAAGAACTGAGACCCAGCTCTGGAAAGGATGCCTAGGGACTCCTTACAATGAGGAAGAGAGAGATCATGAACTGTGGTTGATACCTAGAAAGCCAGCTTGTGTGATGACTAAATATATTGGATCCCAGAGGGGGAGTGACTAATTAGCTTTTGACTGTGATCTAGAATTTTTGAGGAGTCCAAGAAGGGAAATCAAGGCAAGGCACTGGAGAACTACCTGGTTACAAGGAGGCGCTCAGGGGGTGGCTGACCTTGTTACATGGAGACAAGATGGGTGAGGTAAAATCTGTTATTGGACCAACTTCTGTTGGTGAGAGATGTGGTTGCGCCGGGCAGCAGGTGTTCTTATTGATGTTCTTATGCGTCCAACACAGATGTCTGCTGGCTGTGTGCGTGAGTCTCTGTATGCATGCTCCCTCAGGATTACCCCTGGCTCAGATTTTTAAGTGGGGATTCTGTTAGCCCAGTGACCTAGAGCCTGGCTTGGATCTTAAGCAGGGACTGAGTTAGCCTGGTGATCCTAAGCTGAGGTGCTCCTTTGGTTAACACTTTGGGTTACCTTTAGCTCAGGTCTTTTGTGAGGACTCAGTTAGCTCAGTGACCTTAAGCCTAGGCATACCCTGTGTGCAAGAAGTAAACTGAGGCAACACTCATGATCGAAGAAACCAACACGACCACAGATTCTTTTAGAATTGAAGGTGCCACGCTAGGCTTTATTGCAATGTAGCACAATGG
Organism: Pelusios castaneus; assembly: GCA_007922175.1. Taxonomy (NCBI): domain Eukaryota; kingdom Metazoa; phylum Chordata; order Testudines; family Pelomedusidae; genus Pelusios; species Pelusios castaneus. Next base: position 20,702,193 of record ML685780.1, read on the forward strand.
AAAACAATCTATTTCAACAAATTTGTTGGCAGCATTCATGCTCTCAATGCAATGGAACAGCTCAACTAACGGCGGGACTCTCCGTCACCCTCTAGGGCTGCACAAAATCTGGACTCCCGGGCTCCTGCTTTTATACCCTACTCGGACCTACTGACTCAGCCCCCCTTTGGGGCATAAGTGTATCTTGATTGGTTTAGATATCCCTTCTTTGATGCCACCCATAGATCTGATAGGTCTGCGCATCATTGGACATTTCCGTCCATCAAGGTGTCAGATTTGACCAAAACCTTTAGATTTGGCCAAAACATTCCCTTCAGATTTGACCGAAACATCACCTTTATCTCCTTGGCACTAGACCAACGTTGCATCCCTTTCAGGTGCCTTTCCACTCTTGCTGTAGCTGTGGCCAACTTCTTGCCAATTTCTGTGATGTCTGACTATTACTGTCAACTTGACCATTTATCCAGCTCAGGCCCGCTGGTTTAATCTGTTTCACTAGTCCTTAAGCCTTATTCCTGATCATTTCTACTTGTCTTTTTAATTTAACCTTTTACTTTTTCCTACAAGAGAGAGAAGTTTTTGAGCATGCACAGAGCTCTTCTTCAGGTCCAGTTATCTGGAGACAGGCAGAAAGAAATATATAAACCCATAATCCAAAAATGAATTCTGTTCTCAGACCGACTAAAAACACTCTGAAAAGGTAGTTTGGGAGATGATAAGCAGGAACTTTACTTTTGCTGCATTTCACATGGAGTGTTGTTAAAAAGATAGCAAGAGCACTCCAAACCACAGTAATGTACAGTTGAGATGATTCTAAGTGGTTGTGCCCTGTTATAGATGTCCATCCGCCACAGGTCACTGACAAAATTTCTTAAATGGTTTAATTCTTACACATTTCTTTCACAATCAAGACACTCACAAAGACATCTTTATTAACCCAGGCCTATACATTACTATGCTATACTAAAACTGACAGGCTTGTTATGTTTGCTGACTTCAATAGTACTACTTCCTCGGCTGCTGCTGCTGCTTCTTTATGTTTGCTGCTGCTGCTACTTTTGCATCTTCACGTTTCCTGCTGGAAAGGACACACTGCTATGCCTATTGCTGCTTTCCTCTTCAGGTCTGCTTCTCTCTCTGCAGCTCCTACTCTCCTGCTGCTGCTTGTCTGTGTCAGCTGCCCACTGACCTTAACACTGTTTCTCAGTTCTATTTTTGGACACATGCCAGGATCAGATCTTTACTGCCCATGCTCGCACATGCTCAATATCAGCATTCCAGACATGCTCACAGCCAGGTCTATTTTTAGCCTGCAGGGTTGTTTATCTCAGAATTATGGTCTGCTGCCCTTTCCCCTCCTGGTTGCTTACTTGCTTGGTTGCTTGCCTCAGTTGACCGTTCACCTACTTCTGAAGCTCAGCTGACCTTTTGCCTACTTTTGACTGCACTTGCTCAGTAAATATCATGTGACCTGCAGGTTCCAATGGCAGAGTGACTGTTGCTTAGTCAGAACAGAAGTCAGGAATACAGAATGGTGTGTGGGTTATTTCTCTGGTATCGAAGGGGTAGATTTTTGTAGGGGAGTAGAGAGAAGTCAACAGATCCCGTCTTCTACCACTGTCTTTCAAATTGCTTCCGTAATTCCTGATTAGATTGTATAAAAGCCAATGAATGGGACATCACCCTATTTTCTGTTTTCTTCCCATATATTGTGATGCTTTCCCTTTTGTTTCTCCCATCCCTCATGCAGATCACACAGTGCATACCCAAAAACTTTTAGATCTTCATTATTTATCAGCGATGTTTTATTGTCATGTTTTTGTTTTGCTTCAACAGGAAGTGAATTACAGTGGGATAACCCTTTTTGCTACTAATATTAACCAAATTAAAATAAAATTAGTTCAGTCCCTGAACACCTTGTTCTGCATCCTGAGTACATTACTGTTTGCAGAGGGATTCTGTGAGATTACCTTTAACTGCTGACCCGGCAGAGCTCCAGTTGTAGTTTCTCTGCAAAGATCACCAGAAGAGTAGAAATTGCTTGACGAGAGCTATCAAAGGACAGAAGCCTCCTTTTAATGAGCTGTGTGTTTTAGTGCTCTGGAGCTTTTTTTTTTTTTTTCTTTTTTCTTTTTTGGTCAAATAAATGGAAGACTAATATTTCTGCATTACATTAATAATTTATATGAGGGTTTTTTGAAGACTATTGACTGGCTTCTGGGCCTTTTCATCAACCCCAGTAATCGAGCAAGCTTCTGAAAATTACACAGTGGTTTATAAAAGCAAGCAAAGGCCTCGTTTCTCCTCTTCCTTTTCCTCTACCACATCGAATAGCACAATTTACTCTCTTTATTGATAGATGAATGAGGGCTCTAGGAACCATCTTCATCACTAGCATTTGTTGTTGTTTTCCAGCTAGACTATTTCCATTTCAGTCTGAGGTTTCATTCCTCCTCTTTTCACCTTTGATTTCCTTCCTTCAATTCTCATCCTTTTCTTGCCTGCTGCTCCAACTGGTTTTCTGTGGCAGCAGAAGCCATTGCTTTCGAAAGGTCAGGAATACAGTAAATTTCATTGTGTGTACACATGGCGAACACAACCCCACAGTGGGAGAAAGAGCTATACAAGAATGGAAGCTGAAAGGGTATCGTACAGTATCATGAGGCTTGTTGAAAAATCATCCTACTCTGAGCTTTGATCTGCCCTGCATTCAGTATTATACCAATGGATTTCATGGCACTATTGTTAACATTGCATCACTGCTAGGTATGAGAAAACTCAGTTTGCTTGTTTTTTACGTCAGGAAATATTATGTGTTTGAACTTTCAACTCTAACTCAAACATTATAGTGTGTGTATGCTGCTTACTGTAGAAAAGATTGGAAGGAAAGAGCAGAACTGTGGCAGAGAATGAAATCCCTGGGGGAAAAGTGAAAGAGGTTCACAGAAAAGACAAGATGGAAATTTTTAAATTGAGGGTGGGAAAAGAAATCTAATTAAGTAACAAATAACTACAAGTAGACATTATAGCATTATATATCTATATATATCTTACACAGGTCACCCGCTGTGTGCTAGCCTAGACTGCTGGGTCTGTCTCAAATTCATAGACCACACATCTCTTTAGCTAGAAAAAGTTTTTTAAAACACTTGAATTATCCTTGTGTGGCAGGGAAAATGGGTTTAAATTACAGGGACAAAAGTAGATTTGAGAACCCCCAAATACATGAAGTTAGTAAAGCCTCGAACTAGCAAGGTTCATCCATCTACTTCTATCAGTTTAGCTTTAGCTATAAACCATTATCCCTGGGTTGAAACTGGATTTACTTCAAAGTAGTCCCCAGCAATTGGGCTATCAGTCAAAAGACCAGAAAAACTGAAATATGCAATATCAAGTGTCCACCACTTTGAAACTGTCTGAAAGCATATTAACATGTTAGATAATAATAGCTATTATAATAATCTACTGCATTCACGTTCATTTTCACAATCTATACATATTACTACAGTTCATTTTTAAATGATAGATTATAGTGGTCTAGGTGGTCCTATTGAGATTTACTGTGGAAATTATCCAATAATAAGGGAAGGCTATGATAGGGTAGGTATTGTATGAATTTAAACATACAGAAATAGAAGTTGCCATACCAGAGTTTACTAAAACAACATCTGGTCCGTAAAATTGCCATGTAGTCCTCAAAACTGCAGGTCTATAATTCATGGTACAATTTCATCTTCACTCGATATTGATATCATCTCGTATTCTGAAGTCTGAAAATTGATGGCCTTTATAATTTTCATATAGATACTACTCTTATTTTTAAATCTTACTAAGCTTACTTGCCTGAAAGATTTTCAGTGGCATAGAATTTTTGATATACTATGTAAAATATCATAATTAGTATTTAAAAGTTGTATTTTAATTTCATCTTGATCTACTATTATTGGGAAATAGTGATGCTACTGGATTCCTTTATAATCTTTTTTATATCAAGAACCTCTCTCATATCTCCTACTCCTTTTCCAAATGAAATAAACCTACTCCTATTCATTTTATATTGCCTCACCTCAAAATATCCCCTCCCTCTGCAAAGCTGTGCACTTATGTACTCGCCATCTGTTGATCTCAAAACACTTTACGAAGTTGGGTAAGTATCATTATCATTAATATAAAAAAGGGAATAACTGAATTCCCGAGCATTTAGATAAATTTTGCTAAGTATCCATTAATTCTTGGTGTCTCAGTTTTTGAATGCCCAGCTTAAGGATCTAAATACTGGTTCTCAGCAGCGTTGGGTCCTTAGAGCTCCCATTGATTTCATCTGGAGTTGCAGATGTTCAGAATCTTTGAAAATAATGGCTCAGTTTGCTTCAAATTAGGTGCCCAAAAATGGGAGTATGAAAATTAGTAGATATGTAGGAAAATATTGGCCTAAGTGACTTTCCTAAGATGCTACAGCAAGTCAGTGACAGAATCTAGAATAGAACCATGTCTTCTAACTCCTAGCCCAGATCCACTGCTGTGCCCATATACATGCCTCTAATTCTTATTCTTATGTCATAGACTTTAAGGTCAGAAGGGACCAATATGATCATCTAGTCTGACCTCTTGCACAATGCAGGCCACAGAACCTCTCCCTCCCATTCCTATAGCCCCCTTACTTATGACTGAGATATTGAAGTCCTCAAATCATGAATCTTTTCCATAACTGCTGTCTCCTTTTTTTTGGAACATGATGCCCAAAGCACAGCATAATCCACCTAAGAATCTATGAGCTTCTACTGCATCAGCTAAAAGACACACATCTGTTAGCCAGGTCTGTAGCAGGCTCATTGATCTCTAGCTTCAATTGTCCCAGCTTTGATCTCCGCTTCCAACAGCCCTGTGTGGGTGGTGCTACATAACTTTAAATGTCTTCTATATTATTCTCTCTCCCATTCTTAATTTTGCCTAACACCTTTAGTCACTTTATTTTTTGACAGACGGTATGCACTGCCTGGGTGTTTTCAGTAAGTTGCTCATTGTTGCCTCTATCTGTTTCCTAAGAAATCAAAGCTAATTCAGAACCCATGAGTGTGTAAGATCAGTTGAAATTGTTTCTTCTAATGTACATTTGTGATGTTCCTTGGGGAACCCAGGGTTGTGAGGCACCTCGCTATCACTTGCCTTTCTCATGAAAGAGTCTCTTCTGTGCCTAATGGGGTCAACTTCCTGACAACCCCAGCCATAGGCAACACAAGTACTTGTCTCTCAGTCCACGAAGACTCCGCTATCCCTCATACAAGTTAGTGATCGATAAACTTCATACTCCAAGTCCCCTGAATATCCCTCTGGAGTGTCCAGCCCCTGTTCCACAGGACAGTCACAGAATTATCTGTACTGCTGCTCCCAAAGGAACAGTATATCCCAGCTTGCCATTTACACCTTACGCTCTAGTTTCACTTAGCACACAGCATTTTGATGTGTTTATAGTGAAAACAAGAAGTTTATTTGTCAGAGAACAGAGATTCAAATGATAGCAAGTAGGCTTAACTATAACAAAGAGTTGCATATAAAATAAAATTGTAACACACTCTAGAGCTTAAATGTAACAAATAAGATGCCGTCTTGTCTAATAAAGTACTGCATATCCAAAGTTCTCACTGCATTTTTCAACCAGGACAGCTAAGATCTTCCTTTTATGAGACCAAACCTGCTGGAAGCTTATCTCCCTGAGATGAAGGAAGTGAGGTTGTCTTTCTGTGTCCACAGATATTTACAGGGGGAAACAGGGGTAGCTCCCTTGATATTCACTTCTTCCTGTTAATTTCTTCTCTTGAAATCCTCACAATCTCTTCATTAGTATTTGGCTGAGTATGCAAATAGACTTCTGTTGTAAGACTCACAATGTTAAACCAGGGAGTCTCCCACCTCGTGCCTTGTGGAAATGGTCTTAAGGCACGTTACCTCTGGATTTACACGTTCCAAAGGGGCAGCCGTGTTAGTCTAGTCCAGCAAAACAAACAAGGAGTCTGGTGGCACTTTTAAAGACTAACAAATTTATTTATTGCATTTACATTGGATTTACATGATACACTTTAGTGAGCTACAATGTAAATACCAGACTCAGGATCCCTGTCACATTCATGCCGTCTGTCAGTGGACGCCAAGAGATCCCTGGGTCACAATGCTAAATTGATTCTGACAATTATGATGTTTTGTGAGGTCCTGAGGTACTTTAGTCCTCCCCAGGGGCATTGCTGGATAGCAAAAAGATCCAGGGCTGTGGCCCCCAGCCCACCCCTGACCCCAAACCCCCACTCCAGCCCTCCTAACTCCCCAGCTTCCCCCATCTTCACTCCACCCCCCTTCAGCCCCCAAACCCCCTCCACACCTCCCCAGGCCCCTCTGTCCCTAACCCCCACTCATCCCTCAACCTCCTCCATCCCTCTCCAGCCCCCCACCTAGTCCCCCTCCAGCCATCCATAATCCCCTCCACCCCTCCCCAGCCCCCACCAGTCTCCTTGTCCCCATGTCCCCTCCACCCCTCTCCAGGCCTCTAACTCCATCCATCCCTCCCCAGTTCCCCACCCAGTCCCCCTCCAGCTGCCCATAGTCCTCTCCACTGCTACCCAGCCCCTACCCAGTCTCCTTCTCCCCATGCCCCCTCCACAGGCCTCTAACTCCATCCATCCTTCCCCAGCCCCCCACGAAGTCCCCACTCCTGCCATGCATAGTCCCCTCCACCACTACCCAGCCCCCACCCAGTCTCCTTGTCCCCTCCACCCCTCTCCAGGCCTCCCTCCAGCCCCTTCCCAGCCCCCTTACCTGGCCGGAGGCTCAGAGCTGCAGGGACGGCCGGCAGAGCTGCTTCTGGGCCAGGCCGCTCCCACCCTGAGCATGCTCTGTCTGAGCATGCTCAGGGCGGGAGGTTTGAATCTCCCCAGCCCGGCCGCAGCAGGAGTCTGCGGCTTTGCTGGGGCCCCTGGGCGGAACGCAGCGTTCCGCCTGGGTGTGCATGTGCCTGCTGGGGAAAATAGATTCGGGGCTCGGGCTTTTCTACCCGGGGCTGGCGCCCTGCCAGCCTGACGACAAGGACGCCTCTGGTCCTCCCTAAGTTTTGGAAAGGCCTAACTACTTTTGAACCAGTTCGCTATTCATCCCTAGTATTCAGCATTACCAGAAATCGTTTTCTGAGTAGAACTGGCACTAGAACTACAGGCTTGATATGTGGAACTTTGGACAAGTCACTTAATATCTGTGTCTCTTTTTTTTCCTGTCTGCAAAATGACAATGATAATACGTTAGTTAATGTTTGTAAAGGGCTTTCAGAGTCTCAGTTGTAAACGTATTAAGTAAATGCAAAGAATTAGGTTGATAAGTTAGTCTTTACGAAGCCTGTATTTGCTGTTTGCTTAAAAAGTAAAGATAATTTTTCATCACATCAGTACTCTGAAAGATACGAAATGGGCATCTGTTTCTTCTCTATAAACTCACCTCCATCTAATGCTGGTTGTATACTTTTAAACTGCTTTTTCTGGTGAGTTGTGTTCTTTCTATTCAGGTTTTTGGTATACAAGTATAAATATACAATTTTCCTTCACCCTCAAAATTACTTAAATTTTAAAAGATGCTTTGCCTTGCATTTACATGTTATGCCCAAGATAAATAATAGAAAGCTGCTAACAAAGATCGGTTGTGTAGGGCTAACACTGACAGTGATGTGAACATTAACATGCTATATTAGAGATACGTATGAAACCTACATTTTAGAGGAGTTTTGAACTTTAGAAGAGTCTTGATCTAGATGCAAGCTTTGCAACTCAGGCCCATGTCTATAACATATAGCACCTAAAGGGTGCTCAGTTCCTTTAATCCCATTAACCGTCTGGAGAGGAGGGTGATCTGAACTTCACAGGAGTTGGTAACATTTTTCTTAGACCTATAACTTTAAACAAATGGATCATTAATATAGAATATCCACCAAGTATAAAAGAAGCAAATTGAAAACACTGTGATCTCTTCCAGGAATGCTGACATTTGTTTGTTCTGAAATTACAAAAAAAAAATTGGTCTAAATGTTAACATTTTGCAGCATAGAGATAATTAACCTTTAAGCTGTTTATTGCAGTGAATTGACTTTTTAAAAATCCTTTCTAGCCATGTAGGGGTTTTTTCTTCCAAAAATTAGTTGTGGAGGCATCAAAGATGAAGAGTGGGATTAATTGTTTAGTGCTAGGTTCATCCCTCTTCTGTGCAGTTACAGTAAGAGATGAAGAGGGGCGTAGGGTCTTTTTCCCCTACCCTCCCATATAAATAGCATTACAGGGTCTAGTCATGGCCTCAAGACTGTCTAAGAAGTGGGTGCTTAGCTACCATGCTAGCTCTATAGCTCCAAGGGGCTGTGACATACAGGTCAGACCACATGCCCAAAGCACCATCTAGCAGTTACATATACTGCAGGTCATAGCTCAGGGCAACTGGACTGGTACTTCCCTTTAATGATTCAGCAGTACCGGTACTCAGTCTCAGGGTTCTGGCTCCCGAGCCACTGCTTTTCTTGAATGCAGACCTGTCTCTCTCTCTCGCCCATTCTCACAGGGGTATCTCCAGGCTGAACACTTTCCTGCCTTCACTGTGTTATTTCCAGCCAAAGACAAATTGCCTAAGCAGACCTGCTTGCTTTATCTTCAGAGACTAACAACAGTGTAAAATGCCCCCAGTTAAGCCACCACCCAGTTCTTCTAAGCAAGCATATTTTATTCTTAAAGTAAAAGGACTACAGAGAAAACATATTAAAAAATCACTTTTTGCTCCGAATGAGATCACTTATGAGAAGTTTAGTGCAGCCTTTAGTTTATATAGTACAGAGGTCTTTGAACTGGAATTCTCAGGATCAGGAAATCTATGTATAATTGGTTTCTCTTCCCAGGGTGTAGCTTCAGAAGGATGGATTCAAAGTGGGTCATGTGTATCCCCCTAAGTATTTTTGGGAATGCACAATACACATGCATTGTCCCCACAAGTCCTTAAAAGTTCCTAATATCGCCCGTAGATTGCATGAATTATGCCTTCCTGCTAAAAAGCTCTCTAGAATCGAATAATAGGACACAAACATTTGCATTTTCAACACAATGGACCCTGAAGATATTAAACATAATTCAATAAGTTTATGTTAAAGCCATAAGATTTGCACAGAATATTGTGGGATATTGTATCTGTGACTTTGAAATCTTTAAATGAAAAGTCCTATACTAGTCATTTTACATGAAGACTCAGGTGGGATTTAATATCTATTGATAGTGTTTGTATTTATCATACATGTTCAGTAGTTTGTTGTAACAAGGGTGATTTTTCCAATCATTGTAATTTCCCCTCTTCTGTTAATTATTTTTTAAAACGAAAGAAAAAAATTGCCACATGATGTTTCATTATTACACATGTTCAGGAACTTGGCTTAGTCTCATCTGAGACTGAATGTCAGCACAGAGGCCTGAATGCTAGGCCAGGGCATTGTTTCAGTGCACACTCTTAAACTACCAACTGTACTTCCTGCTGCATCCTGGTGTGTTCCTTTGAGGTTTGCCATAGAAGTACTGATTAGACTTGACCCTGCCTAGCTGTGGGAGCACAGCCTAACTCAGTAGGTTTCATGTTATAAGTATTTTTAAGCTAATGAAAACAGATATTTAAAAACTCTCTTTGTTAGTAGAATAACTTATGTTTAGATAAGAGGATTTTTATAGGTGACTCAGGAAGTGCCTCTTATCTTTAAGTTTGTTCAATACTTCCCATTATCAGAGTATGTTTTCAGTTGCTTCCTAGAACTTTCCAAACTTTAACTGTGCGAGCTAAGATTTTTCTATGCTGGATGTCTGCCTTGGCCGGGGTTTGTTTTTTTGAAAAAATAAGTTTCAATGGAAATGACGCAGGTATTTCTCATAATGATCTGAGGGAGAAAGACATTTTGCCCATTTAAAAAAAAAAAACTATCGGGGAACTATTTTACTGAGAAGCTTTAGTGTTTCCACACTTTTAAGCAGGGACTTGAAATTTGGCAGGCGGTTACCCTGGTGTTGGGGATGTGCCTTTTTGCCCATGCAATCCAGGCCTCTCTGTGTTCTAGAAGAAGATTGTCACTTGCAGTTGTATTTTGTGAGTTAGACCTTTGTCTACTGGGAACTCAATGAGCCCATCAAACTAATTTCTTATAGGCTATTAGGCAATAATCTGAGTCACTATGACAGCAGGCTACATTTGTACTGGTAGCCAAGACAGCGGTGGTATACTAAGTACTTACTTGAATTGTGAGATGATTGTCAAATAACTGTAACTCAGTTGCAGACAAGACATGGAAAATAGCAGGAAAAGATAATGGACCTTTATTAGATGCAGTAATTTGGACAAGCAAGAGTAGATCTACTTTATTAAGAAATATTTTCTGGAACAATATAAACACTCAAGAACTATGTTATGCCCACGACTTTTTTTTATAACAAAACAGTTTGCTGCAGCTATATTACAGTCATCAGAAAAAGAAGTGACTGGTACAATATAAAATTCAGAAGACTACAAATCTTAATACAACTGCTGTAGAAATCAACTCTAGTCACTTTAGCCTTTTACATTTTACAGGCATCGAATGTTAGTGCAGTACTCTCCGCTTCAATGGTTTCCTTCATGCCCTGGCTTTGCTTTCTGAAGATTTGTCCATGCTGATATATTGCACGCTTTCAGCTCCCACTGAAGCCCTGGAGTGGGGGGAGCTCACCCTCCCCACTGCCACCCCTAGCAAAATTACTATGGAAGCCTAATATTGCAGGATCTGCAGTTTCCACAATGTTGCAAATGAAATAGGGCCTTATTTATATCCCATTCCACTGAGCAATTCAGCTCCACTCAGGCTATATCTACATTGATGGCAGCAAATTCACCACCATCAGATCGCCCTTAGCAGTCAGTAAAGACACACTCAATCGATCTGGAAGTTAATCTATAAAACCACTTCTGCAGATGACACAGCACTCCATCGATGGAAGTGCATTTCCCGTCAGCATAGCACAGTGGAGACAGTGCATAGAATGGAAGTCTCAAAGTCGATGGGAGTTACTCAAGCTACACTATGTAGTTTGTCTAACTCCTGTTGACTGCTGGCGAATTTCACCACCATTGTATATTTGGCCTCAGAAGCAGCACTTTTGTAATGCAAAACATTGTTCTGTCGGGGGCTAAATGGGCTTTCAGGGGTTTCTGGAAATCTGAAGTTAAAATTTTGTCACAAAGCTGAAGAAAAGGGTTGGGATAACTTTCTTGTCTCATGTTATCTGGATGGGCTTTCAGCATCCTATCAGGATCCATCAAAATTGTATCTCTTGATGTTCATACATATCCATTCCTCCCCAGATACTGCTAATTCATGCCTCACAGAGATAGTTTATTCCTGGGGCTCATAAATAACTTCTCACAAACATAATTTGCCACTGAACTAATCCAGAAAGCATTGCAAAATGGATTGGAGAAGCATACCCTTTGGGTCCTCAAAAGGTCTTCTGCCCCACCATGTTTATTAAATTATACAAATTAAAGAGTACGCTTTATTATCAATATTCTTGTGTTACATTCAACGTATTTCTACTTTCATCTCACCTGTTATATCTTGTCTCTAATACTCAACCCATTGTCATATAACAGCTTGAAGTAGCTTACAAATCTCAACTAGATATAGCTTACAAGTCATGATTCTAGTATTGTTTGCTTTTATTTGGTTTTGCTGGGATTCTAATTACAAGCAGTGCTTTTTTTGTTTGTTTTTTTTAAAATGCCAATACTCGGCCAGGGGCGTGGGGCTGCTGGTGGTGGTGGCAGGAGCTGGGGCCGCATTGCTGTGAAAAAAGGTGCTGGTACCCCTGAATACCATCACAAAAAAAGCCCTGATTACAAGATATAATATCAGTTTTAACATACAAAATGAAACCAGATGTATTTTACTAGGTTATTCTGCTTGTTGAGAGAATACTGATATTTACGGAAACTGTTTATGATTTGTATTATTATTTTATCATACACAAAAAAGCACATTTAGGAAAGGAGTGTAACAAGAATAAGATTGAATGCACAGACTGTATATGAAAGCAAACAAAAGTGAGTATAGCCAAATCAGTAAATCTGTTCCAAGTTTGGAGGGTATTTGTTAAAATTCATCCAGTTGTCTCTGCTGATCAGGGGATCAAATGGATGAACTGCTATTAAACAGTTCTGAAGAAACACATGTTTGATGACCTCACTGTATTTGCATAGTTTACTCCCAGCAGAATGCAGTAGCATTTAAGGAAAGTTCTGGATCTTGACTGTTTATAGGGCCTGATTCAAAAAGTTTAAGAACTAGCTGGTTGAAGCACAGTCATAAAAAGGAAAATTGATCAGGTGAGCTAAAATGCTGTGCCATTTAAGCTATGCATGAGATAATTTAATTAAAAAAATAAGCATACCATATCTGTTGGTCTTAATGATCCATCATTTTAGCATATTCATGTGTCTTTCAACACTCTCCTCTAATTCCCAAAATATCCATGATTCTTCATGACATATGAAGTTGATTACCACCACTCGGGCTTCTTACTACCAACAAAGAATTTGGGAACTTTCACCCTGGACTAAATTCAGTATTTGATTTCTTTGTTGTTATTGTTAACATCCTTCCTTTGGAGAAAAGAATAAAGAAATTTCAATCTGACTTATTCTTCTATTATCACCTTCTACAAAATGATAGATTATCAGATTTCTTATTCTGCTCCCATGCCATTTGTCCCCCCACAAGCTCCTGTAGGTCTGTATTGAAATAATTGTGCCAGAGCCTGAAAGCATTCTGTATCCTGACAGAAGAACTTTGAGTAAACGTGAGGAATGAGATTTCCTGCCAATAATTTCTTTCTTTCTACAAACATTGTGACCTGATTTGCCACTGCCTTTCCCCAGTCTTACTCTGACATAACTACTATAGATATATACAGCATAAAACTGTAGTCACACAGCAGTGGCTCAATACCTCAGCCTTTACTGTTTTTCATCTAGTCACTTTGCATTCAGATTCCTGCTTTCTTATTCCACTCAAATCCACTAGGACAGCACAGATGGAGGAGCAGCTCTCTTAAAGAAGTTAGATCTCCCATCACTTCATCTGCATTGTTGAGGAAGCTTCCAGGATGTTTTGTCCTTAGCTATTTCAAATAGTTAACAGGCATCTTTCTTTTCCCCCATATCCATGGAAGTATTTACTGAAACACCTCCCCATATGTACCTGAACACAATTCCAAAATGAAGGACTGTGTAGCAGTGTCATGTTTTGGTATCTGTCCACACTCTCAAATCTTTCTAGTATCTTTGTGATGAGATATGAAATCATTATAGCTTTTTTGGTGCTTTTGTGTACTTTTACTATTCAGCTGCCCAAAGCATTTCATGTGTGTTGTAGGAAAAGTGATGTACAAAATAAAGTGATGTTGTACTTGTTGATATTACCAGGTCAGTTAAATTACAGCACTATGACAATGATTGTAGTTGTCTAAGGATCCATCCTGCATTCAGTAGCATGCAAACCTCCTGTTGATTTCATTGGAATTTGTGTGTGTGTAAGAAATACAGGATCAAGGACCCAGCACTTCATCCAAAGCCCACTGAAGTCACTTGGAGACTTTCCATTGACTTCAGGAAGTTTTGCATTAAATCCTAAATATTTGCTCTGAAAACATAATTTGTCTACAATAATTCAGGCATTTCTCTTCCTTACTGCATTAAAAAATATGTTAGTCAACAGGGACACAGTGCTATTTGCTCAGTAATATAAAGTAGTAGTATTTATTAGTAAGTGTGTTACAGTAACTTCTAGATGTCTCAGCCATTAGATTTTAGATTTAACAAGTAACTGCAAAACAAACCTTAGGTCTGTAGTATGTTTGTTATATTTGCGCTTTACTTAGCCACCTACTCCATCTTTTTTATGCCGGGTGAAAGTAACTTCTTCCATATGAAAGCCTAAGAGCTCAAATTTCTCTGGCCTCGCAGAAAGCAAATGAAAGGCAGATTCATTATCACTTTGTATACTTAAGCCATCTTTTCCATGTTGCTTCACCATGCAGATTGCTTGATCAGGTACGGAATATGAAATGGCACATTAGGCTATGGCTAGGAATTCCTTACTAGACTTACCTACAGATATGGTAAGTTTATCCAGTGTTCACTAAAACAAACAAGGCACCTTTAAAGACTAAACTTCTTGTTTGTTTTGCTGAACTAGACTAAAACAGCTACCCCTTTGGAACTAGCGTTCACTGTCATTTCATATCTAGCAGTATATGCAAGAATACAATATTTTGCAGGGGGGGGAAGCATAGGCTTTAGCCTTATCAAACTAGACATGCCTGTTTAGTACCTTCATACTAGGTTTTTGTGAGCTCTCTTTGTATGGCCAGCAAAGAGCTTTCTTGCCTTGAGTTACACGGAGGGTTATTTGCAAGTGACTAGCATTGGTATGGCTAGCAGCATTTTCTTCTTTCCTAATGTCCCCCTTTCAAATGCTGCTATCTTCAGAAAAGTTTGTTCTCAAAGAGTAAATGTGCAGTTTTGTAATGCACTACGCTCCATAAGTAGGACCATAAATAGCATCTCTAGGACACGAAAAAGATGTACTGTTCTTGTTTTTGTTACTACCTTCACTATTTTCCTGGATGATAAAAACAAGATTAACCATTTTTAATGTATTAAAAGTTGAGTGGGAGAATGAAAAATAAAACCCCAAATAGAGCAAAGGGGTTCGGACAGTTTAAGCATTAAGAAGCTTGGAAGTGAAATGACAGTGAGTTTGTCACAGTGGCTGTATAAGTTTGATCGTTTGTTTTTTTTTTCTAATACAGGTTGCTCAAAAAAGCTAGCACATTCCTTTCTGCGTAATAGCAAACCTAACCCTGACATTTGTCATTCCTAGGCATAAGTGCTGTCTGAAAAGCTATAGCAGAAAAATAGAAATTGCTATGCCAGTCAGATCAGTGATCCATCTACTCCAGAGTCATGTATCCAACATTGGCTAATAACTGATGATTCAGAGGAAGATACTCAAAACTGCATAATTGACAGTTACGAAATAACCTACTTCTAAGAGAATTTCTTCCTAGTGTCTGTCAGTTAATGACTGCTTTATCGTGAAGATTTATTCCATGCATACTTTTTAAAATCTAATGTAATTGTGTGGATATTCTCATTATCTATATCTAAGTATGTTTGAATCCTCCTGAGCTTCTAGCATCAGTGATGTTTTACAGCAGTGAGTTCCACAGGTTTATTATCTGTTGTATAAAAGTGTATTTCCTTTTATTGGTTCTTTCCATTTCATTGCATTTTGTCTTGTGTCATGAGAGCATTCATAGGCACTCCCAATTCATTTTCCCTCTATCATTCATTATTTATATAACTCTATCCTGCCTCCCTCCTTATTTATCTCCTTTCTAAACTAAATAGACCTAATTTCATCAATCTCTCCTCATGCAGAAAGTCTTTTCATGATTAATATTTTTATTGCCCATCTCTGGATTCTTTTTTTCTTGCTATATGTTTTTTAACGTGGTGACCAGAACTAAACTAGATAGTTCCAAAGGGGTAGCCGTGTTAGTCTAGTTCAGCAAAACAAACAAGGAGTCCTGTGGCACTTTTAAAGGCTAACAAATTGATTTATCACATGAGTTTTCTTGGGAGAAAATCCCACTTCAAAGCATCTGACAAAGTGGGATTTTTCTCCCACAAAAGCTCATGTGATAAATAAATGTGTTAGTCTTTAAAAGTGTCACCAGACTCCTTGGTTTTTTTTAGATATTCAGTGGTATTCAATCATGCCACTGATTTTTATGTAGCCATCATAATATTTTCAATGTTATTTTCTATCCCAGTCTTAGGGAACATCTTAAGATTTTGTTTAGCAGATTTTTTTCATTGTGCTGTTCATGATGCCCAAGTCTCTTTTTCTGCATACTTTTGATCTGCAAGCCACCTCTTTCTTCAGTTAATTTTCTAAATCACAAGTGGAACTGGAAGCAATCCCTGTCTTTAGATCACTTAACATTTTCCATTATAAATACTAGTGATCTTTTTGAGAGGTTTTAACACCTTTGCCATTTGCAGCAGCCCTTTGAAATTCAGTATGGGGAAGCCCTTGGAAATTGGGGAAATGGAGAAATTGCCTGCCCCATGATTTTCCATTCAGATTTTGCTGAGATGATATAAACTATTAAATGTCATTTTCCTTTTCACTTGCATTCCTCAGGAAAACTTTAGGAGCACCCAGAGCAATAACTGAACCAGAACCTTCCAAGTGCAGTCCAATGTCACAACACCAGCAGACAACAATGATATTTCACTGGGCACACACCTTGGAGCTGCCAAAGTAGCTGTAGTAGAGGCTTTGGGGAGAGAGAGCCTAGCTCTGCTCCCCCAAACCATTCTCTGGACCCAGCACCTGGCCCTAGTACCCCATCTCTGGGACGATAATTTTTTTCTTCTTCCAGTTAGGTCATAGAGCTCAAGGCGTGCAGGCATGTGCTTGGAGGATCAAGGTTCAAATCTTGCTCATGATGCATGAGCAGGGTCAGTACAGTGATACATAGCAGAATTGGTTTTTACCTTTTTCTTTAAAACAAGCAAACAAATAACGAGGGAATGATATGCAAAAATCTGCTCATGCAACCGTAATTCTGCCTTTTGGGCATATGCATTATGATAGTTTTAAATTATATGAGCCGCAGGAAATTACAGAACCCCTGTCCCTACTCAGGATGGATGCATGAGGGGAAAGAAATTAATATGCAATTGTTATATGGCTTTTCCTAGATTTGAGGGTTTAACTTTGCAACTTAAACATTCTTTTAATGTAGATTTAAAAAAAAAAACAAAAAAACTTTAATAAATACATTAAACAGATCCAGTCCTGGTACTGATCTTCGGGTTACCACAGTTTAAACCTATAGCCATGTTAAAAACTGACCTCTTATTCTCTGAAGTCTTGTAGCCAGTTTCTAACCTGTTACAATGATTTATTTACAGTCACATTCAAAATCTGTTCCTGGCTGTAAAAAATTAATAGAATCACTGGTAGAAGCATATTTAGGACAACTTAACAAAAATAGGGCCACACTTGCCCCTTTAAAAACCTCTTGTCTTATTTTTAAAGTGATGGTATCAGCTTCTTCTTCTGTCTAACTCCTCATCCCTTTCTTGGTTTTCATTTTCAATTATTTGTGTTTATGTTGAACTGCTGCCTGTTCAGCTGCAGCAGAGCTGGGTATTGGCAGCCAGCCTTGTGTTTTACAATTCTGCAGCTTCTGCTGCTTGGAGCATGTTGAAAACTGCTTTGAAATTAATCCATATTGGACTGAAAGCAGCATCTTTGTTGTTATCCCCTCAGATTAATTTAGTGCTATAAGTGAGATTCGTATTTGAAATAAATAAACTATTTCTGAGACATAGATAGACAAATATGCAGCTCAGAGAAGTATAACAACACAAACACACAGAGCTTTGCTCCTCTGGCCTATAAAGAGTTCTTGAAGCACACATGGGTGCTTTTGGCTAGAAGAGCACTGGATCAAGTGCATAGGGACTGTACAGCAGCAGAAGCCAGACTTCCTTCCAGGGAGCAAAGCGCACTAGTACCTCTGTCCTGGTCATGGGTATGCTGTGTTCTCTCTCTCAGTGTGTTGGCTGGGCAGAAGAGGGGTGGACCCCTGACTCAACGTTCACCTTGTCTCCTTTGCATAACTATCACCAGCAGTGGCAAAAATAGGAACCTCTGGCTCCATTCCCCAACTGCCCTGTTGCCCACTCCTCACCTGCACTGTTGCCTGCCCTCGCATGGGATGTTGATGGAGAGTTGCTGATGCTGGTGTCCTGTGCTGTCATTCGGCATTTTGCTCTCCTCTGCAGAGGAGGACACAATCTAGCCTTTAAATTGTATATATCAGTTTTGTGCCAACACTTTGGAATAAGGGCACCTCTACCTCAGGTGGCTTAGCAATTTTTTTTCTTCTTCTATTTGAAATTAGCTGTTTGACCTTTAGAAAGTGAATCTCTAAAACCTGATTACATTAAAACCAATTGCTGCTGAGACACAGAGAGTGTTTAAATCTGCTTTGCACTCCTTAATCGAGAAAAACTGAGGCCACAATGACTTGAGATGATTTTTTCAAGGCAAGAGCATATCATTCATTGTGGTCTGTTGTATTTGATAATGGTTCCAAATGTGTGTCTGAATTCAATCAGGATGCAGCCTGTGGTAAAGGTAGAAAAGCAATGGGGTGAAAAGAAGGTGGCAATGCAGGGGGTGACTAGGCACACAGATGATTTGTGGTTAGTGGCTGCCCATTTTCCTGGGTTCTGTCTGTCCAGCATTTCTACTAGGTACAGATGCAAAGAGAAATTTTGTTCATAAGAACACAGAATGTCTTCAGAAAGACATCAGTGTAGAGATGTCCATGGTGCAGATAAGGAGGAGCAGGTCATATCTCATAGGCTTCTGTGGAAAGACTCATTTACTGCAACTTGATGGGACCTGGATAATGGCAATATGGTTTGAGATTAGATTGAGTAAATGATGGATGAACTGCATAGCCCAAAAATGTTGTATACAGCTGTTATGTCTGTCTTCTCAAGATCAATAGCTGTCATAACAGTGAGTAGGCATTTCCATCTCCCCCCTGCAGTCCTCATTGCAGTTCAGTGATACAGTAGCATCTATTGACGAAGATTAAATGGCATAGATTATACTTTTAAAGGAGACTGATAATGATTTAACACTGCAGTTCCATTCTGAATGCCCAAATGTACTTCTGCAAATCCTTTTAAAACAAATTAACCTATATTTTCCTCCCTGTGTTTTTAGACTTCCATATTTGTTCCCCTAAAGTCACTAACTATCCATTTCCATTCTGATTTCCCAATAAGTTCTCATCTTCAAAGCGTCTGATGAAGTGGGATTTTCTCCCACGAAAGCTCATGCGATAAATAAATCTGTTAGTCTTTAAAAGTGCCACAGGACTCTGTTGTCTATAGAAAGTATAACAGTTTTACCCAAACATGGACTGAATCTATAACTTTTACAGTTTAGGGGTTTAATTCTATTACCGGGTTGTTTCCAAAAAATGATGATACAAGTCAGGTATGTCTTTGGTATAGTCCTGTTTATTTACACAGAATGTACGCAAAATTCTGCTTTCCTGAGCTCAGCAGAAAGTTTCCTGGCTAAAAATTTTCAAAGTTTGTCTTTCTGGTGAGTCCTGTGCCCCAAAGATGTCATCTCTGCTCCCTCTCAGAGCCATGCTGTCAGTTGGCTTTGTTCTGTTTTTCTTTCAAAACATGAACTAACATATCTGCAACTAACTGATCCCCTAGACCAGTGGTTCTCAACCTTTTTTCCATCGAGACACACCTGACAGATGATGTTCCCTGCGTGACACACTACAATCCATCGGTGGCGCTTCAGATGGGAGTGCTTGGGAGGCTGCAGCGCTCTGAAGGATGCAGCACTCTGGGACCTGGGTGGGGGCAGAGTCAAACCAGCTCAGGCTGGTGTCCTGGTGGTCTGGCTCAATGGAGCCAGGTTTATTTTTGTGAGGCAGGCAGTGCCCCGCCCGCCGCAGCCCAGGATCTCCGAGTTACAGCCCCTGTGTTATGCAGCAGGAGCAGGCTGTTGAGGGCAGCAGAGGGCGGCGGGCAGCAGTAGCCCCAAGCTGGCTCCAAGGTGAGCTGCCAATTTTCCATGACACACCTCCCAGCTCTTGGTGACACACCTTCATGTCCTTACACTGTGGTTGAAAACCGCTGCCCTAGACCTTGCATTTGTAGTCAGTCTACAGGGGAATCCCTACGCCAACATCCCTTAGTGTCTGTTCAGGCCTACCTATTCTAGTCAGTGCCTTGGGTAGTGGCTTCTCGTATTTTAGCTATTGCTATTTAATTACTCCTGTTTAACCTGAATGAAGGTCGCTTAATATAGCCATTGACTTTAACCAGGTCTTTGACTGATGACGGTCTTTAACACCTTCCATCATAACAGTACTAAATAGAAAGCCATGGAGATTCACTAAATGCTTAAGAAAATTTGCCATATATATTTTGAAATTGGGCAGTCTTATGTTACTGGAAATCATGCAGCTTTGGGACAGGGAGAAAATACAATTTACAGAATTGTCTATGAAAAAGTCCTCTAAAATTCCCTAGAAAATGATAGCCTTTTGGTAGAATTTTTGAGCGAAACTCTAGAGTTCTGTAGCAGGGATATGTTCGTTCTCTAATATGACTTAAAACTGTATAGAAAACATATTACTTTGTATTAAATTATGGAGGATTTTGGTATAATTTCTGTAGAACCTTGGTAAATTCTGTGGAACTAGATTGCTTCATGCCTAATACTAATACTATTCTATGACTTGTTTTCCTAAAAAATTCAAGATTTTTTCAGTACACTTTAGTATTCATAATCTGGTGTTAAACTCTTCAAATTGTATGCCAAGTCCTGGTCTGCTTCTCAAACTACCTACCTGTAAAAATTTTTGCACCCTGAGCAGAGCATAATTAGTTTGATTTCACCCACACTGTAGACCTGGTTAGGTCAACGGAAGGATTCTTCCATCGATCTAGCCACCTCTCAGAGATGTGGAATACCCAAATCCATGGGAAAAAAACCTTCCCTTGATATAGAAAGTGTCTACACTACAGTGCTGTGGCAACATAGCTGCAGCTGTGATGATGAAGTGGTGCTAGTGTCTATATACTCCAAGCTTCCTACCTCTCCCCTTCCCTGCACATACTCAAATAAAATTCCTTTTCCAAGATGTGTATTTTGAATCTATGTATTTTGAATGAATGCTTTATGTTGTCTGTAAATTGTCTGTCTTCTTACTTCTGTTGGCTTTCATGTCAGGGGTCGGCAATCTGAAAAAGAAGAACCATTTGTAAAAATTCCTTCAATGAACAAGTGTTTTGAGAACCACAATAGGTGAAACCTCTAGGTGGGGGGAACAGAGGGCTGGGCCAGGGTGCCTGCCACAGGGTCCCCTGGTTGGGAGGTGGGGGGGTGGAGAGCCTGGAACCAGGAGTAGACCCCCCACAGGGTCCCCTGGTGGCTGGTGGAAGCCTGGAGCCTGGCATGGACCGCCTGCAGGGTCCCCCAGTGGTGGGGAGGAGGGGCCTGGAGCCAGGCGCCTGCTGCCCCAGTGGCAGGAAGGGGTGGAGCCCAGGGCTGCAAGGGGACAGCCAAAGAGCTGCATGCAGCTCCAGAGCCACAGGTTGCAAATCCCTGTTCTAGGTTGTGAACCCTTCAGGGCAGGGACATGTTATCTGTTCTCAAGTGACCTACTATTTATGGCCCGATATAAATGATTAGCAACAATAACTATAGAGTTAAATGATCATTGTTACATTTAAGTAAACCTTAGAAATATCCATGTTCACAAAACCTCAGTCAGCTGTCCTATAAGCAAGAATGATCTCTGCTCAAAACCTCCACTGAGGATTAAGGCCTGATATGACAATCCTTTAACTCATTGGGACTACTCACCTGAGTAAAACGTGGCAGGATCGGGCCCAAACGACTAGCTTGGACAGGGGTCAGCAACCCGAAAAATAAGAAGAGCCATTTAAAAAAATTCCTTCAATAACCAAGTGTTTTGAGAGCTGCAATGAGTGTAGCCTCCTGGTGGGGGGAGCTGGGAGTTGGGCCAGGGTACCTGCCACAGGGTCCCTTGGTGAAGGTGAGGGACCCCTGAACCAAGAGTGGTGAGAATCTGGTGTAGGCTGCACGCAGGATCCCCCGGTAGCAGGAGAGGGCCCGAAACTGCAAAGGGGAAGTCAAAGAGCCACATGTCTTCGGAGCTGCAGGTTGCAGACCCCTGAGCTTGGATTTCCAGTTGATCATAAACCCCAGGAAATACTGTGTACCACAGCAATGACTGCTGTTCTTAGCTTTTAAAAAAGGAAGAAGAGGGCAATCATATTTATTTGGCTGGGTGGTGAAGTTTAAATTGCTGTGTATAGCGCACTTCCAGAATAATTGCTTGAATCATCTCTTAATGTCTCATTAATCTTGTAATTGTTGTATATTTCCTTGCCCTTAATGCTGATACTTGTGCGCCCAGGAACGCAATCTTTTCCGGTTGCAATCAATTTGCCTCTTCTGCCTGAGTCATTCCATTATAGCACAAACTGGAATTGGTGACGTTAAAGACACTTCAGTGGTGTTTCTAAATTGTGATGTCAAGAACACTGGGATTGTGGCATTACTGAATGAATTAGGCTGTTGGATGGAAGAGTAAGATGTGTTGAATCATGAATGGTATCTGTTTAGTGAAACACATTTCCAAACAGCAAGAATGATAAATGGAAACCAAAAAGAAGCGTAATAGTTTAATGAGGTATGAATGAAACACTTTGCTAGAGCATGGCAATGATTTTCTAAGTGTGCTTTTTCTGTAAGAAGACAGTAGCCAAGAGCCGCCTGGTTTTATCATAGATGGAAAAGATGACTGCCAGAAAAGCTTTCACAGTGTTGTGGATTTCTTGAGCCATATGAATCCTACTGATGTAAACAGAAGTAACATCAGTGAACCTTTAGACAGCACTTGAAAATGTAATACAAATTGTATTTTGCTAGATTCACAGCTGTAGTCTTTCTCAGTAACATGAAACTCTAAACAAAATTCTAGTATCTGACATATATGGGCTGCCTACTCTACTGGTGTCAATTGTGGAGAATGTAAACTTTAAAAAATTCTGTTAACTTAAATAGAACTATACCAATTTACACCTGTAGGCAATTTGGCCCTATTTTACAATACTTTAATTTTCTTTCATTTGGGCTAGCAAACTACATAAATGTAAAAAATGACAAATTATTCCTTAACTGTTAAATCTTCAATCACTCAATTATGGCCAGATGGCAAGATTGATTTTTATTTTTGTTCTCTTTGGATTACACTAATGAGTCTGTTTGTTTGATGTGATAAATCAGCTAGGTACCCCTCACAGCAAAAGATTTTAGGGACCAGTGACTTCAGACATTTTAACAGTTGGGGGAAAATGACTGATGTAAATACAAAAAATATTTCTCAGTTGTTACAGGCTTTCCCTAACAGCTTAGGGTCTGGGATTCTTTTAAGGAATCCTTTGTTATTGGACAGTGTCACAGTTCATAATCATTTTAAGCACATTTTAAAATATATTAGAAGTTTCATTGTCTTTACTGTTCTTCTGCTTCCTTTTCCTTTCTCTTTGCGTAGAAACTGTCATGGGAGGACCTTATATTGCAGGAGTTTTTGCTCTAAAGTATTCCCCTCTACCTTTAGAAAGCCTGTTAGATTTCTTTTAACATGACTTTTTACAGCTTGCTTATTAATGAGGTGCAGTTGAGGAGTGGAGTGAGAGAAGGTTTTTTTTTTTTAAAAAAAAGCAAACAAGCTTTTGAATATTGATCAATGTACTGTATGTAAAAGGCCGAGTAAATTTAAAACAATATACTTTGCCAATAATAGTGATGCTTAGCACTTAACTAATTCTTCACATTTCCAAAATATTGTGTGTACATTAATCAATACTCGAAACACATCAGTTAGTGAGGTAAATCTCATTATCACTGTTTAAAATGAGAACTAATAAGTTTGTTTCAGAAGGCCAGTAAAAGCAAGTATGGGGCAAAACTAAAGTATTCCCAGCTCCCGTGGTTGGTTCACTGGATTACTGCTGCTTCTGTATAATAAACGAAGATCATAATTAATACCCTTTAGATATGCAAAATAATGGTTTGCATAATTTTGTAAATTTTAAAGCTGCCTCTTTTCTTAATACTTCAGAAGTATCTGTATGATCAATGTTAGTCCGTCCCATTAGTATGTGGGAGTGAGACATCATATTGCCCTCTACAGGGTGCAGTTTATAGAAAATACATATAATTTCTTCACTAGAATGTATGATTAATGGGCTACGGTTATTATTGATTAAATCCCTGATCTTGCAAGCAACGTTACTGAACCTGTGTAGAGTATCGCTGAGTTCCATTAGGTGGGTTGGAGGGGGCCAAATGATGAAATATAGAAGATTAAAGCAACAGAGAACCAGTATAAACACTTTTTTAAAAAAAGTTATATGACAATATTCATATAATACATTCAGGTTTACCTGGTGCATTTTATGCATTTTGTCGATTGATTGATCCATCCATCCATCCATTGATAGATTGATTGATCGACAGATAGATATGCTCTGTGCAGCTCTAAATATATCTCTGTATGTTTGCTATACATACATACATACATACATACTGTATTTTATACATAAAGGAGAATCAATATACATTAAATCCAATAGCCTGCAGAAACATAGTGTTCATTGTATAGTATGTTCTATTTTATAAATTAACATTTAAACTCTCAACTCTGTCTTCAACATATAAAAAACCCTGTACAAAAGTCTATATGTACTTGTTTCTTGTCCCACATCTCTTCACTGCACTCGCTACTTGCTCGTGCTTTTCTTCTAAACTGGGCCTCCTTTTCATAGCTTGAAGGTGTTATTACTTCACTGAGGCTGCAGCTATCTGAAAATCTCTTACCTTCCTTCCTCCCTCTGAACCATTGAGTCATTTTCTATCTCCAAGTCTTTTCCTGAAACACTCCTCTTTTTTCCACATTAACCTGCAATATTTGGTCATGAAGTGTGCAACATAAAAAATTAATAGTATTGTATACTTTCAAGGGAAAATTAACTTTATTACGTGTGATTTTATTTTTAATGGAGGGTTTGGTTCTGCCCATTTAAATTTTAAGAAAAAAACTCAATCATTCTGGATGGGTAATTTTTGTTTTCTTTCACTTAAATAGCTTCAGTAGTTTTATAATGACATGATGAGTCAGTTCAGAGTTAATCCAGTGCAATGCTGCTACAGGATCTCTCAGAATCAGATTATGTATGATGGGAACTAAAGTCTTCCTCGGGGGGTAAATTCTGCTGAAGATTATCTGTGCTGCAGTCTCACCGTGGTACGTGGGCTCTCTCTGAGGATCCAGACATTAAATATTCCATTGGAGAGGTATCTATTGAGCTAGTACCATAGCTCTTAGTGTCTTTTGTACCATGACCTCAAGTTACAAAAGCAAAAAAGTTTCAAAGAGTGCTTCTCCTATAAAACTAAACTAACTAACTAACAAACCCAAGGAGATTGGGCACCCGCAGTCTTCCACTGTAGCTTGTGTCACTGGACCTTCTTCTTTAAATACTGTGACTAGCATCAAAATGTGTGCCCCTTTCTTCCCTTTAATCAAAGGGTTGTCATCGTTTAAGCAGGTTGCACCCATGGCTAGGGCAAAATTTTCCCAGTGTTTGGTCTCAGCTTATAATGAGTGAATATTTTTTGATAGTTCCGAAGGGGTAGCTGTGTTAGTCTATTGCAGAGAAACAGAGTCCTCTGGCACCGTTAAAGACTAGCAGATTTATTTATCGCATGAGCTTTCGTGGGAGAAAATCCCACTTCATCAGATGCTTTGATGATTTTCTCCCACGAAAGTTCATGCAATAAATAAATCTGTTAGTCTTTAAAAGTGCCACAGGACTCTTTATTTTTTGAAAGTTTGAGCAAAATCTGTTTTGGCTGCCTGCTTCTGGGACTTTGAAAAGCATACTATATTTTGAGTGTAAAAGAATCTTATTATGTTCTGCTCATAAAATGTGTGTGTGAATAACAAAAATGGCTGAAGCTAGTGGGCTTGATTCTCCACGGCTATTCACATGTGTGGGCATTAACACCTTTGCAAAGTGAGTGTTAAAATGCTACCACTTAGATTTTGATAATGCTTTGCATAGGTGTAAATGACTGCACAAAGTGCCGAATAGTAGAAAATCAGACCGAAAAACTTCAGACTTCCCTTGTTTTGCAAGTAATATCAAGACTTTAAAACTAAGCCAAGTTTAGAGAAAATGGAGTCATTGTTTTCCAAGTTTCAATAACTAGTTTTTCAGTCGTTTCCATGTTCTCAGAATATGAAATGTATGAGAGGGTCCTATGTGGAAAGTGTTTTAAGTAAACTGGTAAGGCTGTGGATAAATGATGTGGTGTGATAAGTGGGGTTTTCTCCTACGAAAACTTATGCATTAAATACATTTGTTAGACTTTAAAAATGCCACAAAACTCCTTGTTTGTTTTGCTGAAGTAGACTAACAGGGCTACCCCTCTGGAACTTGATAAGGCTTTGACTCCTTAGTTAAGAATACAGAAATGAAGTTCCTGATTCTGCAAATGCTTAACCACATGCTTAAATTTACTCCAGTGAGTTAAGCAGTAGCAGCATCAGGACCTTAATTCCCTAGTTTTAAGTCATAAACATTTGATGTGGCCAAGTTAAAACTTCCATTTGGAATTAAAGGCAGATAATTTCAAAAGGCATGCAATTAAAATTGCGCATGAGATTCCAGTTCATTCATATTCATAGACAAGTAAATTCCAAGGCCAGACAGAAAGGGGTCATTGTGATCATCCAGTCTGACATTCTGTATAACACAGGCCACAGAATTTCCCCCAAATAATTCTTACAGCAAATACTTTAGGGAAATAATCCAGTCTTGATTTAAAAATCAGCAGTGATAGTGACTTCATGACAGTTGATAAATGCAATGGCTAGTTACCCTCACTGTCAAAAACATAACTTATTTCCAGTCTGAATGTGTCTAGCTTCAACTTTCAGCTAGACTGAAGAGCCCATTAATAAATATTTGTTCCCCAGGAAGGGATTTATAGAAGGTAATAAAGTCACCCATTAATCCTCTCTTTGTTAAGATAAATAGGTTGAGCTCCTTGAGTCTATCTGTAAGGTATGCTTCTCCTTCGAGAGGAGTCCCTGTGGGTGCTCCACCTGAGGTGTGCTGGCACGTGCCAAGTCACCCTTCAGAGATTTGAAAGCAGTGGTCGTTGGAGCCATGCGTGCGAGACAGCTGTCTCGCGGCGTCCCTCAGCGCAACTTTAGAACGCGCGCGACTCCAACCACCCATTCCCTTCTCTACCGCCGGAGTTCACTCATCGGAGAATAGTCTCCTCAGAGAGTTTATTTCCTCAGCTTTAGAAATTTCCCTCAAACATAATTTCTCCTTAATTTAATTTTTTCTTTTTTCTTTCCCTATTCTCACCTAAAAAAAAACCAAACCAAAAAAAAAAAACCAACCCGAAACTCGCACACTCTGAGTATGTCGTGCTCACCCGGCTTCAAGAGATGCAAGAAATGCTGGGACGCCATGCCAGCTTCAGACGGTCATTCCGTCTGCATAAAGTGCTTAGGAGAAGGACATGTCTCAGAGAAATGTCCACACTGTAGAAACTTAAGCTCAAGGGCCAAGAAGGATAGGGACCTCAGGCTTAAGCTGCTATTAATGGAAAAGTCCTTGCAACCGGCATCTGATCCCCGGAACCGCACGCCTCTTCAGCACCACGGAGAGCGCCTCAGGACAAAGCATCCACACCAAATTCTGCACATAAAAGAACAGAAAAGACAAAACACATGGAGACAGCCAGAGACAGATCACCGTCTCCAGAGTTTACTGATCAACACATCAGAGGATGGCAGCATCAAGACACATCTCCCCCGATTGCTCAAGTGAGGAAGAGGCAGAGGCGGAGATGTACAGGAGCCATCCCTTTTATGACCCTTACTACAGACAAGGGTTCATGATGCCATTCCAGGGCAGAACACCATACCCCTATTATGAACAGGGTTGGTATGGGCCTCGGGCAAGTCATCCTCCTCACTGGTTTACACATGAACGATGACCCTCATATAAGAAAAGAAAAATACAAAGTAAGGACTCACCTTTAAGCAGGATGGATGACTTACACACTTCTTCACCCCAGTCCCAATCTCAGGATGAGGATGAGGAACGTGAAGGTACCCATATACTTTCCCTGCTTCAGGTGGCGTCGTCTGTGGCTGATGAAATCATTATTCCATCCACATCCACAGCATCCCTAGATGAGGCCAAACAATTCCAGGAACTATTCAAAAGAGTAGCTGATTTCATGGAAATTCCATTACAAGAAGTAGCTGAGTCACATCATAAGCTTCTCAATATTATGCAGACAAGAACAGCAACAAAGGTAGCATTACCTATGGATAATGCATTGGTGGAACCAATAGACTTAATCTGGCAGACTCCGGCCTCTATTCCACGAACTAACAAAAGAGCAGACAGAAAATATTATATATCAGTGAAGAACTCAGAATACCTATTTACACATCCCGCTCTGAACTCTTTAGTGCTGGAGGCAGCAAACCAGAGAAATAAGCAACAATATAATAAGATCACTCCACACGACAAGGACGATAAGAAGATGTATTTATTTGGCAAGAGAGTCTACACATCATCGTCCCTTCAAATGCGCATAGCAAACTATGCAGCTTTGCTTGCCAACTATAACCACACAAACTACCTAAAACTGGCAGACTTCATAAAGGTCGTCCCGGAGTCTGAGATGACAGTTCCATTCAATAATTAGAGAAGGCCAGTTAATATCTCATACGGCTCTGCAGGCGGCCTTAGATGTAGCTGACACGGCAGCAAGATCCATGGCCACAGGCGTAATGGCGTAATGAGGTGATCCGCTTGGCTGCATTCCGCCGATCTCCCACGTCAGCTTCAAACGATGATTGAAGACCTCCCCTTCGATAAAAAGAAACTGTTTTATGATAAAACAGATGAGACAATGCACACATTAAAGGATGACAGAGCCACGCTAAAAACGTTTGGCTTCTACCCTAATATGATAAGAAAACGTACAAACAGATACCAACCATTCAACCCGAGGTATCAATACCAATACACGATCAGACAGAACTACAGAAGACAAGACCCATCAAGAGGCAGACAACGAGCCCAGAGACGCAGACAGAACACGGGGCATTCTACTACATCTCAGAACCCCCCTGCCAAGCCGCAATTTTGAAAAATTGGTCGAGGGATCAACAAACCACAAACAAATTCTAGAGCAGGCAATGAATTTCCATCATCGGCTCAGAGCCTTCTATCCCGATTGGACGGACATCACATCAGACAAATGGGTACTGGAGATTGTCGACATCGGGTTCACCATTCCATTCAAAACACCTCCAAATTACACTTCCCCCTCCCCGTCCCTATTCAGGGACACAACTCATGAACAGTTACTACAACAGGAGGTGCAGCACCTATTACAACTAGGGGCAATAGAAGAAGTTCCACAAGAACACAAATGGAAGGGTTTTTACTCCCCCTATTTCCTCATAAAGAAAAAATCAGGGGGATGGAGATCGTTCCTTGATCTCAGAAGGCTCAACAAACTCATAAGACAACAAAAGTTCAGAATAACTACATTAACATCGATCATCCCTGCCCTAGAACCCAATGACTGGTTTACATCCCTCGACCTTCAGGATGCATACTTTCATATATCAATACACCCGTCTCATCGAAGATTCCTAAGATTCAGGATAGGAGGCACGCACTACCAATACACAGTCTTACCGTTTGGTCTCTCAACAGCCCCAAGAACATTTTCAAAAGTGTTCTCAGTAGTGGCAGCCTATTTACGGAAGCAAGGCATCATGATTTTTCCCTATCTAGACGACTGCCTCTTAAAAGAACGATCAGACTCGAAAGCAAGAGATGATCTAACCTGTACAATTCAATTGTTCCAAAAATTGGGACGTCTCATAAACTGGCAAAAATCAACCACAGTACCGTCTCAGATTATAGAATTCATAGGGGCAAGGCTGGACTCCCAAAGAGCAAGAGTCTTTCTTTCCCAAGACAGAATCGACACAATCAACAGTCTGGTAGACACGGTATGCATCGTCCTGACGGTAGATGCACTAACATGTATGAAACTATTAGGCCACATTGCCGCCACCACGGCTGTGGTCGAGCATGCACGGCTTCACATGAGAACTCTGCAGTTATGGTTTTCAAGAGTATTCTGGCCACACTGGCAACCAACCCACAAAATACTATCCGAGCCAATGGACATAAAACGATCCCTGCATTGGTGGAAGGTACCTCAAAACCTCCTTAGAGGGGTTCCTTTTCAGCAAATGACACCCATCATCTGGATGTCAACCGACGCCTCTCTAACAGGGTGGGGCGCATGCCTGCACAATGAGACGGCACAGGGAAAATGGACAATGGCAGAGTCCAATCTACACATAAACATACTAGAATTACGTGCGGTTTGCAGAGTGTGCACACATTTCCTGCAGAGAATCAAGAACAACCACATACGAATCATGATGGAAAACATAGCTTGCATGTATTACATAAACAGGCAGGGAGGGGCAAGATCGCCCTCCCTCTGTGTAGAGGCTATGAAGCTATGGAAATGGTGCATAGCTTACAGGGTCACCATCTCAGCAATCTATTTACCTGGCATCTGAAACACCGTCGCCGACACACTCAGCAGGGCCTTCCCGAAAGACCACAAGTGGGAATTAAACCAAGCTGTCTGGGAGAACATATGCCAACAGTGGGGATACCCGCATATAGACATTTTTGCGACCTATCAGAATCGCAAATGCCCGCGATTCTGTTCGAGAGCAGAAATTGGAAAGGCATCCCTGGGAGATGCTTTCCATCATTCATGGACAGACAGTCTATTATACGCATTTCCAGCACTCCCACTCATACAGAAGACCTTGATCAAAATAAGAGACGAAGAGGCGAGGGTGATAATGATAGCTCCAGCATGGCCACGACGGCCATGGTTCACCCTTCTGATGGAAATGTCCATTCAACCACTCATACGCCTTCCGCTGAGATGTGACCTGCTTTCACAGAACAACGGCAAGACTCTGCACCAGAACCTCCAGAAAATGCACCTGATGGCCTGGCTCCTGCATGGTTCACGCAAGAAGAATTGGAATGTTCTGAATCAGTTTGAGAAGTACTACTAAATAGTAGAAAGACATCTACAAAATGCACCTACCTGCAGAAGTGGGTGAGGTTTACAGAATGGTGTAGATTGGAACACATTATCCCTATCCAGGCGTCTATCCCAATTATTCTCGAATACTTGCTGCACCTAACAAGAACAAAATTATCAAACAGCTTGATGAAGGTTCACCTAGCAGCTATATCATCCTTCCACTCCACTAGAGGAGTAGGAACTATCTTTTCACATCCTAAGGTGAAGAGGTTTATATCGGGATTACAGAATCTTTACCCTGAGATAAGAGTACCAACACCAAATTGGGACCTGCATTTAGTCCTACAAGCTCTCACCGGGCCTCCATTTGAACCCTTAGTGACTTGCTCTTTGTTACACCTTTCAATGAAAGTTACCTTTTTAGTAGCCATTACGTCGGCGAGAAGAGTAAGCGAAATAGGGGCACTAATGACAGAACCTCCTTTCACAGTATTTCATAAGAACAAGGTCACGTTGAGGCCTCACCCGAAATTCATCCCGAAAATTTCCACATCATTTCACTTAAATCAAGCTATCGACTTACGTGTCTTCTTTCCGAGGCCTCATGCCAATCCCAACGAAGCTCGACTCCACACACTCGACGTCAGACGGGCGATGGCCTTCTATATAGAGAGAACAAAGACATTCAGAAAATCTGAGAGGTTATTTGTAGCGATAGCTAACAGGTGCATGGGCTCAGTACTCTCTTCACAAAGAACATCGAAGTTAATATCCACTTGTATTCAGGAAGCCTATGAGGCGAGAGGCATCCCTGTGCCAGGTAGCATAAGAGCCCACTCCACCAGGGCGATGGCTACAACCATTGCATTTACAAACAATGTCTCAATTCCTGATATATGAAGGGCGGCGACTTGGGCCTTGCCGCACACCTTCATCAGACATTACACAATAGATAGCCTGACACGAGCAGATGCAAGATTAGGGCAATCAGTCCTGGCAGTTGTGCATAAACAAGGCTCCAAAGCCCTGCCTTCCAGTTAAGGACACTGCTCGCTATACACCTCAGGTAGAGCACCCACGGGGATCCTCATCTCAAAGAAGTACAGTTACTGCACCAAGGTGAGTAACCTCCCTTTTCGAATCCTGTAATTCAGAGGTCCCCAAACTGTGGGGCACACTCCCAAGAAAGGTTGCAGGGATAGGGGGCAATGTGGCTAGGGCCAGGCCAGCTCCCCCGGGGGGCGGGGACCCAAGATTTGCTTCAGACCTGGCTGTGGCCTCTGCTCCCTGCTTGGCTGCAGCCTCAGCCGTGCCCCCCACCCCCCTCCCCAGCTCAGCCTCGGTGATCTGCAAACTTTATCAGTGATGATTTTATGTTTTCATTCATGAAAAAATTAAATAGTGTAGGACCAAGTACTGCCCTTGTGGGACCCACCTAGAAACACACTCACTTGATGATTGCCCATTTACAGTTACATTTTGAAAGCTATCAGTTAGCCAGTTTTTAATACACTTAATGTGTACCATGTTAATTTTGTATCATTCTAGTTTTCTAATCAAAATATCATGTGGTACCAAGTCAAGTCCCTTACAGAAGTCTAAGTATATTATATCAATCTTATTACTTTTATCATCTCAACTTGTAATCTCATCAAAAAAAGATATCAAATTAGTTTGTCAGGATATATTTGCCATAAACTCATATTGATTGACATTAATTATATTACCTTCTTTAATTCTTTATTAATTGAGTCCCATATCAGCTGTTCCATTATTTTCGAGGGATTGAGTAACAGAACTATAATCCCATTTACTCTTTTTAAATATTGGCAAAACATTAGCTTTCTTCCATCTTCTGGAACTTCTTCAGTGTTCCAAGACTCGCTGAAAATCAACATTAATGATCAGGGCTTTTTTTATGGTGGTACTCAGGAGTAATGAGTACTGGCACCTTTTTTGTGACAATACTTGGAGGTACTGAGTACCGGCACCTTTTTTCACAGCGATGAAGCCCCAGATCCTGCTGCAGCTTCTGGCAGCCCAAGGTCCTGGCCAAGTACTGGTACCTTTTATTTTATAAAAAAAGCACTGTTAATGATGCAGTAAGCTCCTCAGCGAGCTCTGGACCTGCTGATTTTAAAATGCCTAACTTTAATAACTGCTGTTTAACATCCTCCCAAGATACTAATGGAATTTGATAGAGTATTATCTTCTGATATGTATTTTTTTCCTCAAATACAAACCAAAAGGACTTCTGTCTTTTCTGCATTATTATTGATTAATTCTATCATTCCTATTTAGTAATGAACTAATAACATTTTAGGAATATTTTGTTCCTATTATACTTAAAAAGCTACTTCTTGTATTTAACCCAGAGGTTTCTCCTGGTGTCCCTGTGCTTTCCTTATCAATTTTCTACAATTTCTAGGTTCTGTTTCATATTCATTATAATCAATGTTCCCTTTATTCCATCTGTTATATATTTATTAATTTTTATTATTTAATTATTATGTTTATTATTTTCAGCTGCCTTCTGAACCAGGTCTTTTAAAACTAATATAGCTTTTTTCTTTTTCGTTGCCTAGAACCAGGGAATAGGCAACAGGGGATGGATCATTTGATGACTGTCTGTTCTGTTCATTCCCTCAAAAGCACTTGGCATTGGCCAGTGTCGGAAGAGGGGATGCTGGGCTAGACGGTCTGAATCAGTGTGGCAGTTCTTATGATTGTGGCTTTTGGGGCATCTTACAGTAGTGTTAAACAATTCCTATCATCATCAGTCATATGTTTTGATTAAATACTTCCTCCCAGCTGATTTGACTCATATGTTTCCAGTCTTGTGAAACTGGCCCTTTGAAATCAGCACGCATATATACAATATTATGAGGCTGGCCCTGATTCTATTAGTACATTATACATTTGACCATGTCATGATCATTTGTACCTAAGCCACCAATAATTTTCAGTTCTGTCATCAGTTCTTCTACATTTGTCAAAATGATATAAAATAGAAAATAGAAATTACCTCATATTGGAGCAACACCTTTTGCATTAGGAAATGGTACTCTATTATATTTAGAAATTCCAAGGATGTATTTGTCCTGGCAGCATGAGACCTGCAGAATGTGTCACTCAGATTGAAGTACCCCATGATCAAAGCTTTTTTTCCCTACGCGTTATAGATGGGCGTGTAAGGAGGTGGTCACTCTGTTCCCTAGTGTGATTTGGTGGTCTGTGGCAGACACCAACTCGT
This sequence comes from Pelusios castaneus, assembly GCA_007922175.1. Taxonomy (NCBI): domain Eukaryota; kingdom Metazoa; phylum Chordata; order Testudines; family Pelomedusidae; genus Pelusios; species Pelusios castaneus. The sequence goes on from ML685780.1 coordinate 20,736,386, forward strand.
ACCCCATCTTGTAATTTACAGGGGTTGGGAACCTTTGCCAATCCCTGTACCAGCCCCTTCCTCCTTAACCCTAAATCAGTGCCAGTGGCCCCGCCACTGAAAAAAACCCCAAATGGCTGCCACCTGACAATTCGGTGGTGGCCATGGCTGGAGTGTTCTGTCCTCCCACCAAAAGCCACTTCTGGTGTCTGATTTTAGCAGTGGCTGGGGGGGCTTCTTTGTTGATGACTGGGGGAGGGGCACCAGACACTCTGCCGAAAGCTGCACCAGACCAGGCTGTTTCTTTTAGCAGCAGAATCTATGGTAGAACATACAATAGTATAAGCCTTCTTACTATGAATTAAGTGATTTATGTGTAGTTTTGTAGTAAAGCATGTAAAAATATTCTGGTTGGAGCTATACTTTTGATTCAGAAAATCTCATTTTGCTAAAGTGTCGGTTAAATTCTTTAGAAACCATTACATTTCATTTAGACCCTGCTTTTATTCTTCATTAACAAGGAAAGATCTTATTAACCCAAAGATCCTATTAAAAATTATATACTCCAGCTGGCTTAAATGTTTGGTCTTTGGACACTAACACTGTTACATCACTTCTTTTGGGACTGCTGAGGTTTCCTCACACTTGTCCTAACTCAAATATTTTCTAAATATTAACACCAAAATATAGAAAATCCATGTGCAGTCAAAAGGCTGATCTGTCTCTAATGCACCACAGAATGTCACTGTAGGATGACAAAGTAGTCCATTCAGAGAAAAACTATATTGCCTAACTTTAAAGGAAGTTCTCTGCTGCTAATGATGTAATGAAAACAATTAAATATAAGTAAAAATAAACCAACTGTGAATGCATGTGTAGCCCCTTATTTGCAAGCATTTGTGTATATGTGTTTGTGCGCACAAACACATATATAACTACATTTTAAGACAACTGGTGTATGTAGTGATGTAATGTAGGGGAGACATTAGGCTCTTTTTGATTTGTACTGCACCTATAAATGTCAAGGGTTCTGTTGGAAATCACTGGAAAGACAGCTCTTAAGGCATGAGTAACAGACTGCTCATTCTTCCTCTCTCATGGTGTAATAGAAACTTATTACGCATAATTCTATTTGGCATGCACATAGAGTGACAGGGCTCAATTCTGTTCTCATTTATTATTGTAATTGGGAGTATCTCTGTTGAAGGCAATGGACATACACTTGTGAAAAAGTAAGAAAAAGAGAATCAAACCCAGAGATTTTGTTTTGCTGTTTGCGTGTGGAAAACATAACCTAAAAAACTATCAGATCAAGAGATGGACCTGATCCAAACACCCATGTATGTTGGGTTGTTCGAAGTCTGGATTCGAATTCTGTGAATGTTGATGTCCCCAATCATACTAACAGTTCATGGTTTGAATCCATCACCAGTCCTAGTTCTGAGAAACACCTCTTCTTTTTCTGCTTCAGACTTCAATTCAGGATTCCATGTTTCCCTTGAAAGAATTAAAGGCATTTAAGAAAAAGATGGGTAAATTGATTCCCCCCCAAATTGTCTCCAAGTAGCCTGCTCCCAGGCATCCCCTGGTGGCCGCAGGGTTGTTCTGCAAGTGACTCTTTGCCTCAGTTTACCCTCTTGGACTACTCAGCAACCGTCACCTATAGGCTTTTTATGATCAAAATTACCCCACCTTGGGGTAGGGGTTTATTAACATACAGTCCTAAATTAAATTCCAAAAAAAGTTGACACAAACAAAAATTTCTCTTCCCACTCTTAGGTCTTCAGGACTGAGGGTTTTCCTGCTTTGGGAGATGTTTGCCAGTTCTGTCTGGTTGGAGTCTTTTCTGTCATAGACTTCTCGGAAGCCTGCTTTGTTTCAAGTCTCCTCCAGTTCATGCGTTTGCCCTTTTCTTAGGGCTTCTCCTTTCCTTCCTGTAGTCTCAATGGCAAGGCATAGAACTTTCTGCTGGATCCAACTCACTGCTAGCAGCCTCTAATCTCCCTGAGATTCCTTCCTTCCTCCCTGAGATTCCTCCTTCCTCCCTGAGATTCCTTCCTTCCCACTCCCCCAGTTCCTGGTCTGTATAGGGCAACCAGGTGATCCCTGTTCAGTTGTGTCTCCTTAATAATCAATGTTGGCTAGCCCCAGGACTCTAGCCCTTCGGGGCAAGCCATTTACACAAACCAACTCTTTAAAATGACCCTCATGTCTCTGAAACAACCCACAAATGCAGTTTGGGTTCTGATTTCCTTTTCCTCAGAAATATGCCTGCAGTCTTTTGGCTCTCTCCATTTTCAATTTCATTTCCTTTTACGCTCCTCACAAACTGTCTCTGAACACATACGGGCCTCCAGATCCCTTAGCACAACAGCTATGTACACTTTCTAAAGATGGGATTTATCAGGGAGGAGAAAGAGTGGAAGCTCTGTTAATAAGCCCAGCAAATAGTGTCTAATACAATATCAAATGTTTCCAGTTATGCAAATGTAAATGCTAGTTTTTAATACAATAACTCATGACTTGAACAGCAGGCTTTGTTTAAGTTGCTACTTCCTCAAGGCACCTTAAACATAGCCATGCTCTATCAGGCCAAGTAGAGGTAGGCATCTGTCTGTTCCCCAGTTCTTACCAGTCTAGTCCCCTGCTTAAAACTAGTAAATCTGCCCAGATACCTGATTTCATCCTGCTTTCACAGTGCCCAAGTCTCTCACGTGTCCTTGACCATGCACATGTTTTCTTGTTTTTCCTAAATTTGCAAGAATTTAAAATAAAAGCTGCATTCCGGAGAATGCTATCCTCTAAGAGACTGTATCAGTCAGGAGATGGGGAGTGGGATACAGAACATTTTGCCTTTGCCTTGGGTTGCCAATTCAGTTACATTGAAGGCCGGGGCAGCTATCAAGATCAAAAGATGCTGTTTTCTTTAGCAGTAAGGAATTGATAGGCATTTGAGAGAGAGGCTGCTTGATTTGGAAAGCCACCTGTATAAAATTACTGCTTCAAATGAAAACTTCTTTTCCTTCATGCTGTAAGCCTGGGAATACTATATTGAGACTTTAACTTGCAGTATTACTAGGGGCCTGATTCTTGAATAAGTGATTTCAATGGGCCATTTGTAGATAAAGGTATACTCAGCCTTTAAGAGCATCAGATTTTGGTGGTAGAACAGTTGGGTTTGAGAACATGCTCAAACAGACCGTCTAGATGTAAACTGAGCCAGTGAACAAGTGCAACAATTTGATGATCAGATCTGCTCCTGAAAAATAGGATTTCTCAAGGAAAAGAAACTACCAGACATGATTTCTCCCTAGAAGCTTTTATGGTTTCCATGTTCAAATGTCGTATGCAAGTTCATACAGTACAAGGAGAATTGCTTTAGTTGCCCAATTAAACTTAATCAGAAAAGAGACTTTAAAAATGACATTGTGGCATTCTCTTTCAGTTACTTGCATATTAAATTTGCTCAGATTACATATCAAAAGAAGAGTGTATTTCTAACTCCCAGCACCGCAGATTCAGCCAGTGATCTATTAATATCAATTAATATAAATTACTAGTAATACTTTGTAATCAGAACTTAGAAGACAATTTGTGAACAATGCATGAGAAAGTAAAAGCCAACTCACTTTTGCATAGCTGCAGTGTTTTATATGGTTCTGCAGTATTAAGAAGTATAAAATGTGGTTTTCTTGGAAAATGAATCAGAACTGACTGGCAGTTAGGTAAGCAAGTAAGAAGGTGCCCTTTGAATTTGGTTACTTCTCTGACCATCAACAAACTGCACTCTTGATTGAAGAGATTGGAAACCGAAGAGGTAATTTAACTACACCAATCAGTATAGGTATCATCAGATAGATTATCCATTGCATTGAGACCCTTTTTTAAACTTGCTGCTAGCATAAAGGCTGGGAAGATCACCCCAGTGCAATTGGATTCTCCAGAAGCATAGAACCACCCTAATGACTCCTGTAATGCACTCCATTTCTAGCAGCTGGCATTTGGGTATGACCAGGAGAAAGGAATCAGAGTGTGGGCTTCCCTAACCCTGGTGACATCTGGCTGCTGTAATTGCGACTTAGACCTAATAGCAGCTGATGAATGTTAGACTGTTATCCACACACTAGGGCATCCCACCTTTACACAAATCCGTAGGGCTCAAGGCATAACCATGTGAAGGCACCACCACCCCCTTTCCCAATCTCCAGGGGCACAGGGGGAAGGCACCTACCCTTACCCAAGTCACAGCTTAGGACTCCAGGTCACCCATTCCCAGACCATAGGGCTCCGGGTGTAACCTGGTTAATTGAAGTACCCACCTTTTCCCAATCTGTAGGGCTCCAGGTAGGAGGTATAATTCTCTGCAGGTTTGCAGGATCTTTTACCAGAAAGGAGCCTCACACAGTAATATCCTTAATTCTTATTTATTACAGATTACCAAAACAGAATGCACACACTAAGCATACAATGCTCACCACTCCCAATAAGGCAGACAAACTTCTCCTGGGGGCCAGTTAGGATTAGATCATCTGGGGACTCCAGCTTCGGCACGGTATGGTTGGCAGAGTGTTGAGGTCGGGCAGCTCTGATCTTGGGGCTGTGTTCTGGAGTTAGGTTCCAAAGAACTTCCTTTTGGACCCCAGTTTATCCAGTTAAAACTTGGGTCCTGCTTAGCTATACCTTAACACCAATCCTTTTAGACTAATATACTACCAAACACCAATCCTAGTACACTACTAAACAGTCCTTTAATCAATCATATCCCACCACCTTAATTGATTTAAGTAAGACACTCTGGCTATGTCTACACTTGTAATTTTAAGTCGACTTTAACTAAGTCGACTTAACTAAGTCGACTTAGTTAAGTCAATTTAGTGAGTCTACACTTAAAATTAAAGTCGACTTAAAGGGGAACTTACAAAGTCGACGTAGAGCGTCCACACTGGCCGCCTAGGTCGATTTCTAGGAGCTAGGGGGACCTTGGGCAGGTCCACGGTGGCAGGCGGGGCCACCCCTTGTGTACAGTGGGGCAAAGGGGGACAGGGACCCTGGCAGTGCATGTGGGCAGGGTGTGATGCTGTCTGGATTTAGGGAAGCATTTATGATATTATTTTCTATTAACATCTCATAAATGCTATAACCTGATGAGCCATTAAGGACATAAGGAATACAACCATTGTGTCCTTAATGGCACCTGGCAGATACCTTAACATTAAGGACACAATGGTTTTAGACAGCCTCCTGTCTGAGGCGTTTCCACAAAATCACACAAGTTAAAGTATAGATATAACACCAAATCCCTAACTTCTAATCCAAATATAATTCCTAGACATAAACTATATAATCATTCCCAGCAAATTACTACCTTTCTATTGATACCAAACATGACATAGTTCCTATGGATTATAGCATATAGGAGATATTAATAGAAAATAATATCATAAATGCTTCCCTAAATCCAGACAGCATCACACAGGGCTCTGCCCTGCCCTTTGGGGGGCATGCCAGGCTCCCCCTGTGCCACCCCCCCAGCAGGGAGGGCATTCGTGTAGTCCTGGGGTAGCCCTACGTCAATTTAGGGCTACCCCATGTCTACACTGGCTTAATTCGACTTTAAAAAGTCAAAATAAGCCTTAAGTCTACTTAAATCTAGGTTTAATAAAGTCGACTTAATACCCTTTTTTAAGTTGACTTAATAAGTGTTTAAGTCAACTTAATAACACCTCCTCTGAAGTCGACTAAAAGCCAGCGTGGATGGGGATTAGTGCTAATCGACCTTATTAAGTCGAACTAAAGCCATTAAGTCAACTTAACAAGGTCAACTTAACTTTGCCAGTGTAGACAGACCTTAAGTTATCACAAGACAAACAAATAAACCACAAAGTCTAATTTTTGTTTTAGGCTCAAGTATTAAAAAGAAAAAGCTATCAATTTACTGAAGAAAGAGAAGAGTAATACTTGTAAGGAAATGGAGAAATTAGATAGTAAGAGAATGCTTTCTTCCTTTCCTTTCTCTGTGAAGATGTTACATTGGATCCAAGGTATCATCTTGATCAAATGACTAGTTTTGTTATATAGCTTAATTTTTTTCCCTTTTGTCTTAAGTAACTAAAGATGACAGTTTACGGGGGGTTTTATATGATGCCCTTTCTCAACACACAGTGTCTTCCTGTGATATTTCAGTTGATAAATTCATTTAGTGTTCTGGTCCATTTCTCTGCCTCAAAGAGTGGACAAGATAATATAAACAAACTCTCTTCACTTCTATTTTGAAAAGTGACCACTAATTTTGAGTGTCTCAGTTTTTGGATTCCCAACTTGAACTATCTCAAAGGGGTCTGATTTTCAAAAAGTGTTCAACTCCAATTCTCTGAAAATTGGAGTCTTTTAAGATATCTGCAGGAGTGGTCCCTTAGAGCATCAGGCAGCCAGGTTTAAGTTAGAGATTCCCTGCAGCTGTTCTTATTTATTCTTGAGACAGGATGCTCCCTGACCCCCACCAAAATCAAGAAGTCACAAATGCAAGTTAAAGCTACCTTCTGTTCCCTTGTCTGGCTCCAGTCACAGGTTGGCCAAACTAGAGTTTCTGGCTCTTTTTTGTAAAACTGTGCTACATAAGATAGTCTTGGTAATTCTACATTTTGTATTTGTATATTTGAAAACCCAGTCAACACAAATTAGTCTCCTTAATGTTATCAGGGTTAGCTGTGGAGCCTGCTTTCCTTTAACATGGTCCTATGGACAAGTACCAAACATTACTTCTCTCTGATGAGAGAGAAAATGTGGCACCTGCAAACCCACTTCCAAGATTATCTAAATATTTAATTTTCTCATGGAAAAATCTTGCATATACGCATCCACTCTTTCTACACTAACCTTATAACAACCAGATGATTTATGGAGAAAATATTGTGGCTTTTATGCTGTGAGCAACAGATGAATGATTGCTTCTAAACTGTTGCTGTTTAGTGAGATATTGATGTAGGGATAATCCATTTACATTTTTACTGCGAAAGTTTTGCAGTGCATTGGGGATTTATTTATACTTTGCATTTGTAAAATAGCCTATACTGAAATAAGCTAAAGTAAATCACTAGGGAAGAATACAGTATGTTTTCAGAAAATAAACAATTTTTAAGGCTTTTTTAGATCATTAGATTGACGAACAAAGATTAGATTAGACATTAGATTGATGAACAAAGATAGGTAAGGAAATGGCTGGGGGGGGTGTTATAGGTTTTTGAATATAGTGTTTTATTATATATGTTGTGAAGCAGGATAGTTTATTCCTGGCCATGTTCTGTTTCAGACATTGTGCATGTTGACTGTATTTTTGCATTGACCTACATTTTACAGAACTGATCACATCATGCCATATTAGAAAGTTTAGAGTAGGCATTGTTAGAGAGGAAAAAAGTTAGAAGAATCAGAAGATTATATGTGAAAAGAGGATACAAAGGTGAAAAATGTACCAGTGAAATTTCAATTTGTGTTACTCTTAAATTTACTTGGTACCAAATTTTATGCTGAATCTGCCCTATCCCATCTTGATTTTATTACAGCTTCTCTCTTTTGGAGGCACTGTGGACAATTGGATATGAGAATACATTTATGACTTCTTGGTAAAGATAATGAGTCAAATGAACCCCTACAGACAGTTGCAGGTCGGTGCATATGGCATGCCCCCTACTCTCTCCCCACCCACATGGGCCTGTAGTATAGACAGATGCCAGAACCTGCTGCTTGGCTCCCGCATTATCTTCTGCCACATGAACACAAGTAATATAATTTATAAATGAGTATTGTTTTACAGTAGATCCATGTGACCTGCTCTGCTCTTTGCCTTGATATAAAAACTACTTCAGTGAAATTGATCTTTATTATTCGTCTTTGACTGGTATCAGGGGCGTAGCCAGCTCATGATTTCTGGCTGGGCCTCTGCAGCTGGCGGCTGCTTCAGCTCCACTTGTAGCTGTGGGGCCCAGCAACCACAAGTGGACAAGAGATGCCAGTGACTCTGCCCCACTCATGACCACTGGCTGCTGGGCGGCTTCACAGCTGTGGCAGCAAAGTTCATGCCATGGCTGGGGGCTCAGGTGGGTGAGCCTTAGGGTCTAGTTGGTGGGCAGTGGCCCACCCAGACCCACTCATGGCTACTCCCCTGACTTGTATAAAGAAAATATCGTACAAATAGACTCATAGGCTGCGTCTACACTGGCAAATTAAGTCGACTTAAGCTTGGCTTAAGTCGTCTTAATTGGCCCTGAGTCTACACTACACTTCTCTTAAGTCGACTTAAGCAGCTTGCTTAAGTCGACTTAAGCAAAATAAAGTCGACTTAATGAAAATTAAGTCAACTTTATTAAACCACCTTTCTACTCGACCTAAGGCTTAATTCGACTTTCTAAGGTCGAATTAAGCCAGTGTAGCCCTGGGGTAGCCCTAAATTGACTTAGGGCTACCCCAGGACTACACCAATGCCCTCCCTGCCGGGGGGGGCACAGGAGGAGCCTGGCATGCCCCCCAAAGGGCAGGGCATGTGGGCATGGTGTGACACTGTCTGGCTTTAGGGAAGCATTTATGATATTATTTTCTATGGATATCTCATAAATGCTATAATCCATAGGAACTATGTCATGTTTGGTATCAATAGAAAGGTAGTAATTTGCTGGGAATGATTATATAGTTTATGTCTAGGAATTCTATTTCGATTAGAAGTTAAGAATTTGATGTTATATCCATACTTTAACTTTTGTCATTCTGGACAAATGTCTTACATGGGAGGGTGCGAACAACCATTGTGTCCTTAATGTTAAGGAATCTGCCAGGTGATCTGGTCCCAGGGTGTATCCTGATGAGCCATTGAGGACATAAAGAATACAACCATTGTATCCTTAATGGCTCATCAGTTTACTCCCTGGGACCAGATCACCTGGCAGATTCCTTAACATTAATCCAGTGTGGACGCTCTAGGTCGACTTTGTAAGTTCCCCTTTAAGTCGATTTTAATTTTAAGTGTAGACACACTAAGTCGACTTAGTTAAAGTCGACTTAAAAGTGCAATTGTAGACATAGCCATAGACTCTGAGGTCAGAAGAGACCAGTATGATCATCTAGTCTGACCTCCTGCACGATGCAGGTCACAAAACCTCACCCGCCCACCCCTGCAATAAGCCTCTAACCAAGGATTGAGTTATTAAAGTCCTCAAATCATGATTTAAGGACTTTAAGATACAGAGACTCCAGCAGCAAGTGAGCCATTCCCAATGCTACAGAGGAAGGCGAAAACCCCCCAGAACCCTTGCCATCTGCCATGGGGGAAAATTCCTTCCCGACCCCAAATATGTCGATCAGTTAAACCCTGAGCATGTGGGCAAGTCTTACCAGCCAAGAAAGAATTCTCTGTAATAACTCAGAACCCACCCCAACTATCCGCCCTTATTAGGCCATTGGCATATCCACCACCCGTAGTCAAAGATCAGTCAGTTACCAAACTAGGCCATCCCATCATAACATCCCCTCCATAAATTATTCAAGCTCATTTTTGAAGGCAGTTATGTTTTTTGCCCCCACAGCTCTCTTTGGAAGGCTATTCCTGAACTTTATTCTTCTGATGGTTAGAAACCTGCATCTAATTTCAAGCCTAAATTTCCTGATGGACAGTTTGTAACCATTTGTTCCTGTGTCCACATTGATGCTGTACTCAGATAATTCCTCTCCTTCCCTGGTATTTATCCTTCTCACGTATTTATAGAGAGCAATCATATCTCCCCCTCAGCCTTCTTTTGGTTAGGCTGAACAAGCCAACCTCCTTAAGTCTCCTCTCATAAGGCAGGTTTTCCATTCCACAGATGATCCTTCTAGCTCCTCTCTGTACCTGTTCCAGTTTGAATTCATCTTTTTTAAACATGGGGGACCAGAACTGCATGCAGTATTCCAGATGAGGTCTCATCAGCACCTTGTATAACAACACTAACAACTCCCTATCTCTACTCGATATACCTCTTCTGATGCATCCTAGGACCACATTAGCTTTTTTCACAGCCACATCACATTGGCAACTCATAGTCATCCTGTGCTCAACCAGTACTCCCAAGTCCTTCTCATCCTCCATCCCTTCCATTTGATGCATCCCCAAATTATAGGAAAAATTCTTATTTGTCCCTATATGCATGACCTTGTACTTTCCATTATTAAATTTCATCCTATTTCTAATACTTCAGTTTACAAGGTCATCCAGATCTTTCTGTACGATATCCTGATCCTTCTCTGTATTGGCAATACCTCCCAACTTGGTGTCATCTGCGAACTTAATTATCACATTCCCACTTTTTGTGCTAAGGTCAGTAACAAAAAGGTTAAATAAGACTGGTCCCAAGACCTATCCTTGAAAAACTCCACTAGTAACCTCCCTCCAGCTTGAAAGTTCACCCTTCAGCATGACCTGCTGTAGCCTCCTCTTTAACCAGTTCCTTGTCCACCTTACTATATTCATATTAATCCCCATCTTCTGAAACTTAACTAATAATTCCCTTTGTGGGACTGTATAAAAGGCCTTGCTGAAATCTAAGTAAATTAGGTCCACCACATTCCCCTCATCCAAAAAAACTGTTATCTTCTCAAAAAGGAGATCAGGTTGGTCTGGCACGATCTACCTTTTGTAAAGCCATGTTTTACTTGATCACCTGAATATCCTTAAGTACTTTCTCTTTCAAATTTTTGCCAAGACCTTGCATGCTACTGAGGTCAAACTAACAGGCCTGTAGTTACCCGGATCACTTTTATTCCCTTTTTTTAAAATAACAAATAGATTAGCAATTCTCTAGTCATTTGGTACAACCCCCGAGTTTACAGATTCATTAAAAATCCTTGGTAATGGGCAGGCAATTTCATTGGATGGAGATTATCAGGCCCCCTGATTTAGTCCCATCAAGCAGCTCGAGTTTGCCTTCTGCCTCAGATATGGCAATTTCCAATTCCATATCCTCATTCCTGTTAGCTACCCTACCTCTATCCACAAGCTCATCATCACCCTCATTAAAAACAGAGGCAAAGTACTAATTTAGATATTCAGCCATGCCTAGATTATCCTTGACCTTCACCCCATCCTCAGTGTTTAGCGGTCCCACTTCTTCCTTCTTTGTTTTCTTCCTATTTATGTGGCTAAAGAACCCTTTACTATTGGTTTTATAGATAAATAGATTAATGCTTTATTAAAAAGCAGGGAATTTCAAAGTAGTTATTCTTTTTTTTAAAAAATCGCTGTATTACTTGTTAAGTCCAGTAAAAGACATGGTGGAAATGTGCACTTGCTTCTTGGGCAGGCAATGGTGCGATCCAAAGTGCAGCCTATCCCTTATACTGGTACAATTCAGTATTTTTCTTTAATTGCAATGTAATCTTGTGGTGAACAGATCTTGCTGTGTCTTATTTGCATCCATTATCTCTGTAAGGCCAGATTCTGAATGGTGACGTGAAACAGTTGTAAGGGACTCCCTAACAAGCACACACATGTTCTTTCAAAGCAACAATAAAGGTAACTTAAATAAGGATTGAATTGAAGCTTATTTTGCTTTTTTTAGTGTACAAAGAGGGCTCACAAAGTGACATGTTTCCTAACCTTTTTGGTCTATTCACCCTTGTCCTGCCCAAAAAAAGGGGGGGAGGAGGGAATTATAGAGTGGGGTGAGTCTGCATGTGTTTTTTTAATTAAATTACTAAATCAGATGTCTGTCCCATGTTTTCTAAAAGACTAGGGGCAACTGGCAAACTAATAGGATTATGTCATCCGATAACAAGCAAGTGAGACTGGATTAATTAAAAAGGAATGTGATTTTCATTCAGGATACTTAACACACTTTTATTAGAAACCACACTTACACCAAAGGAAGAAAGGATCTGTTGAATAATATTCAAGGCTAGATGTTTTTCTAAAACACGTGCTGTAGTTCACCCACAAGTAGTGGTGTTCAAAACAGACATAATTGGGCCTGTGCTAATAAGGAAGTCAGACTAAATGATCATAATGGTGCTTTCTGCCTTAAATCTCATGAATCTATGAAATAGTCAACAACTTCCACACTGACAGTGCTTGGAGACCTTCAGTAAGTTCTCCAACAGAACCTGTTTCAACCCAGGTGTCTAGATCCCAAGTTAATCATTATACTAGGGATGCAGTTATGAGAAAGTGAAAATGAGTATATAACAACATACAGGGAAATATACCTGTAACTGTCTATACTATTTCAAACCCTAGGTATAAAGTTTAGATTATATTCTTATTGAACTGCAATATTTAACAGAGAAAGGCATGTTCTTGAAAACCATTCCTGTAACAGCTATTCAGGAAACAGCTGTGGCTTTCGGTTTACAAAGGAAAAAGACATGAAACAAAATTTAGATTAATCAGCTTTCAGTTATCTTTTGAAGTGCCTTTAAATAATCATTTGAATATCATACTCACACTGAACCTGATTTACATTCATTTCCAGGCTTCAAACATTGAAGTCTCTGACTAATTTCCGAATGAATTCTAGATGGGGACAGTATGTCCCTGAAATGGAGAGTTCACTTCTGTATTTTATGCTGCACAGAAGTGGAGCCAAAACAACATCCTGAACATTCAAATAGGATTTTTTAAATATAAAGTAAATGTTTTTAACAAATGGATTCCTGAAAAACTGTGCCTGGCCTCTTAGATATGAAGGAATGTGGTATCTGCAATTGTAGGAAAATACTGTGTAGAGTCACAATAAGGGACAAGTTAAATTTTGGACTGTCATCTGCTCATGCATCCTAGTGATCTGGGAATTAAAGTAATTGGAACAACTTTTTACCAGATATATCAGCTATGAAGTGTATACCTTTAATTTATTTTAATTGAAATTGGCATTTCTGATCATACTTCAGATGATGGCTATTATGCTGACAAGTGACATTGATCAGAAAAAGAAAAGTAATATTTAAACAAAATTAGAGATTGATCTAATAAATAATCCCCAAACAAAAGCTATAGCTAAAGTTGCTGCAGCAATTAATATAACAGAAAATTCAGGGTCCAAATTAAACAGGCTTGGCAATCTGCTACTTTTTTCCTGAAAACAGTTACCTTGTGCTCTGGAGTAGAAAATGTTGGTTTTTAAGTCCCCAGCCCTCATAACTGCAAAGAATCAACCCAGTCAGAATATGAATAGAGTGTATCCAATGCTGAGACCATGCGGTTAGCCTGAAACAACGCTAAGAGAAATGACGAAAGCAACAATAAAATAGAATTTTCTCTACAAAATGTATAAACATTCTAATCTTCCATAAATCTACAAATAAAATAAAAATTATGGGTCAGATTTAAAAGAAGAACTCAGTAGCTCAAATGGCAAACGAGCGTATAATTTAGCTAGTTAAATACTGAGGCCCTCTTTAAAAGGACCTGATTTTCAGAGTGAAGCACCAATCATCTCAAAATCAGGTCCCTTTAAAAGGGGTAGAGTTTGATGCCCCAAAACAGAGGTATCACAGAATAGCTAGTCACTTCTAAAGTTCTTGTCCTAAAATGCTTACTTCAGGACATGGTATTGCACACTTAAGTATGTGTTGAACTCTATGCACATGATCAGTGCCACTAAATTTAACAAGTCATGTGAATAAACAGGCTTATAGGAAGCTTTCCTGCCAGGTTGACAGGACTCTAAATACCCAGTGATGCCAAATTTAAATCGATAAACTTACTTATGGTTAAATCCATCATCATTCATAAGAAGCTAGAATAAACTGGTCAGCTCCACTGATGTCAATAGACCACACCAGTTTATGCCATCAGAGAATGTGCCTGTACATTTGTACTCTTAAAGTAAATGATGTAATCTTGGTGTTCATAAACTTGTTTGCATCCCTTACAAAAGGATTGAAACCCTGTATTAAACAAAACACTCAATTCACAATATGGTGTGATAACAGCTAAATACCCTAAATAAGGATTATAGTGTTTCTCAACCTTTAATGGACCAGGGAACACCAAAAGATATTAATTACTTTACATGGAACACCTGATGAAAACTTTCTTGCAAAATTTCAATCAGGTAGCAGTGTTAGTCTAGTTCAGCAAAACAAACAAGGAGTCCTGTGGCACTTTTAAAGACTAACAAATTTATTTATTGCATATGCATTAATTGCATATGCTTTCATGGGAGAAATGATTCAGGAAACTAAATTAAATACAGTTTTACAAATATAACATATTTATTTCTAAAAAATAGATACATAATGATTATGCACACAACTTAAAACTGAAAATATTACTCAATTTTAATGGGAATTTTGGGCCTGCATGTTCGAACAAAGTTAGTCTATTCTTGGAGTAAGGTTCGTCAACTAAAGTCTTGCTATGGAAGTTACGTCCAAGTGATTTTGATAACAG
>ML685780.1:20751177-20800257 GCA_007922175.1 Pelusios castaneus
CACTTCGTCAGACGCTTTGAAGATCTTCAAAGCGTCTGACGAAGTGGGATTTTCTCCCACGAAAGCTCATGCGATAAATAAATCTGTTAGTCTTTAAAAGTGCCACAGGACTCTGTTGTCTTTCTACAATAGACTAACACGGCTACCCCTTTGGAAAAGAACTCACAGTTTACCTTCACAGCTGGATATAAGAAATAGGAGCATAAGGTAACAGTGTGGTGACTGTGGTGAGGTTGAAAGTCATGGGCACAGCATGCAAGCTGCCTAACCATTATTGAGTATTTTGTAGGCATTTCAATACAAGTGAGTTAATAATTATGGAGCTATCTTCCGATTATGGAGCTAAACTGCAGATTTATGGTGCTATATCTCAAAGATCTACCAGGAGAGCAAGTGCCTTAAACCACTGGATAAGGCGGATTTCAGACTTTGTCAGGTCTAATAACTTAACCTATCACTGGTCCATGTGATTTTTAGCTACCTTTTCTATTGTGACTTAAACTACGCTGTTCCTCTTGGACCAAAGGACAGTGGGAAAGAAGAGTTTGTTTCAGGGGAAAGAGGGAGAGATTTCTGGCAGGTGCTGGTGTTGTGTGGTTTTTTGTTTGGTTTTTTTTTTTTTTTTGGTATGTTTGTTTTGAAAATAATAATAATGGTTGTTGTTTGAAAGATGCTTAAAGATTTGGAATGTTAGCAGTAGTCCTGATGAAGAATGGATTATTAGATTAAGTGCAAGTGATGCGATGAATGGTGTTTAAGTGCAATTTTTCTCTCAGATACCACTACCACCAACTTGTATGTGAGCAGTGTGCTGAATATGTGAGTGGTATAGATATAAAATATACACTTTTAAAAAACCAAATATTTTGCCTTAGGAATTCACCAGTTTATACCAACACAAAAAATCGCCTTGGTATGATCCATAATGCACCAAATGGCATGTATTTTTTTAAATATTAGGAGAGAATACACATGGGACACCTTCCAATGAAACATCCCTGCAAATTTTCTCATTTGTAGTCAATGTTTTAAATTCAGTAGAGCGAAAGGAGAAAATGTAAAGACTCAGTACAAGCCTAGGTCTTGGCAGCTGCCTCTGCCTTATGTCTCACTGGTATCCAGGGCTGGAATTTGACAAAACTTGATGAATACGACTCTTCTAATGCATGAGATCTTTCCCGTTGCTTGTCTCTGGGTAACACTTCGGTCATCACAATGTTTTTTACTTTATTCGGGAAGGCCACAGGTTAGTGCTACAAAGACACAATCTTAAATCAGGTGGAGGAAACAGTCAGTCTGTCTTTCTGGCTTGAATAACACACTGGCCATATTTATCTTAGAGACAGAGCATGTGTAATTCATCACCAGTGTAGCTCTGGCCGTGGTAGCAATGGTGGAAGCCGGCAAATACATTGTGTGTGGGCATTTTTAGCAATGTTGCTACACCTGTGAAGAGTCCCAGATCCACATTGTGCCAGCATACACCCAACCTTGGTGGGCACAGTCACTAAAATAAAAGTGTCCATTTTCATTTACTCCAATCAGCTATTGGGCTTTAATGTGTTAGACCAAAGTTACTTCCATTTTAATTTTTTTCTGTGTATTCATAGAAAGGCCACTGTAACAAGCTATTTTTCGGAGCCATTGCTTGGTGGGATGTGGTTCAAAAAAGACTAGGGAAGGTCATGTAACTACAGACAGCTGTTATTAATTAAATAACATGTACCCTATGTGTTAGCATCCAATTCCCATCCTTCCCACCCTCCTTCAATTGTAAACTGTCTTCAGCTCTGCCAGAATGTTAATCAAAGTAGCACAGAGATGCAATGGCTGAATGCCTTGCCCCTCTGCAGGTGCAAATCTCATTTAGAACTCAAATGCAGATAAAAAAAGGTGTGATGGTCACATCCCAATCCCTAGTGGACACTTCTTCACATAGCAAAATCACAAGAAACACAGTATAATTAGTCATTTCTACTCACACATAGCCTGGCTTCAAACCCAGTGAAGTCAATGAGAGTCTTTCCATTGACTTCTGTGGGCTTTGGATCAGGTCCATAGTCCCAGGAGTGTAGAAGTAAGCATGTAATAGTGCTCACTGGAACTCCACTTGGAGCACATGGTGCAAAACAGAGATGTCCTTCCTCTTGCTGAAGCTACAAAGCAGTACCAGAAAGGTCACTATGAGAGAAAAGGGCTGAATGGACTTCATTTTGTATGACTTTTCTTCCTGAATGTCTCACCAGGAATTCACACACGGGCTAAAAATGAGCTCCTTATTTGTCCTTCTAAGCCTCTTCATTTCCCCCATATTCATTACAACGTTATCCTTCCTGCCTCCCATGCTCACAAGTTGGAGTCTGTTACAGTTGACAGGGCAGGGTCCTGGCTTCCAGGCAGTGTGACTTCTGTGTCCATTCTCTTCACATACCCATGAAAGGACCTGGAATAATCTGTCTATATTTGCAACTGTAACCTTCGGGTGGGCTAAAATTAATTAAATTGCCCTTCTCCAGTGCCTCACAGAAATACACCCCAACCCCTGTGGAGAAAGCAGCTGGAGACCCAGGATCCAGTCTGTACAGGACTCACGGCGAAGATTGCTCAGAGCTACACTCACACATTAAAATACTACTACAATAAACATAACAATGAACTTTATTAACTACTAACTAAATGAACCTTAACCTAAGAAAACAAACTACAATTAACCAAGAACAATCCCTTGTATGAAAGATACCCAAGAGTCCCAAAGTCTGTGTGGAGTTCACCCAACTCTCAGCTACAGTCTCTGTTCCAGTGTGGAAGCTTGAGTGGCAAGAAATAGCTGTCCTCTTCTTCCTTTGCTGGGATCCTCTGTAGCATTACATTCAGGCTCTCTCTTCTCCTCTGCAACCAGCCCTCAGTCCCGTATGCATGTCTGCAAGGTCTGGTGCAAATAACTCGTTTACATGGAGAAAACATCTTGTTCTCTCCTGGCTCAGCTCCTCTCCAGAACACTGAGCACATGGTCTCCCCTCAAGGCAGCTCCTGCCTGCTGTCTGCTCAGGCTGCTGCTCTCCAGTCATCTGACTGACAACCTCACATCACAGCAGCAGGGTACACTGTGGAGCATGCTCAAATTGCTACCACTCCCTGCTTCTGGAAGTTTCCAGTTGTGGGTCGCTAATCTGCCCAACAACAGTAACCCACCCTCAGCAGGTCTCTCAGAGATAGCCTTTTCAGGCATATGGGTTACACAACTACCTCTCCTCTCTTTTAGCCACCAAAATATCTGTGAGAGTAAAGAGTTTTTGAGGGAAATAGCCATTTAAGAAAATGAAGGATTGCTGGTGACTATTAGAGATATTTACTAACCCTAAATCTATACACAGGTTTGTGGGAATTCACAATGCATTCTGATGACTGCATTTTATTAATAAAACGCTTCATGTTTTTAATGGGCTGTTTGCCCATTAAAGCAGTTGAGGTGCTGTTATGCTCGTTACTCATTTTTATTGTAAACACTAAAGGAAAATTGATGGAGTGCAAATAGATCTCTCCCTTGGCAGATCTCACTTACCCTCAGTTTCAACACATTTGCCTTTTTTTTTTTAATGTGTGTTTCACTGTTCTGAGCAGGGAAAGAGCAACTCTAACATAAGCCTGCCCATCTAGAGACCCAGTGAAGAATTACCTATGGTCTTTAATAGGTGGCAAGTTTTGTGACATTTAGCAAAAATGTTATTAAGATGTGGTACATTTCTGTTCTGATATTGGAACACTGTGGCTGTGCTATATTGAATTCAAGCTGAGGAAGTTTTAACTACAACAGATTGTAGTAGAGAAACCCGTTATGTCTGCACTGCAGCAAAGAAGCATCCGGATTAATTTTTCCCAACCTTTAACTCACTCAAAGACATAAAAGGAGATTTTGTTTTATTTTTTATTTCTCTTTGTCCTACTTTCCCTGCACAGCCTCAGTATACATCCTCTATCAGGGTGTATTTGTGCTTCCTTCCTTGGCCTTTTACAACCATATATTTAGAATGAGCATTGAGACCTTTTCCACAGCATGGGGATGTGTGTGTGTGTTAACCTCAAAAGGGGTTAAAAAGAATGATTTTGGCTTGCTGTTTTTGAGCATGCTCCCCTCAGCTTCCTAGCTTGGTGAAGACTTTTACCCTGTTTCAGACATGAGTTATTTAACTTCTTCATCCTGAGGCTTCAAAATGCAGACAAAAGTCTGTATCTCCATTGTTGTGCTTTGATTCAGTAAAATGTTAAATGTTTTATTTAGAAAGTGGAAGTATTTTTGTTGGTTTGAGTATAATGATAAAGAGACTTCTTTAGATACTTTTAATCCTAGAATTCAATTGATTTGCAGAAGAGTGACATTTGATTTAAACCAGTTGGTTCTGACTTGTCTCTGCTCTCTCTCTCTCTCTCTCTCTCTCTCTCTCTCTCTCTCTGTGTGGTTTCTTTCCTTCTGAAAAAGGAGGGAAAACTAATCTCTTTAACACAGATATCCTCAGTGTGGGAATCATGACCAGAGGTTAGAGCACTATACCGGAGCTGGGTCCCAATTAGGTGTGAGGGGAATCTCCATCTGGAAACATTGACAGCTACTTCCCTAGTACAGTTATCAGGGGATACAGAGGGATAGTGATGGTGATTGATTACATAATGTGATTGGCTGAAATTACAAACTAATATTTCAGCAGGCAGTGCAGCAGTTCTTACAGAAGTGTGCTGAAATTTGACAACTATTCAGTCAATGGATCATGAAACCTACCATATTCATGTAAAAAAGAAAATGAAACCCTAATGAATGCTGAGTAAATTTGTACCCAGAACATATGGATAAATAAATATCAAATAAAAAACCCCCCCGAAAAGAAAAATCATTGGAGATCTCATTGGTATTTCTGAACTCTGGGCGTGTTTTATTTTTTTCTGTTTTACTTCTCTTGTTTTCCTCACTACTTTGTGTTAGGGACTGCTTGATATTTATCACCTTGTAGCCATATCTGCTGGGGGAACTAATCTGTCACAGCTCTTTCCTGTCAATAACCTGTCTTGATTTAGCAAAGTGTGCCTACTTCACGCAATGCAGGATGATGCAGCTTTCACTGATAAAATCCACTCTTTTCATTACCTGTTGAACAGTGAACCAAGATCTGGAAACCAAATGCAATGTCTGAGGTGGAATTTATAACTACTTTTTGAAGTCATAGTATCGGAAGATGTGTCAGTTTTATAGACTTCAGGAGCAGTTGACATCTTGAGAACTTTGTCTTTTAAAACAGTTCTTTGCTTTGTATTTGTAGTTGCTTTGTATTTTCCATCCTGGTATATTTTATTTTTGTTATTGTTGTTATTATTTTATTTGTTTAGGACTTGGGACTTGTTATTTATATTGCACCGACACCCAAAAAGTACTAGTCTACCCCCTAGGAAGAAAGTCTCTACTTGAAAGAGTTTACCAACTGATTTTTCTGCCATTTGTTCTGGTGCTTCTTCCCCGTTTGAATTTGTAATAATCCTCTGTTACCTCCATCCTGATTTTTCACACTTGCCATTTGGTCACGTTAGCTGCTGCGTTCTGTGGAAGGTATATGACGATTCAGCCACAAGATGAGCAGGTAGTGTCTGAATCACTGCCCTTCCTGTTGTCAAAGGAGGCCATCTTCAATTAATGACTCTATAGGAGGCTTTTTTGGAGGCTTCACAGGGGATTGTCTAAGCTGGTTCATTCCAGGGACATCCTGGTGATGATTCCTTCACAGCCAGCAACTCCCATTTTCTTAGGCAGCACTAGCAGCTCCAGGCATCCTGGCACGTGTGGCAAGGGGGCCTCGCAACTGGGTTTTCTGCCAATGAAGGCCTGACAGTCCAGGATAATAGCTTCCAAATAGTGATGGCTATCATTAGAATTGATTGTAGATTTAAACTTGTAGCAGCATTGTGTTTTTAGAGGTTTGTCAGACTGGCAAGAAAACTTCCTATCAACACATTAACAAATGTTATTACAATTAAAATGGCTGTGTTGATGTAAAAAAGAAAAGGATTTCTTTCTATAATCAAAAATTATATATTCAGATATGTAAGGCAATTAAATTGGTTCTACTGCATTTCTTTTGACTATACAACATGTCTTTATTCCATGAGGTAATGACAGTCCATGATAAGCTCTATGAATAATTACAGATATAGATAAACATGTTAGTTATGTTTCTTATAGAAATGCAGTGACCTGTATTTACTAGTATTCTTGATTAAGAATTCATCTGTAATAGTACATCTAACATTCAGCACTGTCTGCTGACTCAGGAGATATCTGAGCCATTAGCTATTATCTTTGAAAAGTCATGGAAGACAGGAGAGATCTGGAAAAGGGCAAATATAGTGCCCATCTATAAAAAGAGAAATAAAGACAACCCAGGGAATTACAAACCAATCAGCTTAACTTCTGCACCAGGAAAGATAATGGACCAAATAATTAAGTAGTCAATTTGCAACCATCTAAAAGAGAGTAAGATGTTAAATGAGAATCAGCATGGATTTGTCAAGAAAAAATCATGTCAAACCAACCTGCTAGCTTTCTATGACAGGGTAACAAGCCTTGTGGATAGTGGGGAAGTGGTAGATTTGGTATATCTAGACTTTAGTAAGGCTTTTGATATTGTCTCACATCAGCTTCTCATTAACAAACTAGGGAAACACAATCTAGATGGAGCTACTGTAAGATGGATGTATAATTGGTTGGATACCACTCCCAGAGAGTAGTTATCAATGGTTCACAGTCATGCTGGAAGGGCGTAACAAGCAGGGTACCACAGGGATCGGTTCTGGGTCTGGTTCTGTTCAATAGTTTCATCAGTGATTTAGATAATGGCATAGAGAGTACACTTATAACGTTTGTGGATAATACAAAGCTGGAAGGGAGTTGCAAGTGCTTTGGAGGCTAGGATCACAATTCGAAATGATTTGGACACATTGGTGAAATGGTCTGAGGTAAATGGGATGAAATTCAATAAGGATAAATGCAAAGTACTCCACTTAGGAAAGAACAATCTGTTGCACACATACAAAATGAGAAATGACTACCTAGGAAGGAGTACTGAAGAAAGGGATCAGGGTGTCATAATAAACCACAAGCTAAATATGATTCCACAGTGTAACACTGTTGCAAAAAAGCGAACATAATTGTGAGATGTATTAACGGAAGTATTGTATGTAAGACATGAGAAGTAATTCTTTCATTCTATTCTGTGCTGATAAGACCTCAGCTGGAGTATTGTGTCCAGTTCTGGGCGCCATATTTCAGGAAAGATGTGGACAAATTGGAGAAAGTTCAGAGAAAAGCAACAAAAATGATTAAAGGTTTAGAATACTTGACTTATGAGGGATGATTGAAAGAACTGGGTGTGTTGAGTCTGAAAAAGAGGAGACTGAGAAGGAACATAAATTTTCAAGTACATAAAAGATTGTTACAAGGAGGCGGGAGAAAAAATATTCTCCTTAACCACTGATGCTAGGAAAAGAAGCAATGGGTTTAAATTACAGCACGGAAGGTTTAGGTTGGACATTAGGAAAATATTCCTAACTGTCAGGGTGATTAACCACTGGAATAAGTTGCTGAGGCAGGTTGTAGAATCTCCATCATTGGAAGTTTTTGAGAGCAGGTTAGACAAACACCTGTTAGGGATGGCTTAGATGGTACTTGGTCCTGCCATGAGTGCAGGGGACTGGACTCGATGACCTCTCATGGTCCCTTCCAGTTCTGTGATTCTATAACACTATTGATTTGTTTTGTATTTTACATCATGGTGATACATATGTATGCTAATAAACCAGTTATGTCGTGATTAATCATACTTATTGGAGTGGTGCCTAAGGACCAGTCAAGAACAGAGCCCAGTTGTGTTAAGCTCTGTACAAACTGAGCTGAAGATTTTACAGATACAGGATGGGGGGAAAGGGAAGGACACATAAGCAGAATGAACTGTGGATTTCATGTTAGTTCACCATTTTTGTTTGTTTTGGGGTTTTTGTGAGTGGGGTTGTTAGTTCAGAGTAAAGATCAACTAAAAAGCGAAGGGAGAGAGAACATTGAAGGGAATGAGGATGAGAGGACAGAGCAGAGGAAAAGATGGTAAGAGGAATAGGTGTGGATTGAAGCTGAGGTTAAGCATCTGTGAGGGAGCCGGACAATTATAGCAAAGGGCAGAAAAAGGTAAGTCAAAACTATAGAAAGTTCTCTGTATGTCTAAAGGTTCCTTTGGTAGCTTTGGCTGCCCCCACCAGCTGAACTAATAAATTGTAGTTAGCTTAAAAATGGCACTGTCTACTCAATGTATGATCTCACACTGTGCACTCAGATTTAGGGACAAAATACGGTTTTATTCCAATTAGCACTGCACAGCCAACACTGTATTGGGAAAGTGAGCTGCATTCTATTTTGACTCATGCATAGTCATCAGTATAATTAAATAAGCTCCAATTGTAGGATTGCTAGTATTGATGTGTGAACAGGAAAGAACACAGATGTCTTTCAGATCCAAAGAAGAGTTTGTGACTGTCTATTAGAAAAATCTTTTTACTTACATGATTAGAAACCAATAAATCATAATAAAACATGGAATCTGACAATGTAATTCTACAGTCACTTTTTGGATCAGACCTACACTTCAGCATTACTTGCTCTTAAGATGTGAATAAAACATTGTGAATTAAAGAGTGAAATACGCACCTCTTATTTGTCTCTTATATGCCAAGATTGGCCAAGATTTTCAAATCTGAGCTTCTAAAATAAGAACTCAAAGTTTCATTTAAGTGTCCTGACTTTCAAAAATGCTAAGCAACCGACACCTCCCGTTGAAGTCAAAAGGGTTGTATGAGGGGTGCTGAGAGCATAATCCAAAGACAGTGTGGCTGCACAAATGTCAGTAACTTGCATAACTTATATTATTGATAATAAAGCTTGGGAAAAGAGGAACAAGAATCCAGCTTCACTCTCAAAGAATACACTAAGTTTAAAGGGCTGGCACGTTGGAAAAATTACCATCTTTTTATTTGTAAACCAAGAACACTTTATTTTGAAATCTTAAATATGTAAACAGAAAGACCCACGATGACATTTTTAATCACTGTTTACAGTAGAGTCACGTTTTAACATTGAACTGTCTGTCTCAATATAATATTACTGACCCATCTCATGAGCCTTGAGAGAATTAATTAATTAGTTAATTTTTGCATAGCACTTTGAAGATGTAAAGCACTGCATAAGTGGCTAAGTATTGCTATTGACTTCCCAGACAGCAGATTCCTGCTACTAAAATATCTCTTTTGTTTCTACAATTAACTTTAAAGCAACCCTCAAGTCAGTTGAAGTCAGTGGGTTATGTTTTGATTCTTTGTCAGTGACAGTAAAGTCACCTGACAGCACCTGTCATATTTACCACTCTGCTACAGGACAGGTTTATTTCAGGAGGGAGTAAGAGAGGAGTGCCTAGAGATGTTTTCAGTTCACTGAAGCCATTTGTTCTTAATGTAGCTTGTTTAAGAGATAAAATGATTTTCAGCACATTAAAACCACTTCAGGGTGTGGATCAACATGTCAAATGTTACTAAAGCAAGTGTAAATAGGGTGAAATTCAGTAAGGACAATAGCAAATTACTCCACTTAGAAAGGAACAGTCAGTTGCATACATACAAAATGGAGAATGACTGCTTAGAAAGAAATACTGCCGAAAGGGACATGGGTATCATAGTGGACCACAAGCTAAATATGAGTAAAGAGTATAATACTGTTGCCAAAAAAAAAAAAAAAAGACCCCAACATCATTAGCAGGAGTGTTGCAAGCAAGACACAAGAAATAATTCTTCCACTCTACTCCATGCTGATTAGACCTAAACTGGAGTATTGTCCAGTTCTGGGTACCACACATCAGGAAGGATGTGGACAAATTGGAGAAAGTCCAGAGAAGAGCAACAAAAATGATTAAAGGTCTAGAAAACATGACCTATGGGGAAAACTTTAAAAAATTGTGTTTGTTTAATCTGAAGAAGAGAAGACTGAGAAGGGACATGATAACTGTTTTCAAGGATATAATAGGTTGTTACAAGGAGGAGGTGGAAAAATTATTCTCTTTAACCTCTTAGGATAGAACAAGAAGCAATGGTAGGGTGACCATATGTCCCACTTTGGCCAGGATAGTCCCCTTTCTAAGTCCCAGCCATCAGGACTTTTTTTTGGCAGAAGTGGGCATTATTCCATTTGCTTGTACCAACTGGAAAGGGGACAAATGCCCACTTTTGTTAAAAAAGTGGGGTGTGGAGGAATGTATGGGAGATGAGTGGTGATAAGGCAGGGCTCGGGCAAGCAGCTATGCCAGCTCTAACCTCATTCAAGGGGATAGGCAGGGTTTGAGTGAGCAATGGTACCAGCTCTACCATTGGGCAGGGCTTGGACTAACCCAATGTGGGAGAGCAGAGCTTGGGTGAATGGCCCAGACCAGACCAGCCCTGCACTGGGGGGTAAAGAGGGCTTGGGCTAGTCCCACCCAGTGTCCCATTTGGTCACCCAAAGCAGTGGGCTTAAATTGCAGCAAGGGTAGTTTAGACTGAGCATCAGGAAAAGCTTCCTAACTGTCAGGGTAGTTAAGCACTGGAATAAGTTGCCTAGGGAGGTTGTGGAATCTCCATCATTAGAAATTTTTAAGAGCAGGTTAGACACACACTTGTCAGGGATGGTCTAGGTAATACAAGTCCTGTCCTCAGTGCGCTGGACTGGACTAGAGGACCTCCTGAGGTCCCTTCCAGTGCTACTGTTCTGTGATTCTTTGCCACACGCTCCTCAAGCAAAGATAATCTTAACCTTAGTACAGGAGAAGTCTCTGTTCCATTCTAACTTACATGTTTCTCAGCAGAAGAAAAGGAAATAAATACATTTTGAAAGGATAGCTGTGTGTAGTTGTACTGATACCTTATTGGCCAGCAACTGAACTTGGTTTCATGGAATTTAATTGTTTGGTGATGTGATGGTGTGGACTAGGCCCTGCGGTCCCCAACTGGAGACATCACAGCCCTGCCACACCCTAACCTAGAAGAGGGCAGCAGAGCCTAGAGCAGCAGTTTTCAGCCAATGTCTCAGGACACATTACTGTGTTACCACACTGTAGTAAGTGTACAGAGTCCTGTGGCACTTTTAAAGACTAACAGATTTATTAATCGCATGAGCTTTCATGGGAGAAAATCCCACTTCGTCAGACATTTTGAAGATGGGAAAGTTAACTTTCCCATCTTCAAAGCGTCTGACGAAGTGGGATTTTCTCCCACGAAAGCTCATGCGATTAATGAATCTGTTAGTCTTTAAAAGTGCCACAGGACTCTGTTGTCTTTCTACAATAGACTAACACGGCTACCCCTTTGGAATTTGTAGTAAGTGTGTTGTGGCAATCCGGGTAGGAGGCTGGATTTGGCCTGGGGGGGAGCTAATGTGTCCTATAGGGTTGTGCATGCTGCCAAGCATGTCTCAACCCGCATATGGTTGAGAACCACTGGCCTAGAGCAACTGTGTGAGACACAGCCAATCCGGAAAGAGGCTGCAGGGAGCAGACCATCAGGGCCCCGCAAGCTCATATAAAAGTAGCTGCAGGATGAGTGAGTTCAGTCTGCAGGAAGGGACTGGGGGAGCAAGAGGTGCTCCTGGCTGGCTGCAGGAGCTGACAGGTTTGAACTGAGACTGACCCCACTAAAGAGCTGGTGTTCGAGGACTAACTGACAGGTGAGGAGTCTCAAGGGAGAAAGCTCTGTTCCACCCCAGAGCAGGAACCTTCACACATAAGCTGGTCAGGTAGGGCACTGAGGCTATGTACACATGATCAGATTAAAGCGCAACTTGGCAATCGCGGTATAAAAAATACATGACCTTTATTGCGGGAGAGCGCATACACACGTCGCTCCTTGCAACGCAACAGAATTCTTTGCAATATCGCGGTGTAGCGCAATGAATTCTGGGCACCTATCCCACAGTTCAATCTTCCCTCAATCGGCGCTTGGAATCCTGGGATGAAGGAAAGGAACGCAAAGCACCATGGGTAAACTCTCATTTTCCCGTGGTGCACTGTGTTCCTCTTGCGTCTTCCTCATTGCCAATAGCAACTCGTGCCTATTTTCAACAGTGCAGTGACGCACTACTTGCGAGCAATCACAACTGCGACAGCATGGATCCTGCTCTAATCTCCACTGTCGCCTTCAGCATTCTAAATACATCTCGGCTGGTTGCTCAGTATGCAATGAGCTCCGAATCAGACGAAGACGCCGTGGAGCAGGGGCCGATCGATGCTCCTTCACCGATCATCTGCACACGGTGCAACACCGTTTCTGGTCGCGAGAGATGAGCACAGAGTGGAGGGATCGCACTTATGCAGCTGTGGGATGACGAGCAGTGGGTACAGAACTTTTGAATGCGGAAATCAACCTTTCTGGAACTGTGTTCAGAGTTGGCCCCTGCCCTGCGACGTAAAGACACCAACATGAGGTCAGCCCTAACCGTGGAGAAGCGTGTTGCGATTGCTGTCTGGAAGATGGCGACTCCTGACTGCTACTGGTCGGTTGCAAACCAGTTTGGAGTCGGGAGGTCCACCGTCGGATTAGCCCTCTCACAAGTGTGCCGAGCCATCAATCGCGTTCTGCTACGGAGGATGGTGACGTTGGGCAATGTTCGTGAGATTGTGGAGGGCTTTGCTGCCATGGGATTCCCTAAATGCGGGGGAGCCATAGATGGCACACACATCCCGATTTTGGCTCCAGACCATCTCGCGACCGAGTACATAAACAGGAAGGGCTACTTCTCCATGGTGCTGCAAGCACTCGTGGATCACAAGGGGCGTTTTAGGGACATCAATGCTGGGTGGTCGGGAAAGGTGCATGATGCCCGCATTTTCAGAAACACTGGACTGTACTGGAAGCTGCAAGGGGGTACCTTCTTCCCAGATCAAAAAATTACTGTGGGGGATGTGGAGATGCCCATAGTCATCCTTGGAGACCCAGCATACCCACTGATGCCATGGCTCATGAATCCGTACACCGGGAACCTGGATCGCAGCAAGGAGTGGTTCAATTACCGATTGAGCCACTGCAGAATGACTGTGGAGTGTGCCTTCGGCCACTTAAAAGGGCGCTGGCGCTGTTTGTATGGGAGGCTGGACTTGGACGAGGACAACATCCCTGCTGTAATTGCGGCGTGCTGTGTCCTTCATAACATTTGTGAAAATAGGGGAGAAAAGTTTTCCCGGGGGTGGGCTATGGAGGCACAGTGCCTCGAGGCAGCATACTAACAGCCAGCCACTAGGAGTATTAGGGGGGCCCAACGAGGAGCTGCTCGCATAAGGGAGGCACTTAGGGAGCATTTCAGTGATGCCCTCCCGTAGTTCACTTCAAGGATGCATCAAGTGCATCTTATGAGATTTTCACTGTGTACAAATAAAGCCACTCTTCAAATTTTCTGTTACTGTTTTTATTAAAAGATAAAAAGGGGGGTTGGTTGGGGGGTTTTGGAGGGGTTACAGGTGCGTGTAGCTGCGGGTCTCTAAAAAGTAGCTCTGTGAGGGACTGGATGTTGCAGTATACCAGGGGGACGGATGGCCTTCAAATAAATGCTTTGAAGGACTACGGGGTGTGGGAGGCAGACACGGCTGAACTGTCTGGAGTGGAGCCCGTACATTAATCGCCTGGGTCTGCAGAGCAATCATGCTCTTGAGCAGTTCTGTTTGCTCCTTCATGACGCTTATCAGTTCGTCCCTGTGTTTCTGCCTCCTCTGTTGGGATTCTTCTCTCCAGGCTCGATTCTCCCTCGTGGATGCCTCTGTTATTTTCATCAGCTCCTGAAACATATCCTCCCTGTTTCTTCGAGCACGCCGCCGAATGTTTCTCATGCGATCAGCTGGGGTATACACCGGCCTTGTGAAGGTCGAATCAAATAAAAAAAAGAATAATAAAGCTATTATTAACACACAGCTTAAATAACCAATGTAACCTTCCAGTAGCACATTTCACTGGAAGGTCAAAGGCAGTCAACATCCTATGCTTTGCTGAAGCGGACAAGGTACGTCCTAATAGAAACCTTACTGGGGGCTAACATTCTGCACAGGGCACACTGATGGAACCCGATATCTCTCTCCTCAGAGTGCCCCGGCCAGCTAGAATACATATCCTACATGCCACCGGATGCCAGCCGGAACCGTATGCTGCTGCCTTGTGTGCTGCCATGGTTCCCAGGGCTGTGCTTTGCAGCTGGCGAGGCTGAATATCCTTATACGGGAGCGTAGACACATACGCTATCCCATCTAACCTGACTAGGAGGCTCTGGCGGTACATCGAGGAAACCTTTAGTGACCTAAATACAGATGATTTTTTGACAATCACTGCTTGTGTTGATGCACTTCTAATGAATGCATAGTAAAGAGCATGCACAGCAGGGACTGAGACAGCAAGCACCCCCACCCCGGACAATGATATTTTAGAAGAAGCCATAGCTGCATGAAAGAGAAACTTACCGGAACCCCCCTCTGCCGCCTCAGAGGACGCGCTGCAATTCATGTCTTGGGTGGACGTCTCAGCGGGGGTGCAGAAGAGCTCCTGGCTACATGCTGTTGCGCTCTCCTCCAGGTCATCCTCCATCTCCTCCTCCTCATCGATCACGTCCTCATCCTGCTCGGGTCTGGCATTCACTGGATGAGGGGGGGCGATGTTTCCACGGGACTCTTTGCAGTGGTTGTGGGGTCCCCACTGAGGATGGCTTCAATCTCCTTGTAGTACCTGCATGTAGCAGGCGCTGATCCCGAACAGCGGTTTGCCTCCTTCGCTCGGTGATTGATTATTCTTAGCTCCTTCACCTTTGATCTGCACTGCACAGTGTCTCTCTCGGACATGGCCCGAGAAATTATGCCATATGTATCGAAATTTCGCCTGCTGCCGCGTAGCTGCGCCTGCACAGCAGACTCTCCCCAGATGCTGATCAGGTCCAGCACCTCTGCCGTGCTCCAAATGGGTGCGCGTCTTCTGCGATGGGCCGCCATTGCTAGGTAACATCGGAGCTGCACTCCACGAGGAAGAGAACAGGAAGTGAAACAGAGGAGAAATTTGAAAATCCCAGGAATCGAAACAGAACGGGGACTGTTTCGTCACGGCCACTGAGCGGGTGGGGGGAAGACCAGAGAGGATGACTTTGGAATGCTGGGACACTTCCGGAGGCCAATCATTGCGCGGTAAACGTACACATAAGTCGAAAGGCGCAACAGCTGTTCCGCGTTAACTGCTACCACCCTCGTCGAGGTGGTTTTCGTATTGCGCTACAACTGGGCTGTTGATGCGCAAGAGCCCTATTGCACATGTGTACGCTGTTGCTGTTATCGCGCGGTAATGACTCTTAATGCGCGATAAAGTGATCGTGTGTACATGGCCTGAGGTATGCCCTGCTGGACTGAACCCCGCAAGGGCTATGAATGGAGACATTGCCAACAGATGGCAACCGTGATGGGTCTGGTTGGATTGTCAAAGGACTGAGCCCAGAGAGCGCTGCAGGGCGTTTTGGACTTGTACCACAAAAGCAGTTTGTTTGTTTGGCATACAGACTGTGTATGACTCATCTGGAGGACTTTGTCCTTGAAAACTCCGCCTCAAGCTAGAGAGAAACTACAGGCTAACACACACTGAATCAGGGGTGCTCATGAAAGGTGGGTGCTTCCCCATTATAGGCTGATTGTTTGTTTTCCTTCTCAAAATAAATACGGTCACAAAATTTTAAATTAAACTAAAACTGAAACAGTCACCCTGAATTAAATCTTCAGATGCAAGTATTCTCACACTCTGGTAAGTCTTGTGTCCAAATGCAAATTTTACAGATCTTCTTTATCTCTTTAATGGTCCTAAACCTAAACCTAAAATCCGCACAGACCCCCTGGGAAAGTATGGATCTAAAGTTTGTGGCTTGGGCCAATCTCTTTATACCCCTCTCTCCCACAGGAATAATAAAAGCAAAAAACAACAATGAAAGCAAAACTGACAATAACCCAAGGAAAGCATTTATCTGGCAAGGAAGAGAATAATGAAGAGAGAGAAATTCCTTTCCAGCAGAAACAGAATACATAAGTGAAATCAGTACATATATACCCCATCCCATCCAATAAGCAAACTCTGACCTTATTCAATATTAAATATATATTAAGAGGTGTTTCATAAATGATGTTACTTAATTATTTTAAATCTATTGACCATATAGTATAGGTGGTGTTTAATTCTTTTGAAAACATATTAGCGGTCATGGCCAACCCTAGCATAATATATCTTTCTAGATAAATTTATTGTTTTGGGTATTATAACACATCATTATAGTTTTCTGTTAGCATTTCAAACCGATATTGTAAGGGCTTGTCTGCATGTGAAATTAATTAAATGAAAATGAAAATTAGTGAAAACCCATATTACAATAGGCTGTGAATTTAGAGCAGATTAGCTATTCTCAGATTAACTCCATTATGGATGCACTTATTCCAGAATAAGAGTCCATATTCCATGTTATTTTACCCCAACTAATTTGTAATAAGGCACCATCCTTTTTTTGGAATAGGAGCTCCACAAATGGATTTAATCCAGAATAGTTAATGGAAAGGCTATTCTAAAATAAATCCCTGGGTAGACAAGCACTAGTATTACACAGATCCATTATGGGAACAGAGTGTGTAGTCCTTAGAGTAAATTGGGAAGATGCAATTTGATGCCAGCATCGCCAGTCAGATCAGGAAAGGAATATATACAGAGGTCGATGTACTGGGATGGCAGGTATTCAGATGTGTGATAGTGTGGGACTTTCTCTCTCTTCCTGGATGTTCATGTTTTCCATTCTCCTGCTGTCTGGGAGGACTTGGCACTACTTCTTTTCATTGATTCCCTCAGGAGGAGGTCTGAGAGGCATGTAGAGAGCCTGAGACCTTTTAACATCCTATAACTTCTTTAATGCAACTGTCCGAAAATTCCAGAAAAATAGATAGTTTGGAAAAAGGGGAATCCAGAGAGTGTGTCCATTTCAGAGTGCTCTTGTATATCAGCAGTGGCCCTCACTACACGGTATGGAAAACTCTCCCTCCACTGGAGAGACAGGAAGTGGTGCTCCTTTAACTCAGTGCAATTTTAGACTTCAGTGTGGCAGCATAGGCTGGTGAGAATAAAAGGGCAAGAAAACAGAATTCAGAGGCATATTGCTATCTCTCACTTGCTTTTCTTAACTAGGCAGTTCAGACCATATGCTTTAAAGTTTGGTTGGCTAGATGCCTGATATTGCTAATTGCAGACAGCACCTACAAGTAAGACAATCCAAGTTTGTGCAGAAATGAACTGAAGTAAACTTTGTCTGTGGTATATGTGTACAAATACTATTAGTGGGTTCTTTTCTTCCCTGTTGTACCTTTTGTGCAGTGTTTCCATCAACTTCTGGATTAATAATAATAAGAGTTGACATTTTTATAGCACTTTACATCTGGAAGATCACAAAGAGTTTTACCTACTTTAAAAATCGATATACAAACAATATATGGGGATCAGATTGCTTCCTCCATCTCTGGATCATAGCTGCCTCTGAGCTGAAACAGAAGAATTGAATAATGGCATCCAACAACACCGCAAACCAGGATAGGAAAGGAAGCAAAAAGATATGTCAAAAGCCATCTGAATATACAGGGATAATCTAACTGGGCAGAATATAAGAATGGAAACTCAGCAAATATATACTTGCAGTTTCTTCTTGTCTTTCCCATCAAGGAGGGTTAGATTTACCTCTCAATAGAAGTAAGGAGTTTGATCCCTTGCTCCAACATTTTCTCCAAAATCTGTTCAGGTATCAGAGGCATTCGTATGGAGACCAAGTCCATGCTGCAACCAGATATATTCATCTTTCCTGTTGCCCCTAGCTGGAACACTCTCTGTGAGAGCCATGCCGTCAGTGATTCCCTCTACTCCCCATAAGCCCCCATAAGGGGCAGAGGAAGATGGTGCATGAACTACATCAAACTTTGTCTCCTGGAGCTAGCAATATTTTGCCCAGTTGATAAGGGGAAGAAGAGATCTATCAGAGCAGTCCTGCCCTCCACCCATAGTAAAGGAACAAGGGCATGCCACAGAAGTAATACCCTGCTTCCTTCCCCCATATGAATCCATAGGTTTTTGTTCCCTTCTGCTCATAGAAGTGAGCACAGGGCCCTTGGAATTTGATCTGTTCACCAAAGTTAGTAACCCTTCTGCAAATCTCATGTTATCTTCAGTGGCCAGGCATAACTGTCAGGAGCTCTGTATTAGATCTTGTCTCAGTGATGGCAGCACAGAACTTCTGATCTGTCTGGCTGGTGAGTCTTGCCCACATTCTCAGGGTTTAGCTGGGGTCAGGAAGGAATTATACCCTGGGAGGGTTCACCTTTCTCTGCAGCATGGGACACTGGTCACTTGCTGGTGGTTTCTCCAATGGAGTTTCTGTATCTTGAAGTCTTTAAACCATTATCTTAGGAATTCAGTAACTCAGCGATAGAGCAAGGGCAGGTGGGGGTGAGGTTCTGTGGCCAGCGTTGTGCAGGGGTTCAGACTGGATGATCACAATGGTCTCTTCTGACCTTAAAGTCTGTATGTCTATAACAACATGGCTGGGGAAAGAGGTCTGCGCTGACTCAGAGAGAAGAATGGCACCTGCTGGTTCCCCATCAGTACTTCCTGTAGTTCCTGCAATAGGTGCTCCTTGTAGATCTCCCATCCAGGTACTCGTTCAGTCCTGCCCTACTTTTCTAATGATACCTGACAGAATCACAGCGAAAATAGGTATGGCTGCAGGCCTTGTAATTTGTCATCTGTATTTGAAAAATGCATAGAAAAATTATATACACTGTATCCTAGGAATCTAAAGGAAGAGCATAGAAAGCCTGCCCATTAACCCTTAACCTTTATTCTTATAAGCCATTATATTCCTTTGTTCTGCTGCAAGGGGCTCTTTCTCTGTTGAAAGTTAAAATAGTTCTCATCCACCATACTATGGATACTGCTTTCTCTAGGTAGCTGTTTTTATTGTAGTAAAAAATGCTCTTAACATTAGGAACCCTATTTCTTCCCTTTACGGAACCAATGAGAAATATGTGTTTAATCAAAACTAATGCCATTGGCCATTTTTTTTTGTCAAGGAAATAGTTGAGCCACCATCTTTGAGTCCTGAAAGGTATATCTCCTCAAACAAAAGAAGGATGGAGAATCATCAAGGTATCTGCCCTGATTCCAAACATAGTTGTCAGTCAGTCAGTCAAACTGTGAGAGAGAACCTTGTGTGTGGGTATAGTCAGAGGAGGCCTGATCTAGTGCAGTCTTCTTTCTTATGGTATAATCCTAGCCATGCTTCCCTGAAGGGGGGAGGCTCTATGAGGTCTTAGCTCAACATCGGAAACAACAGGAAAGAGTACCACCTACAAAATCACCTTAGGTCAGAGTCTGTAACAATTAGGATGGAGCTGACAAATTTCTACCAGATTTGATATTCTTGTTCATTAGAGCGGAAGCTGTATGTTTGAATATCCCTGAGGAAATTTTACCTATGACTGTCATAAATAACAAAAATACCAGCAAAGCCTGGCCTTTTCTACAATATCAAGATGGATTTTGCCTTTGAATACAGTATATGCCTGTTATCCTTAAGTGCCCTTTTCAGTTAAGTTTTTAAAAATACAACAGGCACCAGCAGATGAACACTGCAGTTTCTAAAAGACGCAAAAAAGCCAAAGTGTGCCATATGTACAGCATCTTTAATTCCCAAGGCCATCGCTTAGTCATGAGTCTCACCATACAGTAGATTTTTCCTCCCCATTGCTCTTCAACATAATTGTAATAAAAATAGACAGAACTGTGATTTTTTTCATGCCTGATATTGAGTTCTTGTCTATGGTTCTGGACATGGACTTCCTTTCTTTTGAAAGATAAAGGACTTTTGAAAAGTACATGAGAGTTGTCTCTGTGATAAGGTCTTCTTTATAATCCAAGCAAAATCGAGTATCTTACGTTTGTCTGCTAGACACATAATGACCTATTTCAGAGGATCATTCACACACAAACCTTTGTTTATCAAATAACTTAAAATTCTTCTGCCAACCACAACAATCATTTTGAAGAAGTCATTCTTTCTTCACAGTGACAAATTCATTTTAGTATGGGAAAATACCCACCTTTTAAATTCATGGAAAGAAGGGAGACACCAGCTAAGAAATAATGCGGTAATGTTCAGATATCCATATTGAGGCTTTCAATGTCATCACAGCTATTTTATTAGAAAGAATTAGAGTTTTGATTCCTTCTAAATGTTATTCCTCTGTTTCATGTATCATTGGTACCCACACATAGAATCATAGGGTTGGAAGGGACCTCACGAGGTCATCTAGTTCAACCCCCTGCTAAAAAGCAGGACAACTCCCACTAAATCACCCCAGCCAGGGTTTTGTCTAACCGGGACTTAAAAATCTCCAAAGATGGAGATTCTACCACCTCCCTAGATAGCCCATTCCAATGCGTCACACCCTCCTAGTGAGAAAGTTTTTCCTAATATCCAACCTTGACCTCCCCAGCTGTAATTTGAAACCATTGCTCCTTGTTCTGTCCTCTGTTACCTCGAGAACAGCCTAGCTCCCTCCTCTTTGGAGCAACCCTTCAAGTAGTTGAAGGTTGCTATCAAATCTCCCCTCAGTCTTCTCTTCTGCAGACTAAATAAGCCTACTTCCTTCAGTCTCTCTTCATAAGTCATGTGCCCTAGCCCCCTAATCATTTTGGTTGCCCTCCGCTGGACTCTTTCTAATTTGTCCACATCCTTTCTGTAGTGGGGAGCCCAAAACTGGACACAGTATTCCAGATGCGGCCTGACCAGAGTCGAATAGAGGGGAATTATCACATCCCTCGATCTGCTGGCAATACTCCTACTGATGCAGCCTAATATGCCATTGGCCTTTTTGACAACAAGGGCACACTGTTGGCTCATATTCATCTTCCCATCCACCATAACCCCCAGGTCCTTTTCTACAGCGCTGCTACTTAGCCAATCGGTCCCCAGTCTGTAGTAGTGCATGGGATTTTTCCGTCCTAAGTGCAGGACTTTGCACTTGTCTTTGTTGAACCTCATGAGGTTTCTTTCTATCCAATGTTCCAATTTGTCCAAGTCTCCCTGGATCCTGTCCCTGCCCTCCAGAGTATCTACCATTCCCCCCAACTTGGTGTCATCCGCAAACTTACTAAGCACGCAGTCTATTCCATCATCAAGATCATTAATGAAGATGTTGAATAGAACCGGCCCCAGGACCGACCCCTCGGGCACTCCACTCATTACTGGTTGCCAACCAGACATCGAACCATTGATTCCTACCCGCTGAGCCCATTGATCTAACCAGTTTTCGATCCACCTTACGGTCCACTCGTCCAACCCATAATTCCTTAACTTGCCAACAAGAATGCTGTGGGAAACCATATCAAAAGCCTTGCTAAAGTCAAGGTATACCACGTCAACGGCTCTTCCCGCATCCATAAATCCAGTCATCTCATCATAGAAGGAAATCAGGTTGGTCAGGCACGATTTGCCCTTGGTGAATCCATGTTGACTGTTCCTCTATGACATCTTCCTCTATGCACAACACGAAGCACAATCAGGCTTCATCGAGAAAAAATAATAGGGTCTACTTCTGGCCTTGCAATTTTGTACTGTTATTTCTCCACTGATCCCTGATTTACATTATTGAAATTGAGAGGGTAATGAGGCCCATAGAAAATGAGTAAAACTTTCAAAAATGCCTCAATTACTTTTCAAAATTTTATCCAAAATCTTAAATATGTTCACTCATTGACGATGTATTTAGTTTAGAAACTAGACAGCAGTGGACAACATAGTACAGTCATATATGCTGTAGGTGTCTGAAACGAAATCTGAAATCAAATGCTATTCGCCATGTTTGTGGTTTCATTACAGTCTTAGAACTTGGGCCGATTTTGCAGCGAGATTCACCAATGTTCATAAAGCTTTCTGTAAACATATGCTAAATCTTGAGAGATCTTAGGCAGATTCATATTTGTGTATGGATTAGGAACAGAAGATTAAAAACTCTATATTTTGATTTCAGCAGAGATTTACTTTGAGATTTTTGAGTTTCTTAGCATAAAATCCAAAAGGTGTGAACCCAGGTGAATGGGAACAAGCTGTATACAACTTCCTATGTACTGAAAACACCATGTTTTATTCAGTTCTAATGTATATTGGCAATATTAATGATTTGCCTTGTAGACGTCTTTACAGTATCACAAGGATTTCATGAAATCTCATCACTTCTATCTACCCAATGATGCTTAACATTCTCTCTCAAAAAAGAATTTGAGTCTCCCATATTTACCCATATCCAAAAATTTCCTCTAGAACCTAAGCCTCCCTCACTCTACTGAATTAAATCTCAAGATTAAACTTTGTTAAATATTAAACCTACACACTTTACTTTAAATGTAGTGGTATATTAAACTGTAAGTGACTGGAAGTATTTTGTTAATATATTTATAGAAGAGTGTCCAGGGGATGTGAGATGGTGCTATAGGCATTCTGCAGTAGTGGGAATGGATCCAAGCATGATGGCTTTCTCCACATATTGATTTGGATATCACAGTTTACATTTTGAAATAAACACACAAAATTGCAAGGTGAAATTTCATGTTGGGAATAATGTTCACTTCAGTTCTAAATATGAGATCATTTTTGTGTAATTCTCATTTCCTCTCCCTGTTTTTCCTCCATTCATAATTTTAAAATTGATTTGGTGACTACAACTGAAACCACCAAGAGATTTTACAAGTAGGTGCTTTGTGTGCTACAGACACATTAACACACTCATTTTTCTCTTTGGAATTTTAATGTGCACAAAAATCTAAAAACATAATGCATTACACATGGCATCATAAAATTTGTGGTGCTCCATTATTGTGGGTAATACAAAGAAATCCACAGAAGACTGACTGAGGTTAATTAAAGTGAAAATTTTTAGTACTCTAAACCATTTTAAAATTACAAGGATATGGTAGAGAGACAAAGTGTGATCAGAAGCAAAAGGAAAAAAATGTCTAGCAAGATGGGAACCTTCCCTTCTGTTTTTCTGGTGGATGCACACACTTTGTCCAAATCTAGGGTTTTCCTTGATCTATCAAAGGCAAACACTACAGCCAGGTCTACACTGGCGGCAAAATTCAATGGCAGTTGACGGGAGTTATGCAAGCTACTCAGAATAGCTTTTGTAACTCCTGTCGACTTTATAACTTCCCTTCTACATGCTGTCTCCACTGTGCGGTGCTGACAAGAAATGCTATGCCACTTGAGGAGATGGTTTTATTAGATTGACTTCCAGATTGATTGAACATGTCTTTACTGACTGTTCAATCAAACAGGATAAATTGATCTGATAGCAGCAGATTTACCACTGTCAGCATAGACATAGCCTACAAAAGCCTTTGCCTCTCCATTGCCTAAGACAATGACTAACAGATGTCTTGTCCTTTGAAGATACCTTTCTGTAGTATGTAATTCCCTTATAACAATAGCAGCTTTGATCACTGACCTCAGTTGATAACATCTTCGAGCAAGATAAACATTTCCCCCTGAATCTGGAATCCCAGTCCATAATCAATTTGTAGGGAGTGCTGGATTTTAGCATATCCCACAGTCTCTGACAGAACTAATTGTATAAATTCTGGGACATTTTCAGTCCTAACTAGAATAAGAGGCAAGAGTCCAGAGGTCACTATTGCATAATAGAAGTCTGTGCTAGCCATTAACTGCCTGATTTTCAGAGGTGCTAGACACTAGATCTCCCATTAACGCCATTGATGTCAATGGGAACTGGAGGTGTTGAGCACCTCTGAAAATACAGCCATAGGTTTATCAGCCTTTTCAGAATTAAGCTTCCGAGTGTAGCATGAGGTGTACAGCCACCAAACCCTTTGCAAATTACAAAATATA
Organism: Pelusios castaneus; assembly: GCA_007922175.1. NCBI lineage: Eukaryota > Metazoa > Chordata > Testudines > Pelomedusidae > Pelusios > Pelusios castaneus. Next base: position 20,775,215 of record ML685780.1, read on the forward strand.
TGCATATACGTTAACATATGTGCTTTGAAAACTGACCCATATAGTTCTGGTATATCTCCCAACCTAACCTTTCTTAAGAGAACATCATTAATATAAAGGATTTATAGCTGGTACCATTAAAAAAGAATCAACATTTACTGAGCTGTTATATTGGACATAGCATTTTGTATGCTAAGTCAAGGTAACATGGGAATCCTGTGATAAAGTCAAAATGCCTTTGTGTTTTATGTGTAGGTTTGTTGTTGTTTTTTAACAGCACCCGCTGTATAATCACTGTGGTTTGAGCAGAATAATTCAGTTCTCTTTCCTTTCAAGAAAATATAAAACCAAGATTGCTAAGGCTTTGGAGGCCTACAGCTTTGTGTCTTTTAATTATTTCCCTGTGTCTGTAGTCATACTATCTCTTTCTTTGGATTTCAGTTGTTATTTGAACTAGAAAAATACAGTTGGTCTATTGATTCCTGCTATGAAAGATGCTGGGGGACTACCGCACCAGATGCTTGTTCTGTGGCAGCTGCCATTTGCCTGTTGCACAGCTAGATGCTTCTCTCCTTCCTCTTGTTCACTCTTCCCTCAAAAGGATAACCTTGGCTGTGGAATCTGAACCAACTTGTGACTGTCAGAACTCACATTAAATTGAATGTAAACCATGGTTGGAGAGAGGGAACATTAAAGATTTAAAGTTCCTCTCTGGTGCTCCTTTTCCTGCCACTTAGTTTAAATGTTGTCTTTATATTTTACTTAGCAGTGGGAACCAATATTTTGTCCAAGCCTCATATTTTGGTTGTTTTGAAGAAAAGCAATCCTACTGCAATGAGAGAAGTCCTACAGTGATAACTGTATATGAGAAGAGTTTAAAATCCTAAAAGTATGAAAATTGTAGTTACTACTGAAGCAATCTGCAGAGCTGCTCTAATGAGGAAATAGGCTGGCAGCACTCGAGAGGAAGTGGAACAGCAGGTAAAAAGTGGCTGCCACTCACTAAATACAATATTCAAAAGCCTGCTACGTTAGTGGAAAAGAAATCCTGGCCAGGAAAGGTCCACTGATGTCTCTGTACAGACAGCTAGTGCTACCATGTTGAATTATGTAGGGATTTCGGGATGTGAACAAATAAGAACTGACTGGAAGCCAACAAACTCCTTTCAAATGCCACCTGAGTTTTCACTCAGATGTCTGTTAGCCTTCAGTGTATGAAGTGATTTGGTGGCCTCTGTCCAATACCTAGAGGACCAGGCTCTACCGTTGCATTTGGCCGTTGTGTTAAGTATCAGCAGGCCAACAACAACTGTCTGCTAAAACTGATTTTTACACATAAACATGCTTTTAGCCGGGGGCTGGACTAGATGATCTCATCAGGTCCCTTCCAGCCCTATGATTCCATAGGTTCCTCAAACTCAGAGTTGAGTCATACTGGCAGAGCCATATAGGGAGCCACTCACACTAGCACTGCCTTTTTAGTCCAGTTTCTAACAAGCATAGGAATGGCACTGACATTTTCAAAGTGTTCAACATTGGTCTAACTCAGTGCTCACTGATATCGATGGGAGTTTTCGAGTGACTTTGATAGGAGCAGAGTTAGGCCAACACTGAGCACTAACCCCACTCTCAGTTTCCAGGGTGGGCAATCGGACCCTTTTCACGGCTTTAATTTTGCAAACCTAAAGTACTAGACAAATAGAGAACTTCAATAATGTAGTGTCAGGCAGCTATTTGCCATGCCTGTCCCCAGCAGTCTTCACAAGCTCCATGCTCCAGCTCTATCTCTATCTCCATGCTCCAGCTCTTTACCATGAGCTGTAGGATCGCTAAGTCCAACATCACTGACTTTGTTGCCACTTCTTAGTTTAATGTTTTTTCATAGTTACCATTTGCTTTCCCCAGCTCACCATACCACATCCCCTCCTCCTGATTCTCCCTCTGTCGGCACTTGCTTCCCATCTTTCCTCTCTATTCTTTATGCCCATCTTGATATTTTGTCCCAGGCTGCCTCATCCCTCCATTAAATCTATCCAGCTCACGTAATTTGTATTGAGGGGAAAAAAAGAGGTCCATTAGCATTCTGGAACCCTCTGTATCATCAAGCTGTGCACCTAACTAACCTGAGTAATCACACATTCTTTTATTACAACCCTGTCTTGCCTGTTGTCTCTCTGTATTGTTTATGCATCATGGCTCAATTGAAGCTGTATGTTGTACAGACAAGATGTGTGTTCGTACAGTGCCTAGGAATGCAGATCAGATCCTGGTTGGGGTCTTTGGGTATGTCTACACTGGCAATTTAGGTTGACTTAAGTAGCCTTAAGTCGACCTAAATTACTCCCTGTCCACACTGCGCTTTCATTAAGTTGACTTAAGAAATTCCTTAAGTCGACTTAATGAAAGCTTAAGTCGACTTAGAACCACCAGTTAGGTTGACCTAATCCTTAAGTGAACTCCTTAGGTCGACTTAAGCACAGTATGGACATGGATTAACATTTAAGTCAACTTTATTAAGTCGATTTAAGAGCAGTTAGGTAGATTTACTAAGTCCCCGTTCAGGGTAACCACTTTAAGTCCACTTAATAAGATCAACTTAAAGTCGACCTTATTAAGTCGACTTAACAAAGTTGACCTAACTTTTTCTAGTGTAGACATAGCCTTTGAGTTCTACCGTACTGACAATAATCTGCACAATGCAGGAATGCTGTATGAGGAGAGAACTAACACAGAGGTTTCCTTTGCTCTGGAGCTCTTGAGCTAGGTAGAAGAAGGGTACTAACACATACAAAGATGTGACCATCCTGCTCTGATAAGACCTTCACTCGAACTTATCAAGTAGCTAGTAAATTATATGCAGAAAAGAAGATGATGATGATGTAAGGTAATATAATATTTGTCTGAGTGTGTTCAGTTATGTCCTCGTTGGGTGTTGTATATCTCTGCCTAGAATGTGAAGGGATATTAAAGCTCTCTGAATTATGAGGAGTCCAGCTTCACAGGTCTCAAAGGGAGCCATGAAGCCTCTTAAAATGGACTCAGAATTGCTTTTCCATACATGAAAACATCATCATATTGAAGTTCAGTATTGTAGGATTGGAGTAGATCATATGTTCGCCATTTGGACACTCCCCTTTCCAATGGTGCGAGACAGTGTATCTGAAAGGAGAATTTGCCCTGCATTTGAGATACCAGGCCAGATTCTGATCTCTCTCGCACCAGAAAAACTCCATTGACTTGAGCAGAGTTACTTTGGGTTTGCACTGGTGCTACTGAGATCAGAATCTGGGTGCACATCAACAATACTGTTGATGATAAGTCACAATGGATCCCGTCTTACTCTGCCATAACTGTGTAGGGTCTGTAGTGCCAACAGAAGTAAAAGGTAGGAAAGAGGCCATGGATGAGAGAAAATTGCCTAAGCCTTGAAGGTCTTACTCCTCCACTCATGACCCTCCTAGGGAGAATGCCTCCTTATGCCCACAGGCTGAATTGCTAGGCTAGCACTCTTGTATTTAGAAGCAGCGTTCTCTTCTCCTCCCCTCTCTTCCTCCTCCCTGTAGCTCTGCTCGAGTGAGTTGCTTGAAAGAGATCCAGTGATAGGAGCTCACAGGAGAACCTGGTTAACATTCTCATTGTATTGAAGAATTGTGATAATTTCCCTCTATCTGATAGAATTCACCTGCTCTCTGGTAGCACTAAATTACTCCTGCCAGGGGTAATTTATCCCTGGATCTTAAAAAACATTTCTGAAAGGATTTTTTTTTCTTTTGAAGTTGATCAGATTGTGCTAGTTGTCTGGCATTTTCCAAATAGTTACTTGACAGAAACTATATCTAGGTCTCCACAAAAGATCTTTACCCTATCCATTTCAGCTGGCACAGTCACTGAAGACTGCTCTACTCTGAATAGGCTTAGTGTATTTTTCAGAAACAATTTATAAATGTTTCCAGCAAGTGCTCTTAGTGGAAGTTCCTTTGCTAAGTAATGCCTCGTGGTTCTGAAAAGTTATTTTTGTTCATGTAAGGGAACTAATGAGTCAAATTTTCAGCTTCTTATTCACTGCAGCCCTGGGACTATGGGAGAATTGTGTGTGTGTGTGTAAAATCAGCTGATAAGGCATCTGAAAGTTGCCACCAAGTGGCACACCAGCTAAATTGGCTGGAGTGGGGAGCACCTGCAGTAAAATTAGGATTTTGAGTGGAATAGACCAAGGAAGGAACATTAAAGCTATGATGGAGGTAAAGAGGTAAGAGTTCAGCACAGAAGTAAAAGAGCATGGGAAGGATGGCAGTGCAGGAGAAAGGGGTTGAGTTGTGGGAGAAGATGAGGAAGGGAGGCAAAAGAGGAAGATCAAATCTAGTGATTCAGAGCAGACTTTAAGTTGAACAACATAGTTAAACAAAAAGTTCAGTCATTTATATATTTACTCAACTTTTATTGAGTATTGAAGGATTAAAAATATTAAAAACAAAAACATTATTAGAAAATTCTGTATTTTGATAAGTCAATGCTGGCATGGTTTGCAGAGGTGTATTAATTTATGTGTGATGTATTTCAATTAAAACAACAACAACAACAACATAATAATAATAATAATAATAAAATCTTATATAAGTCATATCATCCAAGTGCTTTGCAATACAAACTATAATTAATCCACACCAAGCAGGCAAATCTCATTAGCTCTATTTCATCAATAGGTTAACTGAATCTGATAAAATAAATTACCCCATCTGAGATCACAGAGAAAGGCAGAATAATGGTACTTATTTATTTGGACCTCTGGTGTCATTCCTGGATGGTGTCAGTACTTATGACCAATTAGAAAGCAAGATTTTCTAATACCACTTTATAATAATATTTATAGATATATATCTCTGACAATTTACATTTATGTATCACCACAAAGTACGGTTTGATATACCAATATTAATATCAATATCTACTAGTAGATACATAGATCTGATTCACTGCAAGGGTTCTACTGGTGGAACACAAGCTCCAGGGCCCATGGCAGAAAATTCATCGACAACAGAATTACAACAATACAATGCAGGGAGCACTGTGCTGTTGGAGATGACATCTTTGGAATGAGACACCAAAGGCAATGCTGTAGAGGGAGGAGCACAATGCTGGAAGTCAGCCAAGAAGCTCCTCATTTCTAATCTCAGCTCTGATATTAATCTGCTGTGGGAACTCAAACAAGTCATTCATGGCTCAGTTTTCAGATGTGCCTAGCATTCACAACTTCTGTTGAAGTCAATGGAAACTGGGAGTATGGAACACATTTGGAAATCAGACCATTAATTTTTCTGTGCCTACTTCCCTAACTGTCAAGTGTCGAGAAGGTTTTTGAGAGGCACAAGGTGGCTGAGGTAATATTTTTAATTGGTGGATGATGAAAAGCATCAAGCCAGGCCTCAGACCTGAAGAAGAGGTCAGTGTAGCTCAACAGATTGTAACTTCCACATAAAGAAGTTGGTCCAGTAAAATATATGACCTCATCTGTACCATCTTCTCATATCCTGGGACTTTATTCTGGGCTACAGCATCGCCGCAGATGGAAAGATTTTGTGGTTTGTCAGAAAATAGAGACTTGTGGGAAAAGTCTTTTCCCGCTCACTTGTCTTCAAAATGATTCACACAATACAAAATATTCAAGCTTGAACTAATCTGCTCCCTGAATTTTGATAACGAGATGATACTTAACATTTTCTTAAAATCATGGGGTGAAATTCTAGCCCTATTTAAGTCAGTCGAATTCTGCTATTGATTTGAATGGAGCCAGGATTTCCTCAATGATGTCTATCTACAACATAAGCTGTTCGGCATTCAAAATCAGAAATGGAAATTGAGAGTTGAGGGAATTTGAAAAGCAAATTACTGAAAACATAAAAGCAAAAAATGTCTTTAAGAATATCAGAAATAGGAAGCCTGCTTGATTATTTTAGGTTACCAGGAGGTAAAAAAAGCTATTAAGAACAATGTGGATATTGCAGAGAAACTAAATCATTTCCTTGTGTCAGTCTTGTCCACAGAGGAGAATAGGAACAGATTTGCAAATAGTAGTTCTGAGGTGGGTAATAAAGATGAGACCAGTGTCAGAAACAAAGATGTGAAAGAAAGAAGTGCTAGAACAAACATATTTAAATTGCAGCAAATCACCAAGATGCAGTCTTGAAGGAACTTAAAAATGAAGTAACTGGGCTTGTAATTAAAATATGCAATCTCTCCTTAATGTAGCTTCTTGTAGCAGAAGTCAGAGGGTAACAAATCCTGTACCTATTTTTTTCTTGTAGGCTCAGAATGCAAATAGATAATGTGGGCAAAGGATGGGAGGAAGGGAGTATTATTACCTCCATTTTACAGGCAGGGAACTGAAACACAAAGATTAAGTGACTTCCCCAAGGTCACACAGGAAATTTGTGGCTCAGTGGGAAGTAGACTCCAGATTTCCTTAGTCCCCCTAGTGCCCTGCTCAATTCTTTCTCCCAGTGGGAATTTTCATAAAAACAAACAAGGTATTAAGATGCATTAAAGAAAGGATAAATCATAACGGGATTAAAAAGCCATTATATAAATTGATGGTGCAACCACAGTTTGAAAATTGTGTTTATTTCTGTCCCCATATCCTGAAAATATAGTAATCAGACAAAGAAAAAGTCCTGAGAAAAGCAACAAAAATTATCTGTGGAATGGAAACATATGAGGTATGTGAGGAGATTTTAAAAGGATTAGTTCTATCTAGTTTACAGAAGAGAAAAATGAGAGATTATATGATTACAAGTAATAGATTACATGATAGAGAAAAGTAAAAATTATATAGCATAGAGAAGGTTGGCTGCATGCTCCTAGTTGTCAGATATAATGGGACAGCCAATGCAATTAAAAGGAAATACATTTAAAATTGATAAAAGGAAACCTTTTTTTTACAGAGGGTGTAAAAATTATTGACCCAAGATATGATTGAGCTCCATGGATTTTTAAGATTAAATTTATGTATGAAGATATATTAGTCTTTGTGCTTCAGGACACAATAGAGTCACTGACAGGAATTAGGAAGAAACTTCCCCTATACACAAGGTATCGCATACTTGTTCTTTTTGGAGTTTCATGTACCCTCTCCTGAATGAACTGGGGAGTCTGAGGCAGAATATTAGATTAGATAGACTGTTGGTTTTATCTACTTTGCTAGTTTCTGTGTTCTTATATTCCTATATTTCACTAAATTCACAAATCAGACATCATTCTAGTACTTCACATATGTTATCAGAGTTTCTTTCTTTGGCATAATAAAATATTCATTTTTAACTGATTTGCAGCTGATTAACCTCAAGATCAAAGCAGGATACAGTTCTTCTTGGCTGAAATTAAACCCAGAGAGCCAAGATTATCTCTGGTGTAACTCTACAGCTGTCATTGGCGTTAGACGAGGGATTAATTTGGCTTGGATAGTTTAAGAAAAAAGTTATTTTCATGTAAAATTAAAAGCTGTTTGATGAATAGCAGTTACATGAGTAGAAAATTGCCATGGTATGTTCCACTATGTACATACAAAATACAGAGCCAAAGATTAATGAAATAGAAAAGCCTCTGTGAAAACACACTAGGTGCAGGTTATAATACAAATTGAATGAAGCAAAGACTTGGTTAGCTGCCATGCTGTCCTTATCTTGGAATATCCTTTGATTGGCAGCAAACAACGATATACGTTGTATAGCTTGAATACTGGTACTAGATACATGTCCACCTGCCACTGACGTTAAATTCAAAATGTAGCCTTCCATGGTGAATATACTTATCCTTTTGATTAGCATGAAATAACTGTTATTTTCATTCAAGCGCACGTACAAATATGGTGAGTAGTTGAGAATATTAATTCTGCAGCAAAAATGTGGAATTATGTGATATCTTGAAAAATTGCTAGATTCTATGGCTGCACAATCCAAAGTCCTTGGGGGCTCTGAATGAGATGACTGGGGCAGTTTAAACTTCCAAAGCCATTGTTTCAAGCTTTGAGACTTGGGCGTCTGTTCCTACTGATCTTGCATTTTTGAGGTCATCTTCATACTGATTTGAGCTAGAAATTTAATATACATAAAATTAAAGTTGAGCACAGTTCCGGAGCAAGGGGTAAATCCCATGGGAAATTCTGCATTGCCCCCTCCAGCAGTGACTAAGCTAACTAAAGATTGATGAGCCTATTATACCCATGGCTAAAAGAGCATGGTCCTTTACCTCAAACAGTAGATGCTCATACATTAAGACACACAGATCCCAGTTTCAATCCTCTCTGTTGATGACACACCTAGGGACATTGGCATTACAAGGAGGAAAATCTGGGCCTTTGTTTTTTGACAGTTTACAAAAGGAATCCTTGTGATTTCCTTCTAAAAAGAGTATAACACATCAAGGACATAACACAGCAGAGCTTTCTCTTCCTAGAGGGACACATGGACGCAAGTACCATAAGAATACAGGAGTTTTAAAAAGTCTTCAGTAACATCTTTTTTTCCTTCAGATAATAGAATAGTTTTTCTCATTTAATTATATAGATAAAGTTTCCAGTTGGCTTTCTTTGTAGATGAAAGTTAAGTTTCCTGTTGGGGGTTTCCCTTTGGTCCATCTGGAGCACTGACAAGCCATCATTTATACTGTATGTAGCAACAAGAGGCTTCTGAAAATAGCACTGTCATTTTGAAGCTGTTCTTTTATTGATGTGCTATTATACTACATTTTTCAATGCTCACAAAAGAGTTCAAGAGAAAGATATTTCTTCCCTCCCCCACCCCAAAGATAAAATGGAACCAAAATTACCAAAAATGAAAGAAAATTCAGCATTGATCTTCATCGGATTGTGACTAGATTTTTTTCATAAACAATATCCTCATTAAAAGGACATTTGTGCATAATTAATTATAAAAGTTTTTCATTTTTAAATACAACTTGCAGTCTGACCCATTTTCCTTAAAGGGGATTTTCTCCTGTTTTGGTTGAAATGACAATAAATCAACAGGTCAATTAGAAATATCAGCTGTACTTTACACATTGTACCTGTTCTTCTAATTAAAGGCACTAGAAATTCTCTGCAACTTTGCAAAATTGTACTCACCCATGGTGAATAATTTTTTGATTGGCAAGTAAAACATCATTAGGAATTTTTATCATCAATCTCTATAGTATATGGAAAGAAGGAAACTATGGATCTGAACAGATACATTTTCACAGCTGTTTTTCAAGTCCAAGGAAGGGCATGATCCTGTGAGCTGGCAAGTGTCCTCAACTCACACTGACCTAGAAAGAACTGAAGGCAATCAGCAGGCTGAAGAGTCAGGTTCTTATTGAATAAAATGTCTGCAGTGGAAATGAATTTCAGTATCCCCCAAAGCATTTTTTCTTGCACACACTCACAAGAAACCTACACATTTCTGAATATCTGACAAAAGTGTGCATCACATTTTCAAATACTATTAATTAAAATAGCTTTTTCAAAACATAAATACTCCTATTATTAAAACAGCAAGAATCCAATACCCTTAAAAATGACATATTATAGGGCCTGAAAAATACATATTGTACCTATAGAATAGTTTAAAAACTGTAATTTTGGTTACTCCACAAAAGGCGCTTCAATCTTGGAGTAAATAAATCCTTTAATTACTGTAGTAGTCACTTACTGAATGTCTTACATTTACTACACCATCAAATAATTATCTTGGTTTATTATTAGGTTCTGGTGTAGGCCTATATAATGTCAAATGGGTTTACATCAAAGCCGTCAGAAAATTTGAATAGCGAATAAGTAGTCTGACTGTTTACTGGAAATCCTAGCTCTGGGGGGGGGGGGGGGGGATCTTTTAAAAAAAAGTGCTCAGAGCTTCATGTGTGTAGATTTTGGGTTTGGGGGAGGTGGTTTCAGAAGAAAAGCATGGTGTATTCCTGTGTTTGTTTAATTGTATTTCTTCAATATTATCTTAGTTCCCCCTCCAGAATAAATAGTGATCTTGTATATCTAAAGGGTGTGGAATCTGAAAACATCAGGAGAGTGCTCCGTTTGCAATACATATGGCAGCCAGCAGTTAATGTTGATTTTAAAGATTCTTTTTTCCTATTGTGCTGCTAAATAGGGAAGGGGAACATTGTAAAATACAACCAAAGAGCCTTGAGATACAGAACACATATAGAAGGAAATGTTCACAAGTGTTGATCACACACTCACATTGCAGTTTTCCTTTCCCAGTTGGTGTTTCCCCCTAGTAGGTTTTTTGTTTGTCATATAATTTCACGCCTAATTCTGCAAGTTGTTGACAGATAGTAGCTCAGAGTGAAGGATCGCCTTGAAAGATTGGTCCCTCAATTTTTCAGTTTTATTTATGCCTTCAAAAAGGTCACTTAGGCAGGAGAGCAGAAGAGCTGTCTGAAATGTCTGCCTCTGTGTCATCTTGCTGTAGTCTAAACCCATGTCCTCAGTGAAATGAGAATGATACAGTGCATTCAGTATCTGCCTTTTTCCAACAGAGATCATAGTCCTTATGGAAAGAAAACCTGTGCTATGCTAGCTGCACAGACATCTCATCTGGCAAACCAAAGATAAAAAATCTCCAGGGCAGCCCATCAGAACAGATGTCTGAAACCTTCAGGGGACACCCTTCTCCAAAAATGGTGAAAAACCCCTCCACACATGAACATACATGCTCCCCTAAGCAAATTTTTCTGGTGATACATCTGACAAACAATTCCCCCTGCTCTGCTCCATAAAATGGAAATCTTCTTTGCTGAATCAGGATCAGCCAAGTCCTGCTTTAAACGTGTGCTCTGTCTTGTATTGCCACTAAAAATAGTTTTCCTTCTATGCTTCATTAAACAGCCTACTTCAGCTGGAATGCTTCACAAGGCCAGTGATACCCTCAGATAGCCCATGTGTATTTTGGTGGTATCAGGTGTAACTCAAGTAATTTAGAGTCTGCAAGTGCAGGTCAGATGCTTTGGACCTGAACATAGTGTAAAGGGGCTCCCAAAAAGAAAGCCGGTTTATTTAAATGGACATTTCAGAGAGAAGTTTTACTTATCGTTTTGAAAAGCCCAGAATCCTTTGATCATCTTTACTTATCTGAGGAACCTGGCCCCTTCGTCTGTGATCACAAAGCACACTGCTTCAACAGAGCTATTATACTATGCCACTGCATTGGGGGAGGGAGAAGTATGCTGGGAGCCTGCACATGGCTGCCTGCCCTTTTTTTGCTATGTCAGGTTGCTCTAGGGGAGCTGAAAAGGAAAAGGGGGATGGGGCAGGCTTAGTTTGGAACTGTTAGTCCTCCACAACTGTGTGAGTCTTTCAGACATTCCTCTCCCCACCATGAAGAAAGAAGACAATACAACACCTATTCTGCTGCTCTACAGGATGGGGGGAATCTCTTTTCCCATCTTTACTCCATAAGCCCATCCTCCTTGTTATTCGGTTACAAACTCTATTACTTGGTCTTTGTGCAGAAGGAAGGATTTGGCCCATAATGTCGACCGTTTCAGTGAATGCTTCAAGGCTAGGCTCTTTCATGCTGCCACACATCTCCCTTACTCATATAAGTCTCCTCACATGAAAGGTCAATGGAGTTGCACCTTTTCCTCTCTGGTATGATCAGCAGAGGTGCCCCTACTTACACCATATCTGAGCTCTCCCCAGATCTTCTCAAGTTTTTTATTTAGTGGCCAAAATGGAAGCTACCACTTCTAAACTATCTGGTCCCTCAGCACTGTGAATATTCAAAGACACATCCTTGCTACATTTCTCATGATGAGAAGGATCTTCTCTGCATCCTCTCACTGACTTCATTGGGACCACTCAAGTAATAAAATACTGTTCAACATAGGTAAAATGTTAGAATTTGGCCCGCACTAGTTTCCCAGCCAGGAAATACATATTTCTCCTGCTTCCCTCCTACCATCTCCAGAGACTTTCACAAATAAATCACTGGTCTTTTAGGCTTAGATACCTCACCAGCTGAAGTGACAGAAGAGTATGGTTTTTAAAAATGAGTACTGTAAAACTGATCCTTCTTACAGTTAAAGTAGTTTTTTCTCTTATTTTCTTACAGAACCAATCAATGTGCAAGGAAATTATCTTTTCAACAAAAATTATTAGCACTGCTCTGAAAATAAGCAAAGGGGATGCTTGCACACAAAATTATCGATGGCATTATGCACCTAGGGAAGCACATACTTTTTTAAACACGACTTTACCACTCTGTAGCATATAACAGATGCACAGTTGCACCTTGGGATAAATGTACCAAATAAAACAGAATATCACATGATTTACAACCTTGTTTACAACTGAGATGCCAACTATTCTGGACAACCTTCTTTTTCAAGTTGTCCCCAGATCCTTATAAGTGAACTTGGGAGCTGTTAGCATTTTTTAACCCCCAACTCCAGTGTCAACTATCCAATCTTTGCTGTCCAGTTACAATAAAGTTTCTGAAGGGCCTTGTCAGAATCTTTTTTCCAGTGCCAAAACTAACTCTGATATAGGAGCTCAATCTAGTCCTATCTGCAAATTCCCCATTTGAGCCTTTGTTCCCATGTTCCTTCACTTATCTTTCAATGAATGTTGCCTCTCTGGTCGCAATCACCTCAGCCAGATGAGTAGTCGTATACTGTCTTTCAAAGGGATAAAATTTCTCTAAGGTTATATCCTAAATTCAGTCCCAAGGGAATCTCAGAATTCCATCTGAACCAAGTCATCTTATCTTCCACCTGAATCCCCATCCCATCTGGGAGGACAGGAAACTCCATTCTCTTCTGGCTGTCCCTTGAGCCTTGGCCTTCTGCTTACAGAGGACAAAAGTCTTCAGGAAATCCACTAAACTATTTGTTCTCTTCACTGAATGTTTGAGAGGAGAAGCAATCTCTTCATGGGCACTTCCTAAGTGGATTTCAGGCTGCATTCTGCTTTCCTATGAACTGACAGATAGCGTTGCCTCAGAAGGTATGAGAGCTCACCGGATTAAAACTCAGGCTGCCTTTATCGCTTCACTTCAAAATGTCCATCTTCTGGAGATCTCTAGAACAACAAGGCTCTGTGCACACCTTTGAAAGACATTATGCCCTAGTACAGACTTCTACAGTTGACACCTTCTTCGGCAGAGCAGATCTTGTCTATGGTACAACAGGGATTTTTGCATCCTCCTCTTCTTCCTCAGTGAATACTGCTTATGAGTCACTTTGAGCAGAATACACATAGGGACCATCTCTCAAAGAAGAAGGATGGTTTACTTATCTTGTATGGTAACTGATGTTCTTTGAGATGTATGGCCCTATGTGTATTCCACTACCCACCCATCCCCTCTGCCTCAGATCCTTATTGGAAGTTATTCACAGGAAAAAAGGAACTAGGAGGGCAATCTGCCCACATTGCCCCTTTTGCCCTTGTTTCAGAGCACAAGTAGAAAAAGGGCACAAGCGTAAACCAATTGACTCTGCTAATGGTCTCAGGTACATCAAGTGTATGTGCACCTCCAAATAGAATTCATATAGGGACAACACATCTCAAAGAGATCCAGCTATTGTACCAGGTAAGTAACCAATGTTTTTGCCTTACAAGATATGTGTTTATAACAAAAACCAATTAAGAGGTCTAATCAGTGCTTTTTCACATGCAGTCTGATATGCCATTGTTATATGCACACACCGAGTGCAGAAAATAAGAAATTGTTAAGAGCCACTGAGCACTGCACATTCTCTCTGTGGTTCCACTCAAAGTTATTTAGAACCGGTGTCTCTCTATAGTTGTGATATGCTGGAGATATTCACGTTCAATGACCCTCATGGTTCCACTTCCACCTTTGTGGTGCAATGGTTTAGGGTTTTTGTACTCCGAGACTAGCTGATCCAACTGAAAGGGGGTGGGTCAGAGCCCAGGTTCCACTTCAGCTCAGTCTGGGACTCACCCACTTTGCAGGGAGGAAGCAGGCTAAATAACTTGAATACCAATAGCCCTTTAATACCCTTTCTACTGTTCCCCCTAAAGGACAGATATGTTCTTCTTTGAGTGCTTGCTCATGTTCGTTCCAAGTCAGGTGTGTGTGTACACCACTTGTACCGGGGCCAGAGTTTTTTCCCTCGTTGGTATCAGTAGGGCTGACTCCAATGCCCTCTGCAGTGGCACACGTATGCCTGGCCTCCACCCTTCTTACCACCAGTGGTTCTACCAGCCTTCTGTCAGTGGTTTCATCTGTTGATTTATTGTACATAATTTCTTAGATAAGTTTAATTAGTTAGTTAGTAGTTGGTGTTGTAGTTAGTCCCATGGGGATATAGCCCTCAGGATGGCACATGCCCCAGTCCCCAAACTTCACACCATGTTCTTCATGAAAGAAGCCGATGCCCATAAACAATCCTTACCAGAGCTGCTTAAAGGGCCTAGGTGAGACCAACATTCAAGATAAGTGCAGGATCTGCAGAAGCGTGAGCACTGAGTTAAACAACATGAGACATCAGGTTAAGAGCACTCCTGATGGAGTGTGTTCTCAGAACGGACTTTGGAGACACACAAGAAGGTGCACACCAAAAGAGGGCACTCCCTGGCCTCTAAAAAGAACAAACGTGGAGCAGGGACAAGCCAAGACCTGCATCAAGCTGCTCGTCTTCTCCAGAACTCAGGTTGGCTATGGCCTCACTCATCAGAGCTCCCAGTCCTCCCCGCACCCACTTCTGGCAGCAATAGGACTCACCACACCCAAGGCATTTCAAGCAGCCAAGCACTTGCTCTTGCTCTCTCTACCACCCACTCCTTGGGAGGAGAGAACGCTGCACCAAGACCCTGTGCTTAGGCAGCCAACCAAGAGTGTGCCCAGGCACAAGCCAACAGGGGGACCCTACAAAGATCTCTGCCCCTTTACATTGCTGTCCAACCCCTCATCAATTACCAGTGTTCCAGCAGCGGTCATCAAGACTCTGTTACCAGTCCTCAGAGCACAGTCACTGCAGCTGGACTCCTAGTACCATTCCCTGGACCCTCGGTACCAATCTCCAGAGCCATGGACTCATTCTCCATAGCACTACTATCAGTTGCCAGAGTACCATCATCGTTCCCCATGTGCCTAGCACTGATCCACAGTTCTAGCACTGCTCCACAGTTCTGGAATACCACACCTATACACTGAAGAAGTAGAAATGGGGTTGGCACCTCAGAACCCCTCAGATATGACTAGCATCAGTCTACTGTCTGTCATGTCATGCCGTGACATGATCCTTATGATCCTGCCTCAAGTACCTGCCTAATTGGCATGGTGATCAAACCCTACCCATGTAGCATAAGGAGTTCCCTTTGCGGCACCCCCCTCCTGATGCTCTTCTTGGTATTGGATGCCTCTGACCCAAGGCCTCTGGTCCACAGTGGAGCTGACACTACACATATGACACGCTGCACTCCTCCCCACATCATCACCCTTGTAGTGTAATTGTGTATTGTTTAATGCAAAGTATATCATGTAAGATGTTTCTGGAATGCTCATGATGTGCTGAACATTATTGTTGTAGTAATATGTTTGTTGCAGTGTCACGTGTATGGTTATGAGGCTTCATTATGTGATGTTCCCAAAGATGTGTCTCATAGCTTAAAATATATCCAAGCAAGACTGAACCAGAGGGGCTCTTTGCACCTCGTTAAGGCTTGCCTAGAACAACCCAGCTCAACATTCCAGGAACAAAGGACTGGTTTAGACATCCACAAATACACAAAGGATCTCAGTGACTGAGGGCATGGAGAAAACCATACAGAGGTTTTCAGCCAATCTTTTTCCAAATCCTCACAGTTCTAGTGAAGATAGATGCCTGCACACCTTGGATGTCAGGTGAGTGCTGGCTTTCTACCTTCTGCAACTCTGACAGCCCATTGAACAAGAGCACAGGCTTTCTCAGCAGCTTTCTTAGCTCAAGTTCCAATACAGCACAATTGCAAGGCTGTGACTTTGTCTTCTATTCATCCTTTCATGGCCCACTTTGCCACTATGCAACAGACCCAGGGCCAGGATGATGCAGGCTTTGGCAGAGCAGTACTGCAGTTGGCTCATCTGTGAACTCCTGGCCCCTCCCCAGACATACTTACTGCTTGTGAGTCCCCTGACATGGACAAGCACTCGAAGAAAATATAGTTAGTAACCTTTCGTAACTGTTGTTCTTTGAGATGTGTTGCTCAAATCCATACCATGATCCACCTATCAGCCTGTCATCCTCCCACCCCCCAAGGAGGGAGGCGAATGGACAAAATCTTGCCACAGCTGATCTAACACACCAGGGGTAGTAATTTACTACTGGGATAGACCAACAACAAGGGAGGGGCAAAAAAGAAGGACTTGTGCTCAAAGAGGAATATTTATTTCCTTTACTGTGCTGTTCCTGGGGTAGCACAGCCACCCCTTCCACCTTTTAGTAAAGTTATGTCCTAGGACAGAATCTGGTTCTGTTGTCTATTAAGGTATATGGTGTTTTGGTAGTTTCTGTATTTCTAAACAGTAACACATTTGTAAAAAGGTCTCTGAGGAATCAGTCTCCAATGCTTTCAACTACATGAACTGCCAGATCATCCACAAACCTCCATTACTGTTAGCCAGTGAACTTGTGTTTGTAAAAGAAATGGCAAAAGTTCAGCTTCCAGAATGTCTCTGTTCTGAAGTGCACTGGTGCATCCATTTTATCTTCAGGCAATTTTTGTTAATCATGGTTTAGAGATATTTAAGAGAATGAACAAAATACTTCAAGAAGGGATGATAGCGGGAGATAGATATAAAACCTGTCATTCACCATAAAATATAATACCGTAGAGCAGTGGTTTTCAAACTAGGGGTTGGGACCCAGTACTGGGTTGCAGACCCAAAGGTACTGGTTGCAGCGCCCCCTACCGCCACTGCCCAAAACTGGAGTGCATTACTCAAAGATGTAATTGCTGGGTCGCGGGCATAAATAAATTTTTCTAACTGGATCCTGAGAAAAAAAGTTTGAAAACCACTTCCATAGAGGATATAGTCAGTGTCAGTTTTCTAAATCTGGTCTCTCATCCATAGTGTGAATTCTTTCTGATAGTGATTTTGTGTGGTTTGGGTTGGAAAAAGATAAATCCGTTTCCATATAATTGAAAAGAAACTGCATCAAGAGTATTTCAATAACACGCTGAAGTTGTCATGGTGGTGCAAACCCTGAAGTACTCACGCAATTAAAGCTCTCATTACTTTTCCTGAGTAAGAACTGAGTAACAATTTCAAAGTTTGGATCTGGTAACAAACAATATAATGTCCCTTGAAAATCTAAAGTTGAAGCCAGGTGCAAATAGGTGAAAAAGTCACATCCTAGAGTAAAATTCCCTCTTATGAACCCAGTCCCATGAAATGCTGATTTCCTTAACTTCCACCAAAGTTAGATGGTACTCGGTAGGTTACCATATTAGGCCCTGGAAATGCAATCTCCATGGCCCTTCTGAGTGTCAAGGCAGAGGCTGTGGTATTTTCTAATAAAAACCCTAGATCCCCCGCCTCTTTGTGAAATATCCTTCACAGAAGTCATGCAGCAGCACTTTAACTTCACTTGGACACCATCAGTTTGTATCACTAACACTGGACAGTTGATTAGTACGTTATCATTTTTGCCAGTAACCTTCACAGATGTTGTCACATCAAAGGTTGCAGTTTAAAATAATCCTATCTGTCATTGACTGATTGCTCTTCTTGGCATCAAAACTGTGATAGATCAAAGGACACGCTATCCTTACCTGTTAAAGTTTGACAGAGGGTAGCAGATCAACTGCTAGTCTTTGCTCTACGGTCCAATAAACTACATATTTATCCTGCTCATAAGCTCCATAATGGACTGAAAATTGCTTTTCTCTTTATTAAAATATTTTATTAAGAAAAGACTAAGCACATAACATATGACTTCAATAAATATATTGTAAAACATTTATAAACAAGATTTTACTATTCTTAATTTTCAGGGTTCACAATAGAAATTTTATTCCAGCATGCACTATTACTCCAAATTAATTTTGAAAGGCTGTATAGTGTGGTAATAATAATCAGTAAATCATAGTTAGCATTAGAACCGAATCCGGTAAAAATGCTGCATTGGACCACTCATATGCATAAAGTTAGGCACATGCTTTAAGAGTTTGAAAAACCTTGTAGATCCTTTGAGGATCTCAAAGCTGTTTACACACATAGCTTATTAAGACTTTCAATATCTTTGTGGATGGTGTGGTTAGTGGTGCAGAGAGTGCTGTTAATACTGCTCAGTGGTACTATTCTTGGAGTTCCATTGTCAGCTGCACAAGCAGAGCATACAGCTTACCAATTCAGTAGACCTCAATGTTGTTCGTAAGAAAGACCACAGGCTCGGTTCAGTGGCAAAGCGCTCAGTCAGGTTTATTGTCGACAAAGCACGGTACTAGCGCCCATAGGAGCTACAGGTGCACTAACATGTGTATGCTCGCAACAATGGAACCTGCTCAGTGAGCACGCCAGGATGGTCTTCTCAGAAAATACGAAGATGCCTGTCCCAGAACTACTTCTTTTATACATTGTTACAAACAAGTTACATATCACACTCCAGATGTTGTTAGTTACCACCCTTATACTTTGCAGCTGCTACAAAACAAAACATCCTTCTCCATTATCCTGTCATCTCCTCCTTTTCTTTACGAGGAATCGGTATGTTCTTGTACCATCCTCCCTAGTCTTCTAGGAATGGGTTTACATAGTTACTTGAGAGGTCTGTGTGTTCCTGTACCATCCTCTCCAATCAAGATTATGCTTACTCAGAGTTAGCCAATACTTGGTGTGTTGCTATTTTGCCAAGACCAGGCCTACTCTGGGTCACAGCTTTTGGTTCATACTGTTACTTATGCATATGGCTCCCACAAGGCCTCCAATTGGTTAGTAAGTATTTTTATCCCCATTGAGCAAAGGAAGAAAAAGTTACTTGTTCAAGATCATACAAGTCTTTGTCAGCAGCAGACTTCCAAAACCCTAGGCCTGTGCCTTAACCTCTAGATCTTGTTTCGCTTCCTCTCATACAGCTATTGTGGCCAGATAAGAGTGCCATTGAGTAGGGACTAGAATGTTGGCCTATTAGGCCATAAAACTATCCTTAGCTCCTGCTCTCTCTAAAACTGTGTGGTTGTGCGTTATGCATTTATTTGCTGACCATGAGTATTGGAGTGGTATTGCATCAAACAGAATAAAAGTGTTACTACCTTAGAATAATCGGACTTCAGGGAAAGACCTATAGAATTTTTAATAGAAAAGTATTATCTTGCTCTGAAATTCTACAGGATGGAATATAAAAACACTTACACAAAAGAGAGAATTCTCTCTTATCTCTTATCGCTCTATAGAAGCCTGTTAAAGTACCATAGAACCAAATTTTTTTAATCTCTATTTAATTCTTTTCTATAAAGGAAGATTATATGGAGTTTAGAGCTACAGTATACTGTGCTAATGTAATAGCAAAGCCTTTCAGATGAGAGTCTGCAATGTGCTGCTTTTCAAGTAATTGCATTATAACTTTGCCAGCATGTAGGTGATATTCCAAAACAGGACAGTGAGATCTAGAAGAGTCTCCTCTGAACCCTATTCTTGGGCAGGCCGAACAGCTGAAGAGTAAGATTCTACTTAAAAACTGATATCTGTGACCTGCCAGAAATATGGATGGATCAGAAATGTGGGCACTCACCCAGACAATGAAATAGACACTAAAAGTTTGTCTGCAAAACACAAAAAACCTGTGAAGATACTGGACAAGAAACAATTGGATCACAGAGCAAACCAAAATGAAGGGGATACGAAGAAGTTAAAGAAGCAATGGACTGGCTATGTCTCAAAAGAAATAGATGTAAATTAGAGGTGGAAAAGGCCTATTACTGTATATCAATCTCAGCCCCTCTTGTTTTGCAGTGTAAATAATGAATACATCCTTTTATTTTTAGAAATACACCTTGCTGTTTTCACACCGCAAAAGATTATACACTTCCAGGGGCACGGAAAGCAGTGGGCGCTGCCAGTCTTGAACAGGGAGAGCAATAATGAACAAAAGTTGGTGGATTGAAGATAGATGTAAAGTACTGGTCTCTGTGTAGGTCCTTACAGGGCTCCCATCTCAGAATAGTACCTGAGCATCTTCCAGGACCTAATTATTAAAAGCAGCATCTAAGATCTACATGATAGTAATCACAGAGAAAAGTCAAAAATACAAGATCAGGCTTAGAATGGAATACGATTCCGCTCAGATTTCTTCATTTGTTATTGGGAAGCCTGGCATCTGGGCTTTCCATGAAGCACATGCCTTTTGCCAAGTAGCAGAGACCAAGGTTTCTTTCGCCAGTTCCTGCAGTCCATGCATGAGTTCTTTGATTTATTTCCATTGGCATTGCACAAGGGTACAACAGATGCAAGCCAAACACACAGCAACCGAAACAGGTTTCTGTAAATCTGCTAATGAGAAAATCAGAATTACAGTGGTTGTCATTAAAAAGTCAACATTTACCCACAGTGCTTCTGCACCTGTTACGAGTCACAGACTTGGCAATTGCTATAGCGTCAGAGGTACCCTTATAACAGTAAGCATCAACTTTTTTCACTGATGCACATACAAGGACACCTTCAAAGGAAAATCTCCTTTTATATGCACTACACTTTATGCCATTTTCCCCACCCAGTTTGTTGTTTTGTCCCTTTTCTGACATTTTATAGACTAGCTGAACCCAAGGCCGGATTAACACCCTTGTCAGTCCAGGGCTATAAGGTTTTGTGGGGCTCCTGGCCATCCACCAACCAGCTTGGGGCAAGAGAGTGGTGTCTCTGGCATCCAGGGGGCCATACTTACATTGGCACTTTCCCCCATCGGCGGCAGCACACCATGGGGAGAGTCTGTGGGCCCATGACCTGCTCTCTCCCTGCTGAGGTAGTGTGTAAGACAGCGTGACAGGCTCTCCGTGGGTCCCTTCTTATGCCCAGGTCAGGGTTAGAGGACACCCTGGCTGTCTGTGAGCTGTGTTAGCCTGGGCAGTAGGGCTCTTGCTCTCACATTTCTCTGCAGCCTCCCCTCCCCTCATATCCCTTTCCCTCACAGTGTCTCCCACACTGAGATCCACCTCTGATCTGCCTCCTTCTCCAGCCCCTAACCTCACTGTCCCCTGATTCCCCTGCATCACCTCATCCATCCTCAAACCACTCACTGCCTCCT
This sequence comes from Pelusios castaneus, assembly GCA_007922175.1. Taxonomy (NCBI): domain Eukaryota; kingdom Metazoa; phylum Chordata; order Testudines; family Pelomedusidae; genus Pelusios; species Pelusios castaneus. Next base: position 20,796,425 of record ML685780.1, read on the forward strand.
GCCTCCCTCCTGTCCTGTACTACCCCATTCATCCCCCTTCACCTCCTCTGGCCCCTCACGTCCCTGTCCCCCCCCCCCCCCCCCCCCAGCCAAGTCCCCACCCCCTTCTCCAGCCCCCTTACGGCTCGGGCTCCCAGGAGTTGAGTCCAGAGCAGGCTGCATCCCCTGCGCAGCAAAAGAAGGCAGTGGGGGCAGCTTGCAGGGGGTAGGGGTGGGAATCTCAGTCAGCTCAGCTGGCAACAGCCTGGAGCCAATCCTGTTCCCCTGCAGCGAGGGAGTGTGTCCAGGAGGCTATGCTACCTGGAGTAGGGGCGTAAGAAGATCTTTCTTACATTCAAAGTGCCTCCCTAGGAACAGGGACAACCAGCTGAGGCTGGATTTTTGAGGGACCCCCTTAGCCTGGAGCCCTGGGCTTCAGCCCCTAAAGCCCTAGCATTAATCTGGCCCTGGATGAAGCAGTGTGTTTCCTCCTTCAGACTGGGAGGGATGAGTGAGCTGCTGTCACTTACTGTTGTTCCTTATGCAATACATCTGTTCTTTGGCTGATGTAGCCTGTTGACACTTGAGACTATGCAGACTGCACTGGTGCTGTGTCTTAAGAACCTGGGCATAACTGTTTGGAGGGATCTGCCCCCTCCCTCAAAGATACTTGACACTGTGTGCTACACTGTGGATCAATGGCAGGGCAATTCAGCACGGTCACCTAGGATATGCCAAGCACTGAGTTATTGATTATTCTGGGGTGCCCCAATCCAAGAACTAGAAGTCATGAAGAGGGAAGCTCTTTGACCTCTCTCCATTTTTTTAATAGGGTTGAATTGTGCCAAAGGACACAAGTCATCTTTGAAACATTTTTTAAAATATAAATGTTATATTTTCCCCACTAATCACCTTTATGCCAGGTGAGAGATAATAGAGTCCTCAGACTGACTGAGCCCTGAGCTTTTGCTTGAGCAGTTACTCCTGAATGAATTATGTCCATGGTAGTGCTTTTGTAATTTAGGTCCTTTTTACATTAAAAGCTGAACTCATTTAGCATCTCAGTTTGATTGTGAAACTGTCCTAAGAGGTGAAGGATCAATGATTTATGTGTAGTGCCCAGCATCCTTCTCCCCATCTTCATTTTACGCTGAGGTGGTGTGATACCAGATACATCAGTGAATTGAACTTGCTACATTTTTCTCAAAACATTAAAAATCCCAGGAAATCTGAATCACAGATTCTTTAATTAAAAGATAAATGGCAAAATAATGTTATTGTGGATCCTTTATAATTGCAATTAGTTAATTTTTAATTATTCATTTTTATTCTTGAAAACCTATATCTGTGCATGCTCATTTCCTTTTACATTTTAATCACAAGGAAAATGCTGGTTCTAGAAATATGGATTTCATATTCTATTCAAAGCAATCCAGTGCTATAGGATAATGACGCTACAATTCACTGAATCCAATTAGCATCTTTGTAGATGCTTATGCAAAATATCTTATAACAGAGTTTCATAGTAGTTTTGCTTTGATTATTACACATTCACAGTCTATCTGTTCATTAAAGAGCAGCCATTGCATTCTATCAACAAAAGACTGATTAACGGGGTAGCTTATTATTAGGAAAGCTTTTCTTTTTCTCTCTTTCCTTGGCGACTTAATACCTGAACACCAAACAGTCAGCTGAGGTCAATGTTTCAAGACATGGGGGAGTACTTAAAAGCAATGATCTAGAAGAGATTCATTTTTAATGGAAGTCATTTCTTATGTATTGCTGCTATATTCAATTAAATGCTGAAAGAGAAAGCGTACATTTGCAGATCCTGGAAAGATATATCTGCATTACAGATCAAACCTGAGATCTTCGCTCATATAGAATGAAATTCACACACCACTTAAGCCCCACTTAAGCGCTTGACACAGGGCTTAAGCGGTAGATAGCACAAGCCTCCTGCACTGTTATGAATTTCATTTTCCATTTCCATAGCTATTTTAATTCCTCACCCCTTTCTATGCCCAATTACAAACATTTATTAATTTCCCATCCCAGCATGTGTCTCATCATTTTACAGAAATAGGATTTGACTGACTGTTTCTGGTTATTAATTTTAGAAACATCACCATCAGGTTGTGGGGGGAGGGAGACGGTCATTGTTTTGAAGACCATTGACTAGCTCTTCAGCTGGTATAAATAGTCACACTCCATTGACTTCAGTGGAAACAGACCAATTTACACCAGCCATGCTTTAGAATCATAAGGCTGTTTTTTTTCCTAAACCTTCTTTTAAACTTAACATATGATTTGTCTGTCTGTGAACTTTTTAAGCAGAGTGGCTTGTTGTATTTTAGTTTTGCTGTGAATTCAATGAATTATTTGCATGTGGTTATCAGCAATTAACCCCTATGTCAAACACAACCAACCTGAGCAAATTTAAACAGACATAAGCTGAAATGCCCAGATCCAGATTTTGTGAATTTTGGACAGTTTGCATGTGGATCTGGACTTCATTGCTGGCCTCTGAACCTGATTCCAATTACACACTGGTTTCACTCTTTTGGTTCATATGGAGCTTTTGTGATTTACACTGGGTTTGCACAGCTAAAGTCCAAAATTAAGAATTCTTGTCTCTGAGTCAGTCATTTGATTCAGATATCCTCTTCCCTTCAAGTCCCACACAGCCACACACACATTCACCCTTAACCAGTCCGACTGATCTTTCCAATTTGGGAGTAGGTGTGTAATATACAACTCTTCCTTAAGGTAAAGTAGAAGGTAAACTCCATTGACTTTAATGGGCTTACACCTGGATGATGTTTAATTCAGTATTGTTCAGTTATGTACCTGTAATCTCAGAAAGAGGAGCTTATTATTCATTTTGTAACACATCACTTTTCATGCAAATCTCACTTTAGAGACTCTGGTATAGGAGGCCAAACATAATAACCTTGCAAGATGCTGAATCTAATACATGATAAAAACAAACAAGGGCTATGTCTACACTTAGTAAAGTTAATTCAAACTAATTAATTCGAACTAATTTTAGTTAGTTTGAATTAACTTAATTCGAACTAGCAAAATTTAATTCGAACTAAGCAAGTGCCATTCATGGCACTTGCTTAGTTCGAATTAGCGAATTGCATTGAGTTCAATGGACCGGTTAGTTTGAACTAAGCAATTAGTTCAAACTAACATGGCCACATTGGTTAATTCGAACTAACTAGTTCGAATTAACCCTTAGTTCGAATAGGATATTCAAAAGTATTAGTTCGAATTAAGGGAGCCCTTAATTGGAACTAATGAAAGCCTAGTGTAGCCATCCATGGCTTAAGTTAGTTCAAATTAAGCTTCCTTAATTCCAACTAACTTGCCAGTGTAGACATAGCCAAGGAGTCCAGTGGCACTTTTCAAGACTAACAAATATATTTATCGCGTGAGCTTCCACTTCATCAGACGCATGAAATGGAGGGTACAGTATGAAAGGTGACGTATAAATGCAGAGAAGGATAAGTCACAAAGTTGGTTCAGAATTGTTTCAGCAAACCAAGTAAGTTGTTTGGATTCAAACAGTGTGGAATAACAGTTAAGAAGGTTGGAAGGTTAATGGGGAAAAAGTCACCTTTTCTCATGACTAAGTCAGCTCATATCACTGTTCAAACCCAAGCTAATAGAGACAAATTTGCATATGAATTCTAACTCTGCAGTTTCCCTTTTAAGCTTCTCCATGTTTGGTTTACTCCTAACAGAGAATTCTATCAGATATCAAGAGCTTGGTTGGTTGGTTGGTTGGTTGGTTGGTTGGTTGGTTGGTTGGTTGGTTGGTTGGTTGGTTGGTTGGTTGGTTGGTT
>ML685780.1:20800267-20871819 GCA_007922175.1 Pelusios castaneus
GTTGGTTGGTTGGTTGGTTGGTTGGTTGGTTGGTTGGTTGGTTGGTTTTTTAAAGATGGAGAAAATGCATATCCTAGCCTATATTTAACAGCTGTACTTTATTCATTCTCCAATTTGGGGAACTATATACTGTGCCTCTCTCAAATCAATCAGTTTATAAAGCATGCCCCCACTAAAATACTTTTTCTTACAATAGGTGTGGAATGATCAAAATTCATCTCTTGCTATAACCTAAGCAATATTGCTAGACTTAATTAGCAAAATAGCTTTTGCAAGCATGGGCATGTATATGTGGATATACACATACATGAATGTTTATTATTTGTATTAGAATAATTCACAGAGGCGCCATTCTCTGTTGTATAAGCCATATCCAAATATAAAATGAAACAGTCCCTTCCTCAGAGCTACAGTATAAATATGGAAAAGACACAGCAGTTAGGTGTAGCAGAACAAAGCAGGAATGGAGAAGGCAGTGTGGCCCAGAGGATTGGGCACTGAAGTTAGACTCAGAAAATCTGCATTCTGTTTCAAGCTTGAACACTAGCATTTAGCATGACCTTTATCTTTCTGGGCCTCAGTTTCTCCATGTGTAAAATGGAGATCACATTACTGACCTCCCTTGTCGAGTGCTTTAAGACCTATCAATGAAAGTCATTATTGACTACAATACTGTATATTATTCTCAGATAGACATGCACAAGAAATCCTTACTTTTTTAAAAAAAACTTTAGACAGTACTCCTAAAATAAATGAGACATATAGCTTGAGTTTTGGTATGTAAGTGATCACTGTGTGAAGCATCAAAACTTCTGCATGCATAGCTCTTACGTTATGAATTGTGGAATCAAATGACGCATTGCATGAATCACTACCCAGTGGCTCACCTATAATTAATCCATTTGTTTGTCTTCCTTTGTAGCTGGTGGCACCAGTCCAGTGTCCCCCATCCATAATTTTCTTCCTTTTAGTCTGAGGGCATCAAGTAGCCCACTAGAGTGAATGCAGCTGTGCGAGGTACTTGGGGTGAATTGCTGAAAATAGCAAGGGAAGTGAAAATTTTAGAGTGCTTTAAAATTTAATTTAAAATTATTTACCTCACAAGATTTTTGAGCAGATCCTCAACTAGTATAAATTGTCATTCATTTCAGAGGAGTTATAACAGTTCACACCAACTGAAGATCTACCCTACCTTGCCTTCAAGATGCAAGCTCTTCAGGAGCTATAAACTTATGGCTATGTTTACACTACAGTTTATGTTGGCATACCCTTTGTCGTTCATATGGATAAACAGGACGCAGCAAGAGGACTATTTAACAGCTAGACATTGTTTTGCTGTGCATTGGCAATGGTCTAACCTACTGGCCCTAGTTCTTCCTTGCTTGTGGACTGTTTCTGAGTCATCGTCCCAAGGCAACGACTGTCAGAGAAACAGTCAAGCCTAGTTTCTTGTGACTGGCTGTGTGGAACTGAATTATCCTCAGGGGAGAAAAGTATTATCAAGGAGTGTAATCGCGGTAGTTCAGTAACAAAGCTGGGTCACTATATGAATGGTCATGGGAAAAAATGGCCATTCTGAAAAAAATCTTCTTTTACAGGGAAAAAAGAGAGCTTTTAAAAAATAAATAAACCAAGTAAATAATACATAAAGTCAGCTGAAACCACCACTTAATTACCTCTCTCGCTGGAAAATCTCCACTCAGTTTCATTGCAAACCAAAAAGTAAGTTGGAGGGGGGAAAAATATAAATCCAAACATCTTCTAGACTTCTCCTATAGCATTGTACGATGCCCTAAGGAGAGCTGGAGAAATATCCTGGCTGCATAATTTTTGATTATTTTGAATGTTCTCTAATTTCTTTGTCAACAAGGCAAAGGAATATTTTTTAACCTAAGGGTATGTGTCTACAAAGCAAAACAAGACCTGTGGCAGCGAGTCTCAGAGACAGGTCAGCTGACTCGGGCTCATGGGGTTAGTGCTGTGGGGCTAAAAATAGCAGTCTAGACATTTAGGCTCAGGCAGGAGCCTTCTCGGAAATTCAGCAAGGGGAGAAGGGTCTTGGAGCTCGGACACCAGCCTGAGCCCAAACACCAACACTGCCATCTTTAGCCCCTTAGTGCAAGCCTGAGTCAATTTTTTGGGGCTCTGAGCCTCGCTAGCATGGGGATTTTTGCTGTAGAGACATACTCTAAGTGTTGGTTCACTTCATAAGTCCCTAGCTTCCCATTTGTACTTGTACGCTCGGGTTAGTTCATTTCATTCTTCATTGCCAGCAGCAGTCCTTATTTGCCCTAATGGTAAATTTTAAAGTCTAGAATTAGCATGACACTTGCAAAAATCACGCATTTGTTTATTACGCCTTTTCCCCTTTCCTGTCCACTGTCTTGTCTATTGCACATGCATGCACAGTGCCCACACAGCAACCCATTTTGTGCATGTGTTGCTTTACAGCTTATAGGCTGCGTCTACACTGGTAAATTAAGTCGACTTAAGCAACTTGCTTAAGTCGACTTAAGGAAAATAAAGTCGACTTAATTAAAATTTAGTCGACTTTATTAAACCTGCTTTTGAGTAGACCTAAGGCTTACGTCGACTCCCTAGAGTCGACTTAAGCCAGTGTAGCTGTGGGGTAGCCCTAAGTCGACTTAGGGCTACCCCAGGGCTACACCAATGCCCTCCCTGCCGGGGGGGCACAGGGGTAGCCTGGCATGCCCCCCCACCTGGCAGGGCAGAGCCCTGCCCACCCTTCCCCCATGCCCTGCCAGGGTCCCTGACCCCCTTTGCCCCATTGTACTTAAGTACAATGGGGCAAAGGCTGAGCCCCCTGGCATTGGTCAAGGGGTGCCCTCCCTGCTCCCGTGGACCTGCCCTAGGTCCCCCTACCCCCATAAAGTCAACCTAGAGCATCCAGTGTGGACGCTCTAGGTCGACTTTTTAAGTTCCCCTTTAAGTCAACTTTATTTTTAAGTGGGGACACACTAAGTCGACTTAACTAAGTCGATTTAAAGTCGACTTAGTTAAGTCGACTTAGTTAAAGTCGACTTAAACTTACAAGTGGAGACATAGCCATAGAGAGGAAGGATGGTCCAGTGACTACAGCACTAGCCTTGACTTAGGAGATTTTGGTTCAAGTCCCTGCTTTCTGTGAAAACTTGGGCAAATCAGTTGGTCTCTCTATACCTTACTTCTTCCTAATATGTGCTTTAAAAAGAAAAGGGCAGAGAGGTCATAGCATTTCCCTACCTCACAAAAGTGCTCTGAGATAAATATATTACAGGGGCTCCCTGTTATACGTTGCCCCTCTACACACTGTTTCACACTGATGTGATTGATGAATTGAGGAACAACGTAAAAATTCTCCGCACTTAACTCGTTAAAGAAAGTCTATGTTTACAGATGTTTAAATTCTATGTTTACATATCCATGCTTTGTTCAAAAATGTTTTCGTGTGTAATTGCTTAAGAAACGAAAACAGCTTACAGTATGTTAGAAATTACATTAATGTTGTAAAGTTCTAATTGAGTCTTGACGTTTCTCCGATACAGTACTGTACCGTATCCATGATTTTTACAATAAAAATGGTCTTGTGTGTGTGTGTCATTGCTCATAAATATATAAATATGGTTTACATTATATAAAGGAAAATGATTTAAGGACATGGTAAAGATCTACTGTATACCTATTCTTATGGGAGAAATAATGGTCTTACAGTCCCTAACCCTCAGTATTACCTATACAGTATGTAGTATTATGGGGGAAAAGTCCCCGCTACAAGTTGTTTCACTTTACATTGCTACTTTTTGGTCCCTAACCCCGACGTATAAAGGGGACTTCCTGTATAGGTTGTGAAATGCTCAGCTAGTCTGGTGATGAGGGCTATATAATAGCTAAATATATAGCTCTCCCTAAGTTCTTGTACATTGATTCACACAATAGGTCCTGATCCTGATAGGTTTGTCTAATTAAACCTAGTTCTTCTGATAGCTATTTATGTATATTGCGGAAGCTCCCCAAGGCCTCAAAGTGGAAAGCCCATTAAAGCCATTCACAAACAAAACTGTGATTGGTGAGAAGTGCCATTTGTGTATTAGCGTATACCACAGCTCCCCCACTTACTGTTCACATTACTGATGATCTAAACAGAACGATTTGGCCTCCTAGTACTTCATTCTGTGATGGCATTAGAACATAGCTGCCTTCTTATCTATCTCCATTTCGTAAAAACTGTACATCTGTGATGCGTGTAATTGTCTATTTTTGGTCGAGCCAGGCACGCAGTTTCTGGTCACGGGAGATCTGTTCTTATGCTGTTGGAAGTGACTGACTTTTGTTTTTATTTATTGCCATAAGACACCTTTTTGGCAGAACTCTCTTCAAGTTTGGAATTTGGTTTCTAGAGTTAATGCGGTGATTGCGTTTTGTTGAATAGAAAATGCTTGAGCACCTGCTGTCAAGCAGATCCAGCCTGACTTCTTTCTCAGGAGGATGAATTGTTTTTACTCGTCTTACAAATTCCCTTTTTACTTCCTTATCAGATACATTTTTAATTTGACAGCAGTATTATTTTTAGTAATACTTTTTGTAGCCTTTAGTATTAACATGTAGTTGACAAAAAAAAACCCAACCTCCTGCTAAATATTTATACCTTTTTTCTTTGATCTTTTATTAAAAAGACTGAAAAATATCCCACTGCACACTTTTACCATAAATGCTTCATACAGTATTTAGAAGAGTCCAGTTCCATCTCTCTTGTAGGATTTGTTTCTTCTGTAGAGAAAACATATCACTCTTGGGTCCATGTAGATGGCAATTCATTTGCCAACAATTAGAGAATTATGAGTAGCTCTGATATTTAGTAATAAGATAATTGTTATTGCTATTTTCATAGGATCAGACTGTGTTTGGTCCCCTGCACAAGTATGTAAAGGAGATAGAAGGTACAAGGCACCTTTCTTCCTTTCTCAGTTGCATCCCCTGAACAGGCAGGTAAACATGGCGTCTGGGTGCTCAAGGAATGCAAGAATTCTGTGAAGCTAATGTTACTTCCATTGCTAACTTCTGCAAATGGATTGTGGGGCAGCCCAACCTCTGTTTCAGCTGACTCCAATGTCTGTATGCAAAGAATGGACACTGCATCCTCTCAGTAGTGGTTCTGTGCTCCAGCACTCTGCCCACCCAAGTTTCCATTGGAGTCATAAACATCCATACATATCCTACAATCCAACCCTTAACTAGTTGGGATTTAGGAACCTGAGAGAAAAGTGACAGGTAATCAGAAATGGGAAGTGGGGAAAAAAGAGTTGGTCAAAAAGTGTCATTCCTCCCCTCAATGGAAAACTTTGGTTTTTCTGTGAAAATTTGAAAAAGAAAAGTTTTACCAAAACCCAAAATATTTCAATTGAGAATGCTGCCAGTCTGCCACTTGGCAGTTGTAGTCATGCTGTTATTGCTCTTATTCTGCATTATAGGCTGGATTTCCTGGTGAGATTACATACACCATGATAAATCAGAGGTGGAGTATTCTGTGAGTCATTGGGTGTGGTGGGAGATGTAACCCACCCAAAGAGCCTGGACCTGAGGGGAGAGTGAGATGATGAGGTAACTGAGCCACAGCTCCCACGAGACATTGTGAGAATGTATCCAAATCAAAATACTTTAGTTTTGACCAACATTTTTCAGTTTTTGATTGTTCAGATTTTTGACCAAAAAAATCTAATATTTTCTTAGAATGCAGACACTTTTCCCAAAAACTCTAGTTTTGTCAAAAACCCAGTTTTCAGTCAAAACAGTTTCACTGACAATTGTCTACGAACCCTAGGAAAAAGAGAAGCTCAACAAAATTGTGACTTGCACATCCAATCTCTCATTGTTTTGCCTATAACTGGATGATAGATCTCTCTCTCTCCCCTACTCTCTTTCTCTCTCCCAACAGCCAGCCATTGTGTCTAGTGCAAAATTAAGGGTCACAAATACTTTAGCCAAAGAACACTCCAGTGTATGCCTCGATGGTGCTGTTATTTCAGGTGGATATTGTGTATGTGTATATTTAAATGGAAGGTTTTCTTTCTTTCTTTCTTTCTTTCTTTCTTTCTTTCTTTCTTTCTTTCTTTCTTTCTTATGGTCATGCTACCTGTAATTCATGATCCCAGTCCTTGAGGAAAGTCTTGAAGGATGGGGCCTCACATCATGTTCTGAGCATAGGTGCCTTGGACGCATCGTTATCTCTTTGAACACAAGTGTCACAGTATAGTGCTGTTCATTGTAAATTCACTGTACTGGCTTCTAAACATGTCACCTTAAACTTCAGCTTTGTCATGTCTGATGGCTATATTATGAATTACTAATGAAAAGACAGACATTGAGGCTCTTGTCTATTCTGAGTGTTTATAGATTAGGACCTGGATTTTGAATTCAGTCTAGAATTGGGTGGAGAGCCAGTAGACATCTCAGGGTGCCAATATGATATATTATTTCCATTCTCTCTCTCTCTCTCTCTCTCTCTCTCTCTCTCTCTCTCTCTCTCTCTCTCTCTCTCTGGAGATGCTTCATGATGTAGTTTTCTAGTGATGATTTTCTGTAGCCCAGTGGGGCCATTTCATTTCAGCAACATCCTAGTGTGAATCCAGTTGGAATGGAATCGGTGGCATTGGCAGGTGACAAATGATGTTGGAGTTTATCAGCCCCACTTAATCAGTGAACTTGCTTAGGAAAGGGATATTGAAAATGGACTGATAGTTGGTGTAGGTTTTAGGATTCAGTATTGGTTGCTAGAGAGTTGGTCAGAGTATTGCTTCAGGGTGGTTGGTTGGTTGCCTTCAACAGAGGGATTAGTCATTTAGAAGCAAGTGTAAGTGCTCATCACTGACTTTTGCTGTCCATGATCATTTCAGATTTTTCATATTTTCCTTTGGTATGATAAAGCAAACACCCGTCCGGGAGGGCTGAGGTATATTTAATCTTGCCTCAGCCTGGGGAGATGTAATGGGTCAGTGGTTTTAAAACTTTTTTTCTTGGGACCCAGTTGAAAAAAATCATTTATGCCTGCGACCCAACAACTATATCTTTGAGCAATGCATTCCAATCTTTCGGCGGCAGCAACAGGGGGCACCACGACCCAGTGCCTGAGGGTCTGCGACCCAGTGCTGGGTCCCGACCCTAAGTTTGAAAACCACTGTACTAGGTGACCTCTTGAGGTCCCTTGCTGTCCTACATTTCTGTGATTCTATGAAACTCCATAGGGGATTATTACTGTTTTTTGCCTCAGGTATATTTAATTCATGCAAGGCCATCATGAATTCAGTTAATTTTTCAGCAGAGAAGGATGAGTGGTATTTACAGAGGGAAGTGCTTGGGTCTGAGGCTGGATTGAGGCAGGGATCAGGGTTGATCAGTTAGTGTTCTTTGCAGTTTAGGTCAGGTGGCCATAACATTAAACCAGAGAGGATGAAGGTTTTTTTGGCTTTTTGCAGAGCTTTGTCTATATTTACAAGTTCCAAAGGGGTAGCTGTGTTAGTCTATTGCAGAAAAACAAACAGAGTTCTGTGGCACTTTTAAAGACTAACAGATCTCATGAAAGCTCATGCGATAAATCTGTTAGTCTTTAAAAATGCCACAGGACTCTGTATGTTTACAAGAGTTCCTTTGGCCTTTGTTTGTGTATTATGGAATAGGTTTCTCACCACTGATGATTAGCTTTCTGCCTTCCTGTTTCATCTGGCAGTTTCAGTAAACTATGATGATCTGTGGAGATAGGGAAAGAAGGTGTTTGGGGGTCAAAGTATTGATGGTTGTGGACACCAAATGGTTGTAGTGCTCCACTAGATTTTCAGTGAATCAATCTGGCAACTGAGTGGTTTTCTCCTCTAGGGCATACAGATGGTGTTCTAGTAAAGTGGCTATTACAATGCAAGAACCGTCTGTAACTTCTTTTAGCACCCAACTCCTTAAATGCTACAGCTATGTATACTTCGAAATTCAAGATCCAAACTTTCTCAACTACAGTGTGTTCAGATGCTAGATTGTTTTTCAGACCCATCTTTATGGCTCTATAGAAGTTTTGTTTATTAGTGATTGAGGATCTTAAAAGTTTTAGAATTTGTGGTTAGTTCCCATTAGCTTAATGAGGCCCAACACTAGGTATAAATGTGTTTTGCTACAGGAACACATAATATACCTTCTTTCTGTTTCTTAATAACCTGCCTGATGTCTGACACAATATTTGAAATTTAGCTTTATATTAAGATCTTGATTTAAAAGAAAATTAAATGGAGAGAAAGAGTAGGAGGCTCAGAGATTGTTAACAAGATACAGAACATTCATCTCTGGATCACCAATTCAAACCTAACTCAGGTTAGTAGTGAGGAAGAAGTGATTATAAAATAATTTATCAGCTCAGTCCACCTCCTAGCAGAGAAATATCTGCCTCACTAATAAAACTACCACCACAGTCATCAATTTTATTTGGCAGCCTCAACCAAGCTACTGTGGGAGGAACATCCTTGGAAACAGAGCTACCTTTCTACTAGGTGAGCCATGTTGGCTGTACAGGCAGTACACTGGCAATTTCCAACACCATTCCCCTGCTGTACATTCTGAGATTTATTAGAGAATTTTTCTATGGTTGTCAATCCTGTGCCTTTCATCAGTATCAAGCTCACTTTAAATGAACAAAAATGTGGCCACTTTTCAAAATACACTATAGGACACAATTGCGGTTTCTAGAGAAAACCTCTGAAAGGGCTGATGAGAGAGCATCTTTGGAGAAGGACTTTTATTTAGTGAAATACTGGGCACCATATCCACATACATATTACTGTGGTAATTGAATTATTTGCTGTTGACAGCATGTATATTACACAAGGCTTCTGCTGTTTTCCATGAGGTGGTTCTTAGCAAAGAGCACTATTTGTCAATTTAAAATATTATAATATGGCATACACTAGTTATGTATATGGTGGTTGTGGTGTATGTGGTTTGAAAGCATGAAGCTGAGAGGAAGGAACAATTATCTGTTGTCTGTAACATTTCATACTGTATCTTTGTTTTCTTTACATACGAGCCCTAAAAGAAGTGAGTAGAGTGAGTGGGGAAAGAAACTTCAGCTAGTATAACACTTTCAAGCTCAGCTCTTGATGGGGTGAAGAATCTGGTGCACGCACGCCCACACACATCATTAGAGTGACCAGATAGAAAATGTGGAAAACTGGGATGGGTAGTGGAGGCTAATAGGCATCTATATAAGACAAAGCCCTGAATATCAGGGCTGTCCCTATTAAAATTGGGACATCTGGTCACCATACCTTGCCCTTCCCTCTGACCCCCACATTGACTTTGTCATGAGTCTTTTGATGAGAACAAATACCCCATTTCTCCAATGTCAGTGGGAACTGATCCCCTCAATACTACATAGGACCAGACCAAAAGAGTTTGGTTTTAAAATATTTTATGCCCTAATTCTGATTCTTTTTTCTACTCAGAGTCCAGATCTGAAAGAAAACAAAGGTACATTCTGAAATGCTACCAGCAGCACAGAATTGCTCTTTCCTCCCAATTTCATGCATTAACCCTTAGAAAGCATAAACATCCAGCAAAAATTACAATTCACAGTGCTATAAGCAAGGACCATTATTGTTAACACTTTCCTATTCTTAAAGAGTAATTTATAAGTGATGCAGTACCTAAATATTTGGAAATGTTACAGTCTAATATTTCTGCCATACTTGAAACACAAACTAATACGAATTGAGTAATTGATTCATATTGCGAAGCCACAGAGGAGTTCATTGCCTATTATGATGTTCACAGAATAGAGCACATCCATCTCCTGCATATATGATACCTTGGAAAGACATTCTCTTGTACAGAATGAAATCTTTTCTTGGCAACGTAAGTTCTACAGCATTCTATATGTACTTGGAGCACATCTGTGCTGTGATGTTTGCAATAGACATGATATATAGTATGAATGTATACCTGGGAAAATGTCATGAAAATCTTTACTCAGAGTATAGAGCACTATTGCTGCTGTTGAAAATTCCTGATTGTGCTTTTTAAAGGAGAGACAAGAATACTGGAGTAACCAGGTTGATCTACGTATAGATCTATTTCTTTCGATTACACTGTGTAGGATGGGGCTTAATATTAGAGGAGGTAGTGAGGAGGTGCCACTGGTAAACAATAGTATTCTTTAGCTCATTCTGACTCTGTAGAATTTGCTTTCCTCTTTGCTTTCCTGTTCTCTGAAATAAATTTGGCAGATGTGTTCCCTAGCGATAAAATGCCCATGTCTGCTGTCCCAGGTGTGCACAGCAGCTGCAGATCTCTTCATGCTAGTTGCTTTATTTAGGGTGTGTGCTCTCTGAAAAGAAAGTAGAATGCAGTTAAGAAACATGTTTTCCCTGCTCATTGCTGTACCTTTATCTCCAATCCATCTCCAGCTTCTGAGAGGTTTTTCGTGTTCAAAGCTTCATGTTGATAAAACAATGCTTTGTCCAGTCCCCGGCATTTCTTCTTTCTACAATCTTTTTGGGTTACTTCATGTTGTACTTTTGTCTAACAGCTGGGTTGGGTTATCCAATTGCTGTACTTGCAGATGTTTTGCTATTGACGACTTACGGCATCAAATACTGTTTTCTAGCCTGTACTTAAAACATTATTCAGTAGACATCTGTGGCAGGGACTCCACATACGGGGAACTAATGCTGGCTTTAATTGCCTGAGATCCTTTTTTATTCTCAGCTTTTCTATTCCTTTGGCTTCATTCTGATCTCATACGGGTTTTACATTCACTTAAATAGGGTTATTCCTGAGTAAGATAAGGCAAAAATCTGGTCCCTTATGTGTGTGTGTAACCTCTGACTAACACTGGGGGACTCCAATTCCTGAAAAGCCATTCTTCATGAGACAAAGCTGTTTGCACCAAAAATGTGTGAAAGAACAGTAGATATTGTTTCACTTCAGTGTTGTTCATTAATGTGTTGTTCACAAATGCATCTATGTTTTCTCTTGTCCCATCAGAATACTTCACTGTCTTCTTACTACTTTTCCTCTTTGAGCAGTGAATGTGTTTACTGGGCTTCATTACTTGAAAGCTGCAGGCTGGTGCAGAGTAGTCTGTGACACTAAGATCAATTAAAGTTTAATGAAAGGAGAAAGAGGCTGTGTGATTGTAAACTGTATGGAATTGTTTGAAGGTGCAGTTTAGGTAAATAATGTTCACTGCACTCAGAGTTAATCTTCTACGTTTGTTTACCTGGTGAAGTTGCTGTCCCAGTTCTGTGGCTTAAATTTTCAGCTCTTTGAAGTATAGATCTACAGACTGTAACATGGGGCTATAGCATTGCATTCAGAATGGACTTGATTAGCCAGGAAGGAGGCTTGGCATTTTGAAGTTTACTGTGCACTTCTTTTGAACTAATATTTTTTTTAAATCCTTTATACGCCTTTTCTCTGGGTAGCAACAATCTCCCAGTTAAAAAGAGGGAGAAAGAAGTGGAAATACAAGCAAAATTATCAGTGTGATACTAGTCACATCTTAATAATCTTTTAATCATTGTTTGATCTTAATGTTTTTTAAATTAATCACCCTAAATGTGAATAGTCTACAACTCAGCCTATTTCTCCCACTCTCCCACTCCCATTTCTAGCTTCAGTTTTAGCTATCAAAGCAGCCTGCCTGAGCTGCTCCGCATGGCCACTAGCATCTCCTCATTTAAATCCCTCCTGAAGACACACTTCTTCCATCACACCCACAGAAAGCTAGTAAAGTCATCTACCGACCTATTTCATGTCTCTGTATTATGAAGGAACTGCTCGTCTGCATCGAAAGAAGGGCTTGAGTGGTGAGAGGAACAGCCTAAGGACATGGGACCCAAAATAAGTTTTTTCTTTAAAAACCTTAGGGTTAGCGATGACCAGTTAACCCCTTTTTAAGCACTTGTCCTTGTCCACACTAAGGGCAAAGTTCTGATCACATCATATTAGCTATCATGTGGTTACATGTTTTCTTATGCGATACATTTTCCAGGCCTGAGGATCAGGGCCATATTTGCATCATTTTTAGAAAGCCTTTCAGCCAAGGGTAGGGTGACCTGATAGCAGGTGTGAAGAATTGGGATGGTGGGTAAGGGGTAATAGGTGCCCATATAAGAAAAAGCCTTAAATATTGGCACTGTCTCTATAAAATTGGGACCTCTGGTCACTCTAGCCAGGGGTCTCAAAAGCAGTTTCCATACAGTTATTATTGAAGCTGCAAAATGAAAGAGAGCACAGAACCCTGTCCTCTGCTGGATAGAGACCTCTTCTGACCCGCGCCCTTCGGTGCAGCCCTGTAGGTTCTCATGCCTGCTTCCGATAACCTGTGTTGCACCTCACAGTTTGAAAACTTCTGTTATACAGTATATTTCTGATTTCCATCCTACCTTCACCCTTTCTCTCCTCCCCTTTTTTTCCCTTTTCTTCCTCTCTTTACAATTGTGGATGTGTCTTCACTGATGGCGGCAAATTCGCCACCATCAGGTCAATTTATCCAGATTGATTGAGCGGCCAGTAAAGACACACTCAATGGATCCAGAAGTTTATCTAATAAAATCACCCCCTCAGGTGCTGACGTGTTTCCCATCAACATAGCACAGTGAAGTTGGTGCACAGAAGTTACACAGTGGACCAGAGTTACTCTAGCTACACAACTCCCAGCGACTGCCATCAAATTTTGCCAGCAGTGTAGACCTGGCATGTCAGAACTTCTGAAATTGGGGCAGCTCAAGGCGCCCCCGGCTCCTTTCTAATATTTTAGAGCTTAATTTAAGATGTTAGGTGGTATGTAGAATAATGCTGTCAGTTCTATTCTTTCAATTCTTTTCCAATAATCATAAACCAGTACAGATGGTTGGTCTCGGTGGATTGCTGGTCACATGCCCAACTACCAAAGGATACATGAAATACTGTTACTCAGGACAAATGCAACTTACAGTGGTGTGTGTAGCTACATCTATGAAAGGAGGTGTCATTCTGTTTCTAGGTGCTGCACCTTGAAATGCAAAAGAATCTTCAGAGAAGCAGCCCTGAAGCAGCTGACATTTTATTTTTCATTTGAGATACAGAATGTAAGGGTTCACTAGACACACTTTTTCTGTCCCACCGTCTCTTGTGGAGACTTCATATTTGTTCTTTCTTTGTTTGTTTTCTGTAATCTGAAAAAAAAAATATTCTGGACTGGAAAATGCATGTTTTTCTCCTTTTTTTCTTGAAATCCATTAACACCAGCTGCTTGTGGTTGTAGTGATTTATGAAACACATCACCGTGGCTAACACTGCTACTTGCTAGCACTGTAAGATTGCCGGGTGTTCTCCTACTTCTGCAGCTATAAGACACATTAGACTGAGATGCCGTGACACCTCCTTGTTTTCCTAGGTGTAGGTGTTCATCCTTTCACTCTTGTGGTCTTTTGACTTCACTTTCCATTGGAATGTCAGCACAATGATGTACCCAAGCTAACACGTTTTGTTGAGCAGTCAAATAGTTGCTCCAGAATGTTTTTCAACATGGAGGAGTGGAGATAGGTGAAAAGTGAGGTGACAGTCTACCAGAGAAACAAGTGAGATTATGAAATGGATTTTACTTAAATCCTCTGTGTGGATTTAAATTACATTCATTCTTGACTATCTGCATTGTATATTTTAGCATTAAATTGATAATTTAAGTAATAAATATTTGGTATGTTGGGAAAGTGTTTGCTCTGGTGTGCATATGTGTGTGTATTACTCCTCTTGTTTGTTTTCTAGGACAAAGAAGGTCAGCCATTGCTATCGTATCACTTACCGTCACTTGGAGAAGACTCTGACTCAGACTGAAGTGCACCACCTTCATCGCGCCATAGAGGAATCAGCAGTACAAGAACTGGGCGTGCAGGGCAGATTCTGAAATCCCTGCTGTGACAGTCGCAGTTATTGTTGATCTTTTTTTAAAAAAAAAAGAAAGGAAGGGGTTTTGTGACAGAGCATAGCTTTCGGAAGCCTTCTGATAAATGGGCAGTGGTAGAACTTTCAGATCATAAAGATTACTATTGAGACATCGTTGACAAAACGCTTGTCCCTTATTTTAAGAAAGGGAAAGAAAAAGCAATAATGTAAGATTTCCCTCCTGTTACATTAAGAAATACTCTGCCTGGTGGTTTTCTGTGTTGTTAATTGGTCCCTGGGTTCCATTAAAGCATAAACGCTTGGCATTATTTTTGTGATGACAGGATTTTCCATCCGCATAATGAGTGAAGCAAAATGGAGACACATTTTAGCTCTACATAGAAAAACTACACACTCTTCTTTCTTTTGTCCTTCTTTTTATAAAAATGGCACATTCTGTTTCGAGAAAAACTGCCACGAAATATACTTGCAAAGTTTGGATACAGATCCAGGTAGCTTGCTCTTGAATTTTGGTTTGGCCTGCTACAGAGGAAGGGATAGATATGAAGTGTGACTGTAAATGCAGATCTGAATTTTCGCAGCATGCTGAGTGTTTGGATGTGGCTTCTAGTCCAGGGCTAGAATGGACCAAAGATGGCCTGTCATCTTAATACTTCTAACTGCCTGTGTTTCACATGCGAAGAATCTGCTTCAAATCAATGTTTCTTACATGTACTCTGGCAAAGATTTCCATCACCTGCATTGTTGACCAAAGATTGATATCATTTGGACCATGGAGGAAGGATGTGTTCATTATTACAAGGCTCTGAAATATAGAAATATGCAAGTTCTTGAACTTCCATAATGTCATGCTTCCTAGCAGAAGTCATCCACTGAAAGACATGACCTTTGAGGAAGAAAGCAGGTCTCTGATGGACCCTCTTGTAGTTCAGTCACTTTATTAGATGCTTGCTTCTTTCATGACAGATTATAATAAGCAATTTTTGGCAGTGGAATGACACTTGGGGGCCTGTGGAAATTTTCAAATGGTTTCATAAATACTTGATGAAGCACTCAGATGCAGATACAATAGTGTGAACCTTTGTTCTTGCCTGTAATGATATTTAATATGGTCTTGCAGGTTACTTACCAATTTGTTGGCTCTTCAAGGAATGTTACCTCCTTCAGGAAAAGGGGCAGGAAAATCAGTGTAGTCAGAACCATCCAACATTGCTTTATATCTCCTCAAGAGACGACTGTGCAGTAAACATGTACTCAACCAGAAAAAGCCAGTAAACTAAACAGATGGGAGATGAATGGAAATCTCATTGTAATTTTGTTGTTCAACAGAATAGCTAAGTAAACAAATTCTATTCTAAAGCACTCTTGCATTACCTAAATAACTTGATTATAAAGACAATATACTAGATTTTTTTTCTACAGGGTAAACAGAGTGGGAATCATTTATACAAAAGAAGAGCTGATTTTGTGATATTTAAACAAAAATCTACTTTTTAAAGATCAGGTGTCATATTACATTTCTTTTGATTCCCTCCTACTTTTAATTCCCCATCTTTCTCCCTTTTAGAATTCTCAATAGGGACTACTGCAGTGGAAGAGCTTTTTCAGAAATTGCACCAAAGCAGTGATTATTCGCTAGCAGTGATTATTCGCTGGCAGGGCCAATTCAGGCAGTGCTGCCAAAGGAAGATCCTAGATCATGCATAATGAAATGGTGGTGTGATGTTCATTGATCATATTGCAAAAGGAGGTGAGTACAAGCTGCTTCCTGTTGTGTGAGAGTACTGAGGTGATACATAGATCCTCCTGGGAAAAGATGTCGCCTGTTTTATTATGACCCTGACTGGAGCACGTTGCAGGATTCTCTCTACCCTTCAACAGTGAGTCTTCCATCTACTGCCTCCCAAACCCCTTCATGCCCGTACACACAATTTCTTAGGGCAAGATCTCTTTTCCCATGGGACTGATCCATCATATGTGTGGCATAAATGTTTAAGGAAGGTAGGGGGGAGAAAATTTGACTCTGAATCTTGGGTCCCACAGCCAGAGACATAAATTGAATGGTTTAACAAAGGTACCTGAATGTTCTTCTAGTGTGTACTCCATTCTAAGTCAGGTTTGTATGGGAGCCACATGTACCGATGCCAGAGACTTTTCCCTCAGTAGAACTGGCTCTTGCACCCTCTGCAGTGGTGCATGTATGTGATGGTATAAGGCCTCCCCGCCTCCAGTGCATTGTTACCGCCAATGATGGTGCTGGAACATCCTTGCATCGGCAAGCCTTCTACCAGTGCTTTCATTTGCAGTTTTAGTGTACATAGTTTGTTAGATAAGTTTAATTAGAGTTAGTTAGTTCCAAGGATGGGCCATCCTCTGCTTCCCAGACTTCAAACCATGTGCTTCAGGTGTGAATCCCATGCCCATAAACGATCCTCACCAGTGCTGTTTAAGATGCCTGGGTGAGACCCATGTCCAAGATAAGTGCAGAATCTGCAGAAACTTGAGACCCTGCACTCAAAAGGACCAAGACATGGGGTTAAGTGCAATCCTGATGGAGTCCGCTCTCAGACCGGACTCTGAGCTTGGCTGCATGGACTCCGCACCCAGCACATTGGCATCAACTCGAAGCATCCCGCTGGTATCAAGTTCATCCCGGCACCAGTCACCATCCTTCATGCTGAAGAAGCAGCACAAGAAACTGCATGCTGGAAGAGAGTGCTCCCCAACAAAGGGAAGGACAAACAGGGAGATGGGGATGAGCCAAGACCCACACCAGGCCACTCATCTTCCCTGGAATTCAGGTATGCTACAGCCTTTGCCATCAGAGTTCCCAGTCCTCCACAGGACCTGCCTCTGAATCCTGGCAGCGGTAGGGGTTCCCAGAACCTCATGGTGCCCTCAATGCACAAGGCCTTTCAAGCAGCCACGGACTTGCTCTCCCTCCCTGCATCACTCACTCCTCAGGAGGAGAGATGTCTGCACTGAGACCCCATTCTAAGGCAGTTAGCCATGAGTGGGTCCAGCGGTGAGGTCACATTGGGGGCCCAGCACAGATTCCCAATGCCTTGACACAACTGTCCAACCCCTCATCAGTCACCAACACTCTGACAGCAGTCACCAGGACCCTATCATTGGTCCCCAGAGAGCTTCCACCTGCAGCTGGGCTCCTGGTCACACTTCTCAGACCCTCAGTACTGATCCCTGGAGCCTTGATGTAGATCTCTAGGATCCCAGCACCAATTCCTGGTGCCACATCTTCAGTCTCCAGAATGCCACTACTAGCCATTGTCAGCCCTAGATGTTTGACACCAATCAACTGAATCCCGGCACCCCTCCCCAGTACCAGAACACTGCACTTACTGATGTATTGAAGAGTTGGAGACGAGGTCGGTGCCACCGTGGATCCCTCGGATTCAAAGGGAAATCACCTTGCAAGGGGTCAAGTGAACCCAGCAACAGTTACATGTTTTCCTCCTTGGTCTACAACCAGGGCTGTGGCTGCCGACACAATGGTCCAGACCATAGCCATTCTGGAGCCTATCTGCAGAGGTCCAACAGTTCATCCAGGACCTCCCCTTTGATAGTGTGATGCTGTTCTCACCAAACAGACAGCAAGCTGCATGGACACACCACTCTTTTAGCCTGTTCATTCCATTTGCTCCCAGGAAGCATTTCAGGCCCCAGCAACTGCAGTAGTCCTCAGGACAGGACAGGAGCGAGTCCTTGAGGAAAACGTATAAGAGCTATAAATGCCATTAAGGTCATCCCCTTGCTGGTGCTTCCCAGTCAGGCTCAAATCCCTATCCACCAGATGGCAGGTAGGCCTGTTGAGGGCAACCTGGCAGACTGAACTCAGGATACAAACCTCCCCTTCTTTTTAAACTGCCTTTCACCCTCCGTCCCTGTGTGGGCTGCTAAAACATTGGATCAGTGGGAGCTAAGCACCACTGCAGTGGTGTACACCCTTCAGTTTATTTCAGTCCCTCCTTCCCCCTCTCACTCCCCCCCCCCCCACCTCTCATTCCCATCCCTCTTCAGGGACCCTTCATACAAGCAACTTCTTGTCCAGGAGGTGCCCAGGCCATAGAAGAAGTTTTCCCTCGTCTGAGAGGGAAAGGGTTTTCCTCCCATTACTTTCTAATTCCAAAGGAGTCCCTCAGTCATATTGGGCATAGAGCACCTCTAAAAACATCTCAAGAAGCTGCGGTTCTGTATGATGTACCTGGGCTCCATCATCCCCTCCCTGGGTCCTGGAGACTGGTACACTGCCCTGGACATGAAGGATGAATACTTCCATTTTCCATGGGTCACAGATGGTGGGAGACAACCACTACCAATTCACAACCCTCCCCTTTGGCTTATCAGTAGCACCACAGGTGTTCATAAAATTGGCCCTGGGCCCTGCTCCACCCAAGGGACGGCCCTAGTAATAATGGTATCCGTAATATTATAAGAAGCCATCCATACTTCATATAGATATGGCATATCTTGTAAGATTCCTTGCAAACTTATAATAATGGCATCCATCATAATATAAATAGCCATCCATACGTCATACAGAGCTACAGATCTTATCTGGAGAACTTTTTTAGGCAAGGGCACTTTCTATTTCCATGGAAGCAGACCTCAGATGAGAAGCAATAAAGTATGATTTTTAGACTGCCACCTTTCCCTTATTTTTGTGTGTCTCAGTCTTGATTTTATGGAAATACATTTGGAAAAATTCATTGTAGGCAGCTGTACTACTGCCCCCTTCTTAGAATCATATCAACAAAAGATACTAATCAGTAAGTAGTTTTATGCTGTAATAAATTATTATAGAGCAACATATACTTTACTGTTCAGAGATAAATTATCCTAAAAGAAGTTCAGAGTCAGGCCTGCCACAGCCTTTAGGTACTGTAGAAAACCCTACCAAAGAAGACTCCACATGGAAAACCCTGTCTGGCTCAGGCAAAGGAATAGCTGCATCTATGCCTCTCACATTGTTCTTCTTAGCCATCATGCAGGCCAGTGTGCTGAGCACTTAACAGCAGTCGTCACTGAACTGGTGGATCTCAAACAAGGGAAGTGTGTTCTCTTAAATACCCGAGTTGAATAATGCCAAGCCAAAAAAATTCAAGAGGAGAAGCATTTTGATTAAAAATGATACTTGACATGTGTACAACACATATTCACCAGGGCATGTGGCGTGTACAAGCCATTGTTTTCATTGTGATCACCTGTTGGTACTTAATTTTTGTCTAATGTTAGATTCTAAAATTTTGCATCAAAAGCTGCAGGAGCACTTGGGGATTTTTTAAAATTTAACAATATGTACCGTTTTAATGTTTTGGAGACAGTATGCTCGGATCCAGCATTTCTCAGAATGATTACCATGGATGCCTGACTATAGAGACCACAGAGATCTTGTTTTAAAACACCGCTTTGCGTCTTCCCATCATGATGATAGCAAATTTACCATGCAGTTTGGTTGGTCTGGTATTTTGCTTGCTGTAAACATGTTACATTGGAAAACTATTGTGAATTATCGGAGCATCTAATTGCCCTGCAATCATACCACTTGAGACTTCAATGACCTCCCCATAAATTAACACCGCCATTAATAGTAAAACAGTAGTATTCATCTGAAAACAGCCTTGTACAACCAGCAATCAGCAGTTTATTAATCTGGTTTGGTCACTTACACACACACACCCCATTGGAAAGAGCAGATTTCCTCTGTCTCTTTAACAGATTGGTGGTTGTGCTGTGCTCTATAACAGCATAGTTATATCTGCTTGTTACTCTGTGCAGTTGTATTGATTGTTACTAGAATTGATTTTCTTTTTTACTGGGAATAGGATGAGATCAGAAACTGTATATTGTATACTCTAATCTAGGAAGGAATGGCTTCATTTTGTTTAATATTTAACTCCAGTCCTCATTTCCTCAGTATTTTCCTCTCGGATCGTGTTAACCCTTCAAACAAACCCTTAACAAGTTCTATAGAATAAAACAGTGACGGCACTTTTCAAAAGTGACTAGTTTAGAATGTATTTTTATCCAGAGTTAGTCTTTATTTATAGTAGGGCTCCCTTGTGCTAGGCAGAGAACAGAGAGTTAGCTATGGAGACAGTCTCTGCCCCAGAGAGCTCACAGTGTTGGAGCCTGTCTGTACTTAAGAGGCGTAGTGCTTTAACAACATTGGTATTGTTAAAGAGATACAGTGCCCCGAGGGTGGATGCAATATGGGAAGGTGAATAACTGTACCTGTATAAGTCACTTTTATACCAGCATAACTGTGTCTTCACTTAGAGCTCCTGTATCGGTAAATAATAATAATAATAATAATAACAAACCTAACTGAAATATTTATATCATAAAATATTGAAATAGAGACTAGGCACAGTATCAGATAGGATACAGCAGGTGGACAAAAGAGATAAATGGTGTGGATGAGGAAACAAAATAAACAATGCAGTAGAAAATTGGCATCCGTTAATTAGTTAATATTGGGGCCCATTTTATTTGTCTTTCCCCAAACAAAT
The DNA here is from genome assembly GCA_007922175.1 of Pelusios castaneus. Classification (NCBI taxonomy): domain Eukaryota; kingdom Metazoa; phylum Chordata; order Testudines; family Pelomedusidae; genus Pelusios; species Pelusios castaneus. Next base: position 20,820,718 of record ML685780.1, read on the forward strand.
GGGCCACGGCTATCCTGTAACACTTCATTTACACACTTGAGTAACTTCATGCATGTGAATATTTACCATGGAATTCAGTGAGAGGCTATAAATGGGGTATTGTTAAAGATTTAGCCCAAAGATTTTTCAGACCTGCTTGTTTATGTCACTAAATCATTCTTGTGAATTGTCATCTAACTGGAGGTAATGTACACACATACACACACCTTTTAAAGCATTTTGTGTGTGTGTGTGTGTGTATACGCACACTTTATAGTTTTTAAAAGCTCAGGGCATTGTGCTTGTTGTGTGTTTTTGCTAAGAGAAAATGCTGTATGTAAAATGGATTTGCTTTCTGTGCAAAGCAAGCCTGTATTCTCACCACAGTGCTGCCAGGGATTTTTCTCTTTGTGCTCACCCAGTGGCTAGAGCTGATTAAAATGCAGTTCAGGGAATTCTCTTTCTGCCCTCTTCAGTGAGTGTTAATTTGCTGGGCAGTGTTGCAGTAATTTAGAGCAGGAACTGGTTAGCTGGACAGTAGATTGTTCTCTTTTCTTTTCAGTGACTCAGCTTGTTTTCCTTGTCTGCTACAATATAATCCAGCCCAAGCAATAACTCTGTGTATCGTTATGTACTGGATGTAGATGTTGATGAGCTGCGTATAATAATTTGGCACCTACATAGTAATTTCATCGAAAATCACTAAGTACTTTACAACGCCAAGTCAGTATCATTATTGCCATTTTACAGATTACAAAACTGAGGCATGGAGAGATGAAGTGACGTCAGTTACCATAAAAAGGAGTTCTGGAAGGTAAAACCTCTTGCTTTGAAGAATATGCTAAACCCTAACCAAAGATGGATGGAAAGAATCTATAACTGTCTCCCCCAGGCTTTTTTGTCCCTTCCTCTTAAGCAGCTGGAATTGACTATTGTTAGAGACTGGGTACTGGCCATCGGTCCTAGAGTGAGTAAGCGTTAGAGATGGGATGAGAGCTCCTGATTCCTAGTCCTGAGCAGTACTAACTGGACAATGGTATCTCCCACTGCTCCATATCTGGCTGTTTTATGCCGAGAGAATTATGCTGCATGGCTTTGAGCAGATATATGATAAAGAATTCGCTCATGTGGCCAGGATTTTTCATTCTTAATTATCATTATTATTTATTAATAAAGGTGTTCACTTGTTCCTGCACCAAACTCTCTCTCTCAAGGGACAGCAGAGAAAGTGAGAATAACTTAGAGCTGCACGGAGGCAGATCCAACTGTTAGAACTGAATGCACCCTTTGACGTTTCTCTGTGATCAAGAGGTTTGCTTGTGTCCCGAACCTTAACTATCTTATGTGAACCCAATCCTGGGCTGGTGTAAATTGGAAGTGCTACTGTGGTTGATATCAGTTTATCTCCATTGAGAATCTTGCCCTATACCCTGGTGCAGTTCACAATAGGAATGGGTCTGCTGAGAACCTCTAACGACTCCCTGAATAATGAATTAAAAATAAATTCCACCATCATTATAAAGCCCTCCTGTGGGCAGTGAGAATTCTGAGTGTTCAAAAAGAGAGGAGCAGGTGATGGTAATGAAGGTAGTCAAATGAATGAGTGTAATATGACTTAAAGCCAAAGCAGGGAGCACTATAATGAGGGAGCCTGTATGAGAATCCAGCTCCCTGTTAACACAAAACTATTTTTCCTGAGAAATTGCTTTTCCCATCAGATCACCATGTGCTTGCAGTTTGTGAGGCTTGTGGCTCATGCACTGTGTGTCCTGCATCCGTTTTTCATTCATCCTCACGTGCCAGACGTGAAAAACCAAGTTCAGTTAGGAAGGCAATGATTTCCTATATGATCTGCTCATGATGAGTCTGATCTGAAGGCATGCTGAGTTGCCTGCAATTTCTTACTGGGGAGAGGTGCTCAGCATCTCTCAAGAGGTGTTTGTTTAGCACCATGCCGGATTCTGCCTCTGTGTTATTATTGCACTCATACATATGTCTCTGACTGCACTGTGATCTCTTTTAAAATATGTTTATAAATCATGATGGGTGAGAACCTTGCTAATATGACATGGATGCATAAGCAGTTATTGTTTCCTGTACTATATATGATTAGGGCTACTCTCTTTTGCATCTTTGCTCTGATACAAGCAGAATCATCTTTTTCTGAGGGAAATCCAATACTTTATGATACTTCCAGCTGTCTGAGGCCGCTTTCAAAGAGCTATCGAATTCTAGCCAAAGAACTTCCCTTTCCCACTCAAGAGCTTTTTCTTTTCAGACTGAAAGTGAAAGACTTTCTAGATTAGAATCTGTTTTTAGAATACTTCGGAATACCTGCTGGTAAGAATCAGAGTCTTTCCCCTCCTCCTGGGAGGAAAGGTGACATACAGGGCCGTCCTTTGGGGCGGGGCGAACAGGGCAATTGGCCCGGGCCCCGCGGCTATGTGGGCCCCGCGCTGTCCCGCTCCCAACAGGGCATTGCGGGGCCTGTGCCATGGCTGTTCCCCCCAGCCGTGCTTCGCCGTGCCCCCACTGCCAAAGCGAGCCAAAGGCAGAGGGACAGGGTGAGACAGGAGGCTTCCCACAGCCTCTGGCAATGGGCCGGCCTGCCCCGCCCCCAGGGCGGAGCAGACCAGCCCAGGGGCGGGGCAGTTGAGCAGGGCCCAGCCTCTCTAAGTCCACCCTTCCCCCCTCTAGCGTGGGATGAGGCCCACCAAGGCCAATTAGCCTAGGGATGGCCCTGGTGACATATCAAAGAACCCAATTTTTTCAAGGAGACTCATCACTCAGATTCCCGAAGTTAGATTTAAAAAACAAAACTCCAACCTCTTTAGAAAATGACTTCGATCTTTAACTGCGGGCAGACCTGTGAGATTATCGCGTCCTGCAACACCATGCCAAACTGGCCCCTCCCCACCAAGGAAACTGAGACTGCAGTATCAGCTGACCTATTTCACTGATGAGTGTTTCTTTATTACAACATTTCTATCCTTCCTGGTAATAATTTTTTCGAACCTCTCTTTGAACTGCTCACGTTTTGAAATAAACTATACAGAATCATTGATAAACTGTGAGATAGTTCTGAAGAAAAATAAGACTTTGCATTTTGATAGCACCTCTCATTTAAGGATTTCAAAGTGTCTTAATGAGAATTAAGCCTTACAAGACCAGTCGGAGGTAGGTAACTATTCCTTGTTTGTTTTGCTGAACTAGAGTAACACAGCTACCCCTCTGGAACTTACTATACTCTTTTAACAGATGGGTAAACTGAGGAACAGAGGCAAAGTGATTTACCCAATGCCAAACAGCAAGTCTTACATCCAAGCACCCTAATTCTTAACTCCTTGGTCTAACTGCTAAAATAGACTCCTTTTCTTTAGGATGGCTCCTACCAGGTGCTGGGTGCCCTGATCAATGGAAGTGCTCTACACCTCACAGGATACACTCAGTAGCTTATAGCATTGGGCCCCTGGTCACTAATCTGCTTCTCTGCATTGCAGTGACACTAAATAAATCATGCTGCACGTTTTCGTCTCCTGAACTTTTCAGATCAAACCAGAAGTATAGAAGAGTCTGCGAGTTTGGAGTTGAAGAGCAGATAGATGGGGTGGGGCGAGATCACAAGGGGTTTAATTCCCCCGCCCCAGAAGTACATGCGGACTGAGGACAAAAGGGCCCGTTGGCAACATGTTTACACAACTTTATTCCTCCATGGATGTGCTTTCTACAAGGACCTCCACCTGTGGTGCCTGAACAAAACCTGCATCAGAAACCAAGCAACTGCTGCCTGGGGCTTTAATATGCTCAGCCTTTCAGAAGATTTATTCTTCCAAACCAGGAGCTGTTAGGAGCCTTGGAACTACAATAAGCAGTGAAATAAAATGCTTAACAATAACTCTTGCCACTCCAGGAGTGTAGCTTGGTACATGATTGTGAAAAGAGTTATTGTGGTTCTATTTGCAGGGTTCGTTTTCCCTATGCTATACCGAGAGGTATAGTGGGGTCTATGTTAGCTGTTGTGTGTTTGAGAGAATAGTTAATGGAGGAGCTTCCTTGTGGTGCCCCCAGAACTCAGATTTACAGGGGTGACTGAAAGCAACATCCTCTTTGAATGACTCGAGAGACCCATTAAAAAACATTCAATGAAGTTCCATTACCTGGTGTGATGAGATGGATAAACCCAACACTACAGAGATGCAGAAACAACTCTGAACATGGGAAGCTCCACTCTAGGGCAGTGGTTTTCAAACTTTTCTTTCTTGGGATCCAGTTGAAAAAAAACATTTATGCCCATGACCCAACAATTACATCTTTCAGCATTTCAGTCCAATCTTTTGGCGGCAGCAGCAGGTGGTGCCGTGACCCAGTGCCAGAGGGACTGTGACCCAGTACTGGGTCCCGACACTAAGTTTGAAAACTGCTGCTCTAGGACACCAGTTAAGCACAGCACAGCAGGGCACCAGGTGGAGAGAGACCCACTTGCACTCGCTGCAACAGAAGGCTCATGCCAAGAAAGCATCCCCAGGAGGAGGACTGTGGCACAATGAGGGAGACCTGGGGGAAGGGATGGAACTTAGGAGGTGCCAGGGCTGTAACAGCAGGGATAAAAGAGAGACTAGTCAGAACTGGAGGATGGAGGGGAAGAGGAATCAAATTAGTGTCTTAGGTGTCCTAATGAAGCCCTAATACCTGAGGTGAGTGGGGAAGTAGGACACCGGGAGAAAAAGCAAGGAGGAAGATGCAAAAGGAGAGAGAATCGACAGGGCAAAGTAGGCCAATCAGCCCGGTATCTTAGGTGCCTGTACACAAATGCAAGGAACCTAGTAAACAAGCAGGAAGAATTGGTAGTACTGGCACAGACTAGGAACTATGATGTAATTGGAATAACAGAGACGTGGTGGGATAGCTTGCATGACTGGAGCAGTGCCATGGATGGGTATAAATTGTTCAGGAAGGACAGGCAGGGAAGAAGAGGTGGAGGAATAGCTCTATATGTAAAAGAGCTGTATGACTGCTTGGAGCTCCACTATGAAAGTGTAGACAAGCCTCTTGAAAGTCTCTGGGTTAAGTTTAGAGGCAAGTGCCACAAGGGGGATGTTGTGGGTATCTGCTATAGACCGCCAGACTAGAAGGAGGAGGTGGGTGAGGCATTCTTTGGACAATTAGCGGGAGTTTCCAGATCACAGGCCATGGTTCTCATGGGGGACTTCAATTACCCTGACATCTCCTGGGAGGGCAATACAGCAGTGCACAGGCAATTCAGGAAGTTTTTGGAGAGCGTTGAGGACAACTTCCTGGTACAAATGCTAGAGGAACCAACTAGGGGCCTTGCACCTCTCCACCTGCTGCTCACAAACAGAGAAGAATTGATCGGGGAAGTAGACGTGAATGGCAATCTGGGGAGCAGTAACCATGATATGGTAGAATTCAGGATTCTGATCAAAGGAAGAAAGGAAAGAAGCAGAAACCAGACCCTGGAGTTCAGAAAAGCAGATTTTGGCTCCCTCAGGGAACTGATGGGCAGAATCCCTTGGGAGGCATCCAAGAGAGCTGGCTGTATTTTAAAGAAACCCTACTAAGGGCACAAGAAGATAACATTCCGATGTGAAGAAAGAACAGCAAATATGGAAGGCACCCAGTGTGGCTTAGCAGAGAACTCTGTGGTGAAACACAAAAAGCTTACAAGAAGTGGAAGTTTGGACAGATGACAAGGGAGGTGTATAAAGATATTACTTGGGCCTGCAGGGATAAAATCAGAAAAGCCAAAGGGCAGTTGGAGTTTCAGCTAGCAAGGGATGTGAAGGATAAAAGGAAGGGGTTCTACAAGTATGTCAGTAACAAGAAAAGGATCAGGGATGGTGGAGGTCCCTTGTTGAATGGGGCAGGTATCCTCGTGGTGGATGATACAGAAAAGGCTGAAGTACTCAATGCCTTTTTTTACCTCAGTCTTCAGAGGCAGGATCAGCTCCCAGGATACTACACTGGGTAACACAGAATGGAGGGAAGGGGAGTGGCCCTTAGTGATGGAAGGTCAGGTTAGGGAAGTTGGATGTGCACAAGTCTATGGGGCCATGTTGCGGACTGGGCACTCAAATCCGAGGGGCGCAAGTGAGGAGGGCGTCTCTGTGACCTCACAAAGGCTATGTCTACACTTGTAATTTTAAGTCGACTTAGTGAGTCTGCACTTAAAATTAAAGTCGACTTAAAGGGGAACTTACAAAGTCGACCTAGAGCATCCACACTGGATGCCTAGGTCGACTTCTAAAGGCTAGGGGGACCTTGGGCAGGTCCACGGTGCCGGGGGGGCTCAGCCTTTGCCCCATTGTACCTGTGTATAATGAGGCAAAGGGGGACATGGACCCTGGCAGGGCATGGGGTAGGGTGGGCAGAGTGTGACGCTGTCCGGATTCAGGGAACCATTTATGATATTATTTTCTATTAATATCTCATAAATGCTATAATCCATAGGAACTATGTCATGTTTAGTATCAATAGAAAAGTAGTAATTTGCTGGGAATGATTATATAATTTATGTATAGGAATTGTATTTGTATTAGAAGTTAGGAATATGGTTGTTATATCTATACTTTAACTTGTGTGATTCTGGGGAAACGCCCCAGACAGGAGTCTGTCTACAACCATTGTGTCCTTAATGGCTCATCAGGTTTCTCCCTGGGCCATTGTACCTGGGAGCCTCTACAACCATTGTGTCCTTAATGTTAAGGAAGCTCCCAGGTACAATGGGTCCAGGGAGAAACCTGATGAGCCATTAAGGACACAATGGTTGTAGACAGCCTTCTGTCTGGGGCGTTTCCCCAGAATCACACAAGTTAAAGTATAGATATAACAACCATATTCCTAACTTCTAGTACAAATACAATTCCTATACATAAACTATATAATCATTCCCAGCAAATTACTACCTTTCTATTGATACCAAACATGACATAGTTCCTATGGATTATAGCATTTATGAGATATTAAGAGAAAATAATATCATAAATGGTTCCCTGAATCCAGACAGCGTCACACAGGGCTCTGCCCTGCCCTTTGGGGGGCATGCCAGGCTTCCCCTGTGCCTCCCCCCCCCCCCAGCAGGGAGGGCATTGGTGTAGTCCTGGGGTAGCCCTAATTCTACTTAGGGCTACCCCACATTTACACTGGCTTAATTCGACTTTAAAAAGTCAAATTAAGCCTTAAATCGAATTAAATCTAGGTTTAATAAAGATGACTTAATTTTCCTTAAGTCGACTTTATTTTCCTTAAGTCGACTAAAGCGAGCTGCTTAAGTCAACTTAAGAAAACTGTAGTGTAGATGCAGGGTAAATTAAGTCGACTTAAGCAAGCTTGAGTCGACTTAATTTACAAGTGTAGATGCCGCCAAAGTCAGTACACAGCCCTTCAGGTCAGGGCTGTACGGTCTAGCAGCCACAGAGTCTATGAACAGGCCCTTGGGTGAGGGCAGCACGGAGTCATCACAGGATACGGCGCCTGGGTAGGGGGGCTCAGGCCCTCCTACTTCACTGAGCCCCAGCCCAGGGCCCTGTCAGTGCCAGGATTATGGCACCCAGCCAGCAGGGCTCCACACCAAAACATGCTGGCTCTCAGCCATACCATCCCTGGCTCCACATCCCAGACCCCGTGGGCTACTTCCTACCCGAGCAGAGGAAGGGTCCTCTTGCGTGGTCCCAGTCCATGCCTCCTCACTTCTGATGATGGCAGCTAGTTTCTTCTCTGGAGGTTCCTGAAGTCCGCTGGTCGTAGTCAGCTCGTCCAACCCCTACTTCCTTACCTTGCCAATGAGAATGCTGTGGGGAAACTGTATCAAAAGCCTTGCTAAAGTCAAGGTAAAATCGAGACTCTTCTTATGGCTCTGTCCCTTTTTGGAGCACGTCATGGCTTGCAGTTGTCCCCGGCAACCCAGTCCATGGGCTTCTGTAGTCTGGGAAGATTACAGAATCACAGAATCTTAGGGTTGGAAGGGACATCATGAGGTCGTTTAGTCCAACCCCCTGCTAAAAGCAGGACCCCTCCCACTAAATCATCCCAGCCACGATTTTGTCTAACTGGGCCATATATGTTTCCAAAGATGGAGATTCCACCACCTCCCTAGGTAACCCATTCCAATGCTTCACCACCCTCCTAGTGAGAAAGTTTTTCCTAATATCCAACCTCAACCTCCCCAGCTGCAACTTGAAACCATTGCTCCTTGTTCTGTCCTCTGTTGCTTGTTCTGTCCTCACTGAGAACAGCCTAGCTTCCTCCTCTTTGGAGCACCCCTTCAAGTAGTTATTACTTGGTTATTACATGGGGATCATGAGCTGTCAGCTCCTGTGCAGCAAGGGACAAGCTGTGAGCATTATAAATGGCGGGCTCTGGCTTTTAGCCCCACACATAGCTGACAGCCCGAGCCCTTCCAGTACAGCTCCACCCCCAACCCTGCTCTGCCTCCATCATTCAAAATAGTGTTACATATAAAAAATGTGTTTTTAATTTATAGGGGAGGGAGTCACATTCAGAGGCTTGCTGTGTGAACAGGGTCGCCAATACAAAAAGTTTGAGAACCACTTGCCTAGTAGCCGCAAGATAGGGACTCATTCCTGCTTACATTTTGCTATGTATCTTCTGTTTCAATTCAATCAGCGCTACACATCTGTCAGATATAAACACTCCCCCCCCCATCTGCTGTCAGTGGTACATCCCACATTACCAGAAAGCTATTGACAAATTGAAAGGACTTTAGAGAAGAACAGCAAATACGATCATGGGGTAGAAGTACTGGACAGATCAGTTTGAAAGTAACACTAGGTACAGCTTAGGTAAGGAATGATGAATGGATCTAGGGAGGATATGAATGTGCACAAATATTTGAAGGGTATAAACACCACGCAGAGAAATGTTTAGTATGATATACTGGGATATAACTAGAGCTAATGGCATGACAGTAAAAGGCTGAATAACAGGAAGAGTTTGCTGGCAGTGATATGTATTAGGCTGTTGAATAATCTCGCAAGGAAAACAGTGGAAGCCCAGCTGCTTGGGACTTTTTAATACTAGACTGGACAAAGCATTAGAAAATGTACTCTAGAGAACAGTCTTTAATTTGCAGGAAGCTGGACTGGTGGTCTAATAGGCCCTTTCCATTTCCAATGTCTGTGATATTATATTCTCCATAATTAGTTTCGACTATTTCTGTGCTCAGAGGGTGAAATGGAGACAAAACTGAAAGAAAAGCTTAGCAATGGGAATGGGAATGAATAAAAACCTGTAAGTTAATGTGATGCTCATGGAAAGTTCCAGGTTGACAGCATCAGGGATGGGCTCTTCCTTAGGCCAGTAGTGCTATTCAAAAATAGCATTGCAAAGGGGAAAGTGAAAATCATTGAAAATGATTAAGATAATGGTGTACTTTTATAGAGTTGCTTTTGTCCTGAAGGACATTTCAGCCTTTATAAATATTCCGTGTAGAAATTACTTCACCTAGCACCTAAATTCAGCAATCTCTGGACTAAAACATGATAGATAAACAGCAACCCTACACAACTGCTTAGGATGGGAAGAGAAGAATAACTTGTAATTGAAACTACGAAGGAACTTTTAGGTGAACTGAATGAGTTTCTTGAGCAACTGTCTTTCCCCCAGGTTCTTTCCACAATAGCTGAGGCTGACAAAGTTGGCCTTGCTCTTCCACCTGAAATTCCTTCAGGGCTGGGCCAGAAAAAGAGAAGGTTCTCCTGAACCAAAGTTATCCTAAATATAATCCCCAGAGTCCCTCTGTGGCTGTCTTCAAAGATTGGTATGAGGTCATTCTATTTGGATCAATACATCTTTGATTACTGTGGCCTACTTTGTTCACAGCTTCCTTCATTTTGGATTATTTTCTTTATTGAAGCATCTGATTTTCTGAAATGTTGACTGCAATTTTAGTTTAGCTGTTGTCTTTATATTGTGCTGCATGCCTTATTACTGGGGATGACTGCTGTAGACAGAGACTGCCAACTCATGATTTGATTGCAAGCCTTGTGATATTTAAAGCCCCAGCTCCTGGAGCCATGTGGTAGCATTTCTTTCTTTCTTTCTTTCTTTCTTTCTTTCTTTCTTTCTTTCTTTGTCCTGTTGATTGCGAAGGAAAACTTGAAAATATGAATCTCAAAGATTTTAAAAAATAGAAAAGATAATTAAAAGAATATGAAACTTGTTCTTATTTTAAATCTCATGATTTTGAAGCCAAACATGATTTTAGCCTCACATTTCAATTTTGAATGCTTGGAATTAGCAAAAATGTAAACGTTTGATAATTAACCAAGACACAGAGGTTGGAATACTCTTAGTTCTTAGTCTCACTAGAAAATTAGGTCACATTAGAACACAACCTTGCACTTTGAGATCTTCAGATGAGAACTGTCATCTATCATAATGGAGACATTCACATATAACATGTCAGTTGCTCATGAATAAAACTTTCTTGGAACCAGAGAATGAACATGATGAGTAGATGACATGATGTTAAAATCAAGTCGTCCCAGTCTACAGTGATTGAAAGGTCATGTTTAACATCAGCTTCATTAACACGATGACTCAAAATTGCATTCTAACAGAATCTCATTTTCTAGTGAAGATGACCTGTTTTCACTGTTGTATAAAGTGCCATTGCATCTGGAATGACTAAAGGCCTTTTGTAAACAGAGCTAGTTGAATTATTCATTACAGTGAACACTCATTTTGGATTTAACCCTCTTTTTTTTGTCTATTAAATCGTGCACACACCAGTTCTGATTTTCTGTAAATGTATTAATTATTCATAAGTACTTAGTAGGGTAGGTTGGAACTCAGAATTTTCATTCTGAAGGAAATTCTGAAATTAAAAAGAATTGTTCTGCATCAGAATGAAAACTTGTAACTTGGTAATGTCTTGAGGAATGGAGGGAGTCCAGAATTTTCATTCTGAAAAATCAGAATGCCATTTTGATTTGACTTTCGAAAAATGAAATTGCTGAGGCTCCCCAAGCTACAGCTGCCCATTTGGTAGGCTACCAAAAACCTGGGAATCTGGATGCCCTGACAACCTCAGCCCATGATGGGGTTGCACCTCTGTGCAGGGCCGTCCCTGGGGGGGGAGCGAATGGGGCGATCAGCCCGGGCCCCGCCGTTACACGGGCCCCACGCTATCCCACTCCTAGTGGGGCAGTGCGGGGCCTGCACTGCAGCCCCCCCACGGCCACACACTTCCCTGCTCCCCGCTACCTTCAGCAGGGAGCTGAAGGCAGCGGGACGGGCCAGGAGCAGTAAGCCCGGCCTCTGGGCTAGCCCTCCCCGCCCCCAAGGCGAAGCAGGCAGGCCCAGGGATGGGGCAGGTGGCCGGGGCCCGTCTCTGGGCTGGCCTGCCCCATATGGCCAGGGCCAGCCCTCGCCGGTGGTGGCAGCGGCCTCGGATCCCCAGCTGGGGCACCGGCTGCAACAGCCTGGGGTCCCGGCTGCGGCTGGACCCCCCACCGGCGGCCCCCATTTCCAGGGCCGGGGCCGGAGCCAGCTTCCTGCCAGCGACCTCAGCCTCCCGTCCAGACTGGCTCCCTGGGGGGGGGGGTGGAGCGGCCCGCCTTCCCTCCAGCATGGGGGGGCGGGGCCCCGCTCCCCCCATGGAACAACGCTACCTCTGTGGCAGTCCCCATCATGAGCAATCTGGCAAGAAACCAGGCAGAAACCTGCCTGATTGCTGTCAAAAGATTCAGCAGGATCGACATGCTCTCATGAAAAGTTCTGATGAAAAAATGTTCCATTGGCAAATTTTGATGAGCTGTATTACTTGGGCTGTAGGTTAGAATTTTACTTTCAGTGGGACTCAAGTCCCTAAATATCTTACATGAGCTCTAAAGTCACTTAAATGCTTTCATAGAAAGTAAAATCCGGCTACATCTGCTTTACTTGATAGAACAATGTGACCTAATATTAAGGCATGATTTACACTAGGAATTTACTTTGGTATAGATCCATCTCTCGGGGGTGTGAAAAATCCATACCCCTGAGAGAGACAGCTAAATTAACCTATCCCCCAAGTGTAGACCAGCTGTAGGTCAGTTGACTTATCTACCACTCTTCAGGGAGATGAATTACCTAGCCCTGGTCTACACTACATGGGTACATTGATGAAAGCTGATTTGCATCAACCTAGCTGTGGAAGCGTCTTCACTGAAATTTGGCTCCCTCTCTACATCCATTAGTGACACCCATCCTCTACAGCAGAGTCACAGTCAACGTAATTTTTTAATGTAGATATGGACCTACTCTGACAGGAGAAGCCTGCCGATTGGCATATGTAGTGTCTACATAGAAGCACTACAGTGCAGCTGGGCCTCTGCAGCATTTTAAATGTAGACAAACCCTAAGCTACCTGTGTTCTCTGAAAAACTGCTACTAATCTGAGGAATGAGGATGGGGGTGGGAGAAATGTTCAATAGGAATCTGGTAGAAACACAGAAACGGGTCCTTAAATGTTTGGCCTATGGAGGTCAGAGCTGCGTGTTTAAATGGTAATTCAGTATAGAGAAAGGAAGGGATATGATCATAAAGTCCAGTTGTCAGGTGTCCAGCATGTCTCTATGGGGAAAAGAGCTCCAAACTCCAGAATAAGCAGTGTGATGTGTATTAGGGACCCTGGTCTGTGTGAGGCGGACAACAGGAGTCTCTTCCCAGTAGTGCCACTGACCTGCTATGTGACCCTGGGCAAGTTGCTTTCACCTTTCTCTCCTGCCGTTTGAACAATACTCACCTGCTTCGTTAAGCACTTTGAGATCTTCAGGTTGTAGATGCTAGTGGAGAACTAACTACCTTTCTTACTATGGAATTAATGAGTCAGATCAGTGATTGACTTCATGACACAGTACATCCTAATCACATGCTACTCTATCTGGTACAATGCTGTCAGGAGGGCTATTTGGGAAATAGTCACCGGAATTCAGCTGGTTGCCATAGTGACAGGCTAGATTAATGCCATAAGAAAAGAGAAGAGCAATATATTGTGCAAGGGATAACTTTGGTTGCAAGCCTGCAGTTTGAAATATCTCTGAGTTTCTGGGTTCCTGTGACACCAAAACAGACATCCGAGCTCTCAGGGCTCCTTGATTTAATTCTGTGTCTCCAGCTTATCTAAGATGAATAGATATCTGCTAGAAGATGAAAGTTCATGACAGGTGTAATAGAAAACACCATTGGCTACATGATCCCTGGCAGTTTTGTGAGTATAGTAAACAAGAAGAGAATAAGGAGCTTTCTCTTCCCTAAGTCCCAGCACACTCCCTGCCCCAGCTCTGCACAAGGGCCGGATGTTAAGAGCGGATGAGCACCATCTGCATTGTTTAGTAGGACTCAGATCCACAACAGGATTTAGGCTCTTAACTTCCAGTGATTTCAGTGGCAGTTTGGAACCTAAGTAACTGTGGACCGGAGCCTGACTGATGTATACAGATATGCCGCACTCCTATAACAGCAGGGATGATAACCGGCCCTGTCCTCTGGGATGTGCAGGGACTGCTCACACCAACCAACCCCAGGGCACAAACTATCCCAGAAGCATTAAAGGCGAAGCAAAGAGGCATTGTTGTACCATCCTAAGTATGACGTGGTATGCATGACCCCATGAGTCTGTTACAAAACCCATTCATGTCAGTGTCTTCTGATGGACTCTGGTGGGATTGGTGTCAGGGGCCATCTGAACCATAAGGAAATATGCTTCTTGAGGCAAATTCCCATCCATGGGGTGGTGCAACTTTAATGTGGCTCAGGGCAGAAAATGCACAGCCTGGCCATGCAGAGAATCAAAGCTCAGCTTAAATGTTAAAAAACAAGGAATGCATTACATTTGTAAGAGAGAAGCCATCGCGACTAGGCAGGATCCCAAATCAGCTGCCTCTACAGAGAGAGAGAAAGTGAGAAACAATGGTAGGCCAAACGTTGAAGGTCTTATCAAACCTACAGCCTTTACCAAGGAAACTTCACTTTGTAACCCTTAAAAAAGTATGCCTTTCTGCTGGTTAACTTAGTGGAAAGAGTTCCAAGAAGGGTTCAAAAGGCAATTTACCTACTAGGTTATGGACTCAGAATTGCACCTTCTAGCAGGTGTCCTCTTGTATTGGACTTTGGTAGCTTGTTGTTTTCACTTAAGTGCATTTATTTATTTGGGTTTTTTAAAAGCATACCAGTATTTGTTCTGATGATTTCAGGTAGCCTGCAGAGTGTCAAATATCTCAGCTGTGCACTCTCAACAGGCACTGATGACAGAGTAGGCTTAGTCATAATAAGATGAATATTGTGACTGCATAGAAACTAGAAACATAAAATCTTATGCCCACACACTTAATAAGCCACACGACTGTTGATACCAGTCAAAGGATTTCAGAGCCTTTCAAGTCCCCAAAACTAGATGCTACATATGTATCCCATATGCCTTTGGAAAAGGAGCCAGGGGTCAGAGAAAAGCACTGTAAGAGTGGGGGGCAAAGTGAGTGGTTGAATGAAAAAAGGTGACCCTTTAATATTGTCTACGCTTCCCAAGTGCCCATCTCTTTTATTTCACTTTTTAGCACTAGAACTAATCTGAAATCTGCATGCCAAATTTAGGCCCCGACCCTGCAAGAGGATTTGCATGGGCAGGTTCCCATTGAATGGACTGGGGCTCTGTGTGGATGCAGAGTTGGTTGCAGGATTGGTTAGTTTTTACACAACAAAATGAGTGGAGTGTGGCTGAAGCGCCACAGATTGCTGATGAAAGGGTAAGTAAACTTCTGAAAGATGGGAGAAGGGGTCTGGGCAACAAAACGGGTGGGGCCTAGAGCAGTGGCTTTCAAACTTTTTTTCTCGGGACCCAGTTGAAAAAAATCATTTATGCCCACGACCCAAAAATTACATCTTTGAGCAATACATTACAGTTTTTCGGTGGCGGCAACAGCAGGGGGCGCTGTGATTCAGTACCTGATGGTCCGTGACCCAGTACTGGGTCCTGACCCATGGTTTGAAAACCACTGGCCTAGAGGACCTTAACAGAAGCAACAGTCTAGCGGAGCTTAAAAGGAAAACAGGATTGAATTGGTTAGAAAAATTTATATATATTATACAAATAGTGCAAAATAATGGGGGGAAGGTGTTCATAACTTTTACTTTTCAGCATTATTTCCTCTTATAATTTTCCTAGAAACTTATTTTCAGCAGCACCGATGGATATATCCAAATCTTATTGACTCTTTTTTGTTTTTAAAGCTAAAAAAACCCAATGAAGTGGACAGTAAAGGATCCATAATCTAATAGCAATAGAGATGTGCAGTTAGTAGGTTACTAGCATATTTTCTGGAGGGCTGAAGGCTGAACGTACTTGAGGTACACACCAGCAGTGCAACGTGGTCTGGCTTAATGTTGTGGCCAGGACCCTGGGATCATTGTTGGAATAGTCTTTAGATTGTAGGATTGTTTCATTTTAGACCCATTAGTCGATTTGGATGTAGCTTTGGTGTTTATTTTGCTCTTGCAATATCTGCATTTCTCAAGATGTAATGCTATAGTCAAGTCTGGTATTTAGTTTGCCCACATGTAATTTAATGGAAGTTCAGAAATATAATGAACATCTTCAAAAATAACTTGCTGGATGGCCTGGATCTCAGTTTGATTGACCCTCATGACTCAAAGCAAAACTGAGTAAAAAACTCTGAATTTTAATCAACTTGCTTTACACGGAAACCCTGAGCTGAAATCCACTCCTAACTTTTGCAGTCTTCAAGTAGCCTGAACTCTCCATTCTGACATCTTTATGGGAAGGAGCCCATCAGCAGATTCCAAAATAAAGTTGATTCATTACATTCCTGTCCCATTGACCAAAAAAAATTAAAAATCATCAGTCATTGGTCTCTATTCTTATATTTGGCCTAGCCTCAGCATACTGGAAATCCGTGCATACAGAGAAAACAATTACAGTTTCTCATTAGAAATGGAGTTTTTACTAGGCAAAATCATACATAAGTACCCTTTTCTTCACTTCCAGCTTTCCATTCTAGCTGTAGAAAGCTAGTGATTTTGTGGATGAAGATGTATGAAAAATCTATGCCTTTATCGTGCTTTTAGGAAGTGGATTTACAGAGCGCCACTAAACCCAGATTTCAGTGTAAATGGCATCAAAGATCATATAGATGGCATGGCATAGCCAAATAAATAACATTTATTGCATGGCTCTGCAATTTATCACATGGATGTTGCCACCATATGCGTAACAGATTATGCAGATTTCTCCCATGTATAAGAGAGAAATGTCTCTGATCTTATTTATATAGAGTTAGCTACAATCTGCCTTGAGAGGCATGCACATGGACTCATTGATGTCTGCATAAGCCATGCAAAACATGTTAAATGGTACATACAGTATGCTACACAATAGGTTACACACAGTGTTTTCTTTTCCTTTGGCCTAAAAAGTCTGTTTCTAGAAACAGTCTTTGAACCATCACAGCTAGCGATAGGACTGGAACTGGCATTAAGGAGAACATTACCCACCTGCAGATTGGGATCTGTGAGGCCTTTGGCTACCAGGATGTTTTCAAAGTCATAAAACAACAGAGATGTACCAAAAACAAGCACATCAAGTAATAAACAACAAACACGCTCAAATATTCTTACTCTATACAGTCATTGGAGGCCAGTGGGAATAGCCATATGTCAGTCATTTTAAACAAAAAGTTTTGGTATTTAAGAAAGGAATTGGAGTGATTCCTGTTCTCCCCTTATTCTTTCTGTATCTCTTTAATCCTTTGTGCCACTGCTCTTTGGAGGATAATGAGGCCCAAATCAGCAAAGTACTTCAGCACTTCACTGAACATGCACTGTTAGTGTGGCGTTGACCTGATATCAATGGGACGATTCCTACTTAAAGACATGCATGTGCTTTGCTGGACTGTCACCACTGTCCTTCTGTGAATTACTGTATGTAGCTACAGTGTCTCTTTCTAAATGGTGTTGTATAGATTACAGCTATACACACATTTTATCTATGTATATTTGCATGTGTCTTATTATAGACATAAAATGTTTTTACAATCCTACATTGATATTTTTTTTAGTTGAATCAAAAAATAAGTGGGTCTTCAACTGAGTTCACAACAACATAGCTGCAGCTTAAGGCCCAAGCCAAGAAAAACAGGCTGCAGAAGTAAAAGGAGGGAGTGAAAGTTGCTGTACTGACGGGGTCTCGTGAATTCCGCTCTGGGTGGATTAAGCTGAGTGTTATCAGAGATGATGAAACACGGCTGACTGTGGTAATGAAATATTTATGAATGGGGAAATGATGCTGCATTCTGCAGTGGAGCGCAGGGGAAAGTGAAATTTCAAGAATGCTGTAATAGCAAAGACCTCCATTAATTATCAGAAGCAAGCTGTAATGCCAGTTACTATGGAAACAGTGTCCCCTATGTATTTTGCACCATTTTGGGGGCTCTGCTCACACTTTACTGTGGTTCACTGTATTTATTTTCTGCAAGGGAGATTTTGTTGTTGATCTTGTCCTGCCTGGCCTGTGTATACTGTCTGTAATCAACAAGAAAGAATTTGGTTACTTTAAAATTATAGGTGTATCGACTAAAAGATAGGGAAAGGCTTTAATAAGTACTTTTAGGATCATCTTTTATTGTGCATAGGGATAGAGGTGGCCCTTGCTAGGAAGAATCCTGTACATGGAACAGGATATTAATAACAATACATAAGCCTGGTCTACATTACAAAGGAGCTTTTCATCGATCTATTTATGCATGTGTCTACACTTAAATTTGTCTCTCAACAATTTAAGTTCCTTGTTACGGTGATGCAGTCACACCCACTCCTCCCCTGAGTGATTAAGCCATGGTTGATTTGCTGAGGTCGGCACAGCATGAGTGTAGCTGCTGTGTTATCTCTGTCAAACCTAACAGTCCTCCAGTAGCTGTCCCACAATATCCAGTACTCATTGCTCTGGTCACAGTTACGAACTTCATTGGCCATGGGTCACAGATACTGGAAGCCAGCTCCTGTCCTTTAAAAGCCACACATTTTTTTTAAAATGCCTTTTCCTGATTGCCCTTTGCAATCATTGGAGAACTTTATTTTAGCAGGTCCCTTTACCCCCTAACAACATTCAATATGGCTTAAGGGGCTACATCTATACCCCTACCATTCCACACTAGGGGACAGTAAGGACAACCACAGCTTCACATACGCAGGCCTGTGAGAACTACAGTTGGTGTATATGTAGCCAAAATGCACTGAAATGGACATAGAATCATAGAAACTGGAAGGGACCATGAGAGGTCATCGAGTCCAGTCCCCTGCACTCATGGCAGGACCAATTACCATTTTAAACCATCCCTGACAAGTGTTTGTCTAACCTGCTCTTAAAAACCTCCAATGTAGGACTATGTCTACACTTGTGAATTTAAGTCGACTTAGAGGGGACCCTACAAAATCGACCTAGAGCGTCCAAACTGGACACCTAGGTCAACTTCTAGGGGCTAGATGGACCTGGGACAGGTCCATGGTGGCAGGGGGGCACCCCTTGCCAAGTGCCAAGGGGCTCAGCCTTTGCCCCATTGTACCTTGGTACTTTATAAAGTTGCCTTAACTTTTCAAATGTAGACATAGCCACAGTGATTTTTTTATAGTTAACTTCACCAAGAAAACACATACACAATGAAACACTGACTGACCCATGAGGATGAACCCTACCCCCCCCCCCCCTTACCCCCTATCCGCCGCCAATGCCCAGGTCCAGGAAGCTAGAAAAGATTATAAAAGAAGGGGAGCAAAATCATGACTTGTTCTCCCTCTCCCTTTGACTCAACACCTGGAAACCTGAAAGACAAAGACTTGGAAGTAGGGGAGGGGATCCCAGGTTATAGGAGAATTCCAACCTGTGTATGGAAGGTCTATAGCTTGCTTGATCAGTGTAATGAGTAAAGACACGGCTTGATTCAAATCCAATCTAGTTAATAGACATCATAATGCTATTTTACCTTTATTTCTTAGGTACCCTACTTTGATCTGAATGGTTGTTACTTATAATCACTTAAAATCTATTTGTAGATCATTTTTTTCCTCTTGGTTTGGAAAATTGTAGCTCACATTAACAAATGCTGGTGCATGTTTCCTCCACTTTGAGGGAAGGGTGGACAGGACAATAAACTCCAGCTGTCAGGATTCTGACCAAGACAAGATGATACACTCCTGAGGTCCTGGGCTGGGGAGCTGGCTGGAGCTTCTCTATTGTTGGTTCATGAGTGGCTGTGGAGAGCATTCATTGAACTAAACTGGGTGTGGTCCCTGTGTGTGGCTGGCTGTGTAAGTGTAGCACTTGCCAGGGGTTTGTGGCTTGTCACAGCATGAAAGGAGGACTTGGCTGGTCAGACTGAGGGCTCAGCAGTATCCCAGTTCCTGGTACCTCCTGGGGAGGTGGGGGGGGGGGGGGTTCTGCATACCATCACAATACTTAAAGCTCATATAATACTTTATATCTGAAGTGCCTTGCTTATGTATTATTATGGCTACGTTACAGGTGGGGAAACTGAGGCACAAATAAGTTAAATTGTTTGCCCGAGCTGCTGTAGCAAGTCAATGTCCAAATTATGCCAGGAATAGGATCCAGGGCTCTTGCTTCTCACTCCATTACCCAGTCCACTGGCACTCAATGCATTCCCAAGACTTCAGCTATTTCAGGAAAAAATCCACTGCAGATACTAAAAAAAAACCAAACAAAAGTCCTGTGGCACCTTAAAGACTAACAAATTTCTTCGGGTATAAGCTTTCATGGGCTGCAACCCATTTCATCAGAGCCATCTGACAAAGTGGGTTGTGGCCCATGAAAACTTATGCCAAAAGGAATTTGTTAGTCTTTAAAGTGCCACAGGATCTTGTTGGTTTTGCTGTATACAGACTAACACAGCTACATCTCTGGAACCGCATATACTACGGAGGATTGGTTGAAAGTGTCCAGTGTGAATTCAGTTTTTAAAACTGTTTGTACTTGGTTATATCTGTTAGATATTCTTAAATAATATATATTGCAGCCACCATATTGAGCAATGTGAGTCCTACCCACCTTGGAAAAATTGACAATAGAGAAATTCTTTAACTGGTCTGGAAATTGGGTCAGTAAAATGGAGTCCAGTCAACTATAAAACTGGGTCTATGTTACGGCTCTAACCAGTTAGAAAATTTCCCCGGTGCAGCTAGATTCCTAAAGTCAGTTTCTGGATCAGCATGCATGAATCTTGTATGGGGAATGATCATGTGAGCTGGAGCCTATGGTGGAGACTGTTGTCTGAAATGAATGTGATGAAGGGATATGATAAACAAATCAGGGTTTTCAGAAGCACAAACTTCACCTTCTTCCCATCAACCTCAAATGAAGTCCCTGTTATGTCATCTTTGCCCAGATATCTTCCTGCCATTTAACGGGATAACTAAATTGACTTGACTTAGGTCAGGGGAAAGCTAGGCATCCTAGCTGCCCTCGCATAGCCTTGTCATCCTATTTTTACTTTGTGAATAATGGTGTCCGTGTGAGCAATAACCAAGAGAATAGCAGAATCCAGCTTTCTGCTGGCTGATGAATGGCCGCTGGCTGCTGATCAGGAAAGCAAAGGCTGAGGCTGTTCCAAAGAAGTGACACCAGTGTGAAAATTCCTTTCCTTGACTTCAAGGACAGAGGCATCCGCTAAAAAACTCTGACAACCTCACATCCTAGAAAAAAGAGAAACTTGATCTACGTCTACACTACAGACTTCTTCTGGCATAACTATATTTGGCCGGGGTGCGAAAAGGTGTAATCCCTGACTGTCATAGCTGTGATGGCCGGATCCCCTTTAGTGTTGTAAAGTGTACACATATTGCCCCATTTTATTCCCCCCCGCACTCCCTCTACCAATTGCCATATCTCAGTTATGTTTTGCTCTCAATTGTCCTACAGCACCTCTTGCTGCTCCTTTCGTTGCCTCCATATCTCAGCTCAGCCCCTTGCGTTTTCTTCTTTAAAAATGAACTATTTCTTGAAGGAACACACATACCTAAACTCATGCACAAGATCAGCCTTGAGGTCACAAAGATGATTCAACCTCCTTGACTAGAGGCAGACTATCCCCTAATGTTGGAATTGCTTCCCATCTCCAGAAGTCGGGACACCCCTTCCTCCCTCTCCCCCCCACACTTCGTCGTCATCAACTCCAGCCTGCCTAATGCCTACTTTTATGAAGGCCTCTGACAGAGCCATCTCCATTATCAATGCACCTTTGAATTCCACAGTCGGAACGGCATGCTTGTGTTGATGTGCATCTGCATTGCTTTGGAGCAAAGTCTCTTTCTTCTAAAGGGCTCCATTCTGTCTCTAGAAGGGGAGGAAACCCCCAGCACACCTGCCAGCAGTAGCACGCATGCCCATTCAGAGTGGCACATGGCACCCTTTGTGGCGCCACAGAAATTGCCACTCCTGCCACCAAAAGCCACTCTGGGCGGCTTCTTTAGGGGGTGGCTGCGATGCGGGGGATCCCCACCATGCACGTGCCTCAGGCATGCTGCTGCCAAAAGGAGCCACTCCAGATAGCTTGTTTCTGCAGTGTGCCTGGGGACCCCTAAGAGGAGCTGTTCCAGATGGCTTCTTTCTTTGGTGTGCCTGGGGACTCCCATCCGCAGGCATGCCGCCAAGAGGAGCTGCTTTGGGCGGCTTCTTTCTGTAAGTGGCTCCTTTCAGCGACATGCCTGGGACGCCCTCCCTCCCCCTGCCATGGCTGCCACTGAATTTCAGGGAGCTGCTGCTTTTTTTGGTGGAGGGGGCCACCAGCACCAGCTGAGAATCGGGGAGGAGGGGCCAGCATGGGGGTTGGCACAGCTCTGAGTATAGGTCAGTGCACAGCCATATTGTCCCACCTGGAGCATAGAGAGGCGCTGTGTCCCAGAGAAGCACAAACCACCACAGAATTCCTAAGTGCAAAGGGGAAGTGTGCAGCCGCTGACCCCCTTCAGAAAATATAGCATATTTCCCTAACACCTTCAGCCAGCTTCACTGGTCAGTATAGAAAAAAATGGGTTTAGAATTAATGGGTCTAGAATTAGGCCCTAATCCAACCCCTCCTTGTTCATGTGAATAAGATTTTGTACGCTTTATTCTTCATGCCATCTTTTGTTCTCTTGTGATTCCATTTCCCTTCTTGTTTTAGTTTCAGCATATGTATCCATCTAGCACAATGTGAATCTACATAAAGAAACCTTGTTTATACTATGTGAATGAAGAACCTCTCCTCTTCATTATCTTTGGAGTAGTAAGCACCCAGAAATCCTGTATTCACTGGCGTTTCTTTACTTAATTAATCATCAAGTGAACATGTTTGTAAAGAGTGTTCTGCACAGACCTCATCTTCACTAGGGAAAAGGGTGTGTTTTTAACATGTTAACTGAGAAGTGTTGACAGAGTAAATGGTAGTTGAAATACATCAGCTGATTTAGGTAAATCTCAGCTCCCTCTAAGGGTTTACCTTATCTACCTAAACAAACAAGGAGTCTGGAGTCTTTAAAAGTGCCACCTGTCCTTGTTTTTTTTTTTGCTGAACTAGACTAAGATGGCTACCCCTTTGGAACTTGTCTAGCTAATACTTGTTAAAATAGAAATTGCCCTGACTACCATAGGATTGTAACCACTGTTAGTTAACACATGTTAAACCCACCTTTTTGACATAGCCCAAATGTACCAGACAACACACGTTTATAGTGTATGCTTGGGATCTAACTAGGATACACTACAAATGCTTGTACTATGTAGCAAACATTTGGGAAGTGTCCATTCTGGCCTACATAAGGGTTGTAATTACCTTGCATTAACTGTCAATAATTCAAGTAAAACTCTAGTATAGGCATATCCAGAGAGGCACTAGGAGTATTCCCTTAGTTTATGGGAGTATGGGACTGTAACTGTGTGTGGTTAATGTGCAAGGAGTCACAAGAAGCAAGCACTTTGCCTTATCTCTTTTGCACAGCCAGTCAGCAGCTGGACACAATCTAGCCCTATATGGTTTGTAGCATTCCAGATGCACTAATAGCATTCTAATGACTAGCAATGATATGACTGTATGAATTTAAAATATTAGGAAGAAGAGGTAAGAAATTAGGACCTGAACCCCTTATTCATACAAGTGAGCTTTTTGTACATGGTTCTATTCTTTCTTTGCCAGAGATTCCACTTCCCTTCTTCTTGTTGGTTGCTTCTGTTCAGAACATGCATCCATCCAGTGTGGCATGACCCTACAAAAGGAACAGAGTTTGTATTAAATCTGTGAATGAAGAAGTTTCCTTCATTAACTGAGGGATTTTATGTCCATATTTCTGCTGATCATTCTTTCTGGTGCTATTCTGTTCAGCCTCTGCAAAGATTACTGGGTGACACAAGGGAACTGAAAAACCTTAGTCAAGGGCAGAAATATTTGGATTCAATCAGCAGTAAAAGGAATCCCTGAAAATTATAGACATTTTCTGAAATAGCTGTTTCCTTTGTCTGCAATGCATTCAATTCTGACTTCCCCCAAAGTGCCATTAAAATACTTTAATATTTGAAATCCTCTGCCCCCGGTTTTAATATTGTTCCTAGCTGGCGGTGATGAGAGGAATTCATTCTCATCAGAATGCAACCCATAAGGTCCATTAACATCAATGCAACTTCCTTCCCATCAAGATGCTGCTATAGCCTTAAGAGCAAAAGAAGTCAAAGCCTCTATTTTTCCAGCCCCTATTCCTGAATTCCAAGTAAGCAGTGCTGTTGCAACATTATACTTGTGTGTCCTTATACAAATCATCCAAGATCTCTGTGTCTGTGGACTACTTTCAACAAACTTGCAAAACTTTTATATAAATTCCTGTGGGAGGAGATATAAAGCTAAGACTGCAGTTCTGTTTTTCTTTTTTTTAAGTCCCCTTTTATCCTATTTCCAGAAGCAGGTATTAAGCCACAAGCACTGAATGCAGAGTTAGGCTGGAGCCAAGTCATAAGATCTAATTTGGCTTTATGAGCTAAAAACATGAGATGAGCTATTGGAGAAGACTATATACAGATGCCAAAAAAAAAAAAAAAGTGCTAGTGTGTAAGGTCACTCTTCACTCAGGGAGTGAAGAGATGCCAGCATATTCTGTCCTTGGCTTATCCTTGGCTTCCTCAAGTTTTTATTTTTGCCCACATCTTTCTAGTGCATCAGGTAGGGGGTGTGCATATACCCAAAAGATATATTTAATAAGCTTGGATGATTTCTGGATCTGTAAGTAAACGTTTAGATGGGGAATAATACTGCTATAAAACAGTGTGAACTTAATTTAAAATGATGCTCAGTCTGTTGATATGATTTTGGTGTGCTTGCAAAATTCTGCTGAAGTGAATTATGAGGCACCCCAAATACCTGAAACTTAGAGTGCTAAGTGAGAGAGGCTACAAGTTGTCACACAGCTACTGAGGAACAGTGTCCTTTATGATCCTGTAAGAAACATCACATAATTCAGAGACATTTGCAAGGCCCTCTGGTGTCATTCTTCAAAGTTTCACGACAGCTCCTTCAGCTTTGACTGCAAGCTAACTTCAGGTCCAGATATTAAATGGCATTCCCTGCTTTATAGATCCTTAACCCAGCTGTTCCCACCTGTAATTAGTTAGGTACTTACTGTTGCAAATAAAAAGACATCAGAGGAATTGTCCTTGTTAGAAAAATTCATGATGACAGAAACCCAATCAGCATTAGAAACAAAAAATTCTGTTTGTTTTATCACCGTTGTAGCTTGCCAAATCCTTACCTTGTCCCTTGTGATTCTTTATTTTCTCAGAATTATGTCAATACCAGAGACTGGTCCAATCCAAAATCCCACTACTGTATTCACCCAAACTTTGGATCCAGAGTTTGACCAGGGCCCAGCTCTATGTGGTATACTGGGGTAAGAGCAGGGGCTTTATGGGCTTAAGCCTGGACCCCAGTCAAAAAGGGGGCCCCAGGCTCCAGCCCCTAAAACCTGTGCAATAATCCGGCACCCACCCGGCTCAGTGCCAGTAGGGCAGAAACGCTGAGAGCATTCCTACCCTGCCTGTGTGTGTGCGCGCGCGGGCAGGGCCTGGGGGCCAGAAGCTGGGCTCTGAGTACCTGCCCAATTCCTGGGTCATCTAGCCGGCCCCCAGGGGAGCAGGGGGGGCCAGACCCTTTTCACTCCACCCAGGGGGTGAGGCCAGCTGGCTCACAGCAAGTCTGCTGCCCTCCGGCCGCTCTGGCAGAGACTTCCAGGGCCCATGGCCCTGAGGGGCTGTGTTAGGGGCCTCCATGCTGCACACCAGCCATCCCCCCAACCAGACTGGCTGGTGTGAGGCAGAAGTGCCCTCTGACCTCCTCCCCCCCATGACGGGGGTGGGAGGGGGCATGGTTGGGGGGCTTGTGGTGGAGAACAGCCCAGGGGCCCCAGGCCAGTTAAGAGATGAAAGGAAATGGGATATAGTCTTTTAAGCCAAGATTTTCAAAAGTGACTAGTGATTTTGGAGGGCCTCAATGTCTCAGTAAAGACACCTTCAAGGGGCATGGTAGTCAGAAAGTGCTCAGCACTTTTTCAGGCCCCTTTAAGGTGTCTCAAATTAGACATCCAACATTGCTGCTTAGTCACATTTGGAAATCTAAGCATATAGCTTGCTGTGTTTCAGATCACTGTATTAGACATGAAGTGCTTGCATTTAACTAATTGATGAGAGCAGAAGTTTGGAAGATCCATCCTTGCTCCCACTTGCATGCTCCTCTCTCCCTGACAGAACCTTGACTGGGGAGCTAACAGGATTAGCCAGCTGATTTCTTTTTTACTGGGTTTTGGTGCAGTTGCTGCATAATCACCTCTACCTGCTGTTGAGAGCAAACATTGAGGTTTTAAATATTTTCTATAAAGAGCTATTTATTAACCAAAGAGAGCTATTTATGTACCCTGAGATAGGTAAGTGCCTGGATTTTAGGGGAGGAAAAATCAAATCTTTAAAGGTTAAAATTAGCTGTTAGATTGCAAGGGTGAAACCACCTGAGTTGCAACCCTGCTGCTTTTAATGGGCAAATGAGGTATTTCATGTGCAATTGCTTAAGTGATTATTGAAACAGATGCCATGTTTCAACAGCACCTTCGGCAGACCATGTGACTTTTCAGTAGGGAAAAGTAAAGCCTCATGACTGGTGAAATTGCAGAGGAGAGCAATGGATTCCTTCCATACAATGGAATATTTACATGCAGTGAGTATTTCAGTTTAGTGTAAGTGCTAGTCATTAACTATTCGTTGTAATGCACTAATTAGGAGGACCTCATTGGGCACTCATGCACTTCCTTAGAAGTCCTGCTGTACTTCCGATTCTCTGAAGCATTATCTGAGCTGAGACTCACAGTGTTTGTCAATCTAGTAGTTGTGCTAAAGTGCTATACAGTTCTAATGCACTTCCCTGTTCTCCATTAATCTCCTGCATTCTCTTTTAGTTCTTTCTAAATTAGAATGGGACTTTTCTCACTTTGTCTGTTCTAAAGCTTAAAGAAGGGTGAGCAAAGTATCCTGTCTCTGAGTTTGATATACATGCCTTTGGCAGGGCTCAGTTCTTGAATGGTGCTGTACCAGCTATCCAGCATCGCATGCCCCAACTCTGCGCCTCCAGCTTTTGTCTATATTAGGGATTTTTCTGCTTTCAGCTATCCAGGATCAGCCACCAGTGGAGCAGCCCCCACCCCTAGTGCATACCTCTAGTATAAACACCAGAAGTGCAATAAACTCCCCCCAGTGCAAATGCATCTTTGCTCATCCACTGTAAGAGCTACAGTTACACCAGTGGCTGGCCACTAATGGTGCTAACTGGGTCAAATCCTCAATGTAGACAAGAACTTGTATGATGCAGGGGTAAAGCTCCCCTTTATATCAGGGATCATAAGAGGAAAGGAGATACTTGGTTGCAGTATAACACTTTGCATGCAACTTTCATTCCTTATACAATCTGACAACAGCTTAAAGCAGCAAGTAATCAGACAGTGGCAGAGAGAGAGAACCTTAGGTTCACATGCTCATTTAACCCTCCCAGTCATACTCAAACTAACTAAGGGTGGCCAGCCCAAAGTCAGATTAGATGTGGCAGCTTGGTGGGGTGGAGGAGCTGCTGTGCGCAGAGGTGCACACCCCAGATGCAGGTGGATGGCAATTTCTACCCCCGGTTTCGGGGCATGATGCCTTGACTATGGGTAGGTATTGTATTTTGCATTCGCTCTGGTCCCCAAAAAGTCCCCATGGTGTGATGATCTTCAGTTGGTCGAAGGTCATTGGTCCCAAGAGGTGGCTCGCTTACCCATATTAGGGAGTCTGGCTGTTCCTTACCCCACCTCGCTTTTCAGCCTACCCAAATTACCTACCTACTTTCATATTCATACACTCACCCAGATGTTCTCCTTTTGCAGCCAAATGACCATGCATACCCTTGTGCAAACTAACTGATTTGAGAAAAGATCTTGCATAACAGATCATTGCAAATAATACTTTGGATACTACATGACAGAAATGTTTAGGTAAAAGGCTGTGAGTGATTTAAAAACATTTCTTGGAAACCTGTAAAATCAGCAGCTGACCCTAAGTAGCTTAATAGACTAATTTCATTAGACTTAAGCCACTGAGGCCTCTAGCCCCTAAAGATTCTAACCGGCCCATTTCCCCTATCTGTCCGTGACACTTGCTGACTCCTCACCCCTTTCTAAAACATGTTAATATCCACCTCTTCTCTATTGTCTTCACTCAGTGAACTGCAGACCAGGTCTCGTCACCTGTCCCATTAGTCTTTCATGTCCTTTTATATCTCTCCTTGTCTACTAGCACCCCGTAGGTTTTGTAACCTATACCTTCTGACTGAGTAATATGACTGAGAAGTTGTACAATTTAAAGTGTATAGCTTTGTGCTGTTGCATTATGTACTCATCATACATCAGGAAGAGGGAAAAGGGCTTTCTGCAGAGCTGAAGTGGACAGGTACAGATCAGTAACCAGGGAGTGCTAGTCACTGGAGGTGTTTGTGAGCCAGCAGGCAAATATTAAGCTTCTCCATACTAAGCAAAGTGTCTCTTGCAAAGGACTGGATGGAGAGGTAAGAAATGACTTGTACTGTTTTGCAAGGGTCACTGTACCAAAGTCTATGTATGTAAGTACTTGTATGGTCCCTTCAACATAGTGGGTGAGCTCCTTACGATCTCATACCGCCTTCATCTTCACAATACACCTGTGAAGTAGGACAGTGCTGTTATTAGTCTATATATAGGGAAGGGAGGCACAGAGGGTGCGTCTACACTTGTAAATTAAGTCGACTTAAGCTTGCTTAAATTGACTTAATTTACTCTGCGTCTACACTACACTTTCCTTAAGTCGACTTAAGGAAAAATTAAGTTGACTTTCTAAAACGTCCTTTTAAGTCGACTTTCTGCTTAAGTCGACTTTCTAAAGCCAGGGTGGCTGGCACAGCCACAGCCTGGCGTGCCCCCCCAAAGGGCAGGGCACAATGGGGCAAAGGCTGAGCCCCCTGGCACTTGGCAAGGGGTGCCCCCCTGCCACCATGGACCAGTCCCAGGTCCACCTAGCCCCTAAAAGTCGACCTAGCCATCCAGTGTGGACACTCAAGGTTGATTTTGTAGGGTCCCCTCAAAGTCAACTTAAAATTGAAGTGTGGACATGCTAAGTTGACTTAACAAAGTTGACTTAAATTAACAAGTGTAGACATAGCCAGAGAGACTAAGGACGTAGAAATAAAGCTGAACCAAGATCTTCTGAGTACGCACCCTGTGTCTCTAATAGTTTGTTCCTCTTTAAGAAGATATTCAGATAAGTGACTAGGCATTGTAAGCTGACACTGTGGCAGTGTTTGAGGAATGTACAGGTGCCTGAGTTCCTAGAACCATGTTCTTCTTTCGGTCCTTCCAAGAAAAAGAAAAGGTTCTTGGAGTCTCCATCCATGTGCATCCCACGTCCATTGGCCAGACACTTTGTTAGGTGTCGTGTTCATACACACCACAAGTGGGATCCATAGAGCCTAAACATCTCGAAGAACAAGTTTACTGGAAGCTAGGTAATTGTGTATGCTTTCAACTCTGCTAGCTGAAAATCTCTCCCATATCCTCCAATGATTTCCAAACCCCCTCCCTGACCCCAAGGACAAGTATGGACCCCCTTCAACGGCAAAAGAAAAATAAAGCCTTTACATTCTCTGTTTTCAAAGAGCCCCAATTCCTCTAGTTCTTGAAATTCTCTTACAAGAACATTGCCTCTCCAGTGACAAAGCCCCTGACATCTTCTGTAGATACCCAACTCCCATATGACCTGCACCTCAAGCTGCTCACAGAGTATGCGACCACTCCCCGCACGCAATTCAAGTTGGCTTTGTGCAAGGCCTTGACTCTGACTCCACAGTTGATATGTTCCATGTGTGCATTATAAACTGCTCGCCTGCCAGTAGACCAAACTACTCTACTGGGTACTTGAGGGAGAAAGATCGCATCACTGGTGTAATTCCACTGACAATAGCAGAATTATACTGGCGGTGAATTTGGCTTAGAGCTTAATCTGAGGAGAGGAAGAATATTCATTTAGAAAACGAGCTGAACTCAATTCTAAGGTGATCGTAGTGGAGATTATATTTTGTGGAATAAAGAGGGTTCTACATAGCCTGCAAAAGCTACCTTCTGTTCTGTTTTTGAGAACTGACTGTTCCGTTTGGACTTGTGCTCTGTATATGACTGTATAGGCTTCTCCTCCCTTCAAGTATCTAGTGGCTGATTTGTGTGCCAGGAGATTTGTGTAGAGACTGGCTAGCCATGAAGTATGTCTTATGTTTCGATGACACTTAGGGCTTCTCATTACTGTTATGTGAGATGGGCATCCCTGAGGAGGACTTCAATGAGAAAGGTGATTCCTTATTTTAGATGCTACTGTTGTAAGTATTATTACTCTTCTTACATTTGACACAGTTCTCATCCATAGATCTCAAAGATGTTACATAGGAAACTAGGTGTCGTTATACAAACAGGGAAACTGAGAGAAAGAGAAGAATGATGGTGCCAAGGTCATTCAGTAAGTCAGTAGCAGAAGTAGAAATAAATCTTAGGTTTCCTGCTTCCCAGTCCAGTGGCCTTTGTGCTGGGCCATTCTAGTTGTAAAAGATTTTCTGCCCCACTCTTCTTTACTTGTGATAGAATTACTAATCACTGGGGTGGGGAGTTGAATTATTGAGAACTGTTACTCTTTTCAGTCTTAGCTTTTGTCTGTTTTTCTTTGTGCCCATTCTCCATTTATGTAGCTTAGCCCCATGTATTATGTTTCGTTCATTTATCTTCAGGCCTTTTGCCCTGCTGCTTGTACATCTCTTGACATTCACATGGAGAATTTCTACTGTGGTTTACCATCCTATTTCTTTCATTTGGGCAGGGCTTCTTAGATTGGATGAAACAGGAAATTTTGTTTCCACACATCTTTTTAAGGATTCTGTGTTACTCCAGGTCACCTAATTTGATTTCTCAACATTTTATTTTATGTATTTATTTTATAGGCCTCCTTAATTGTTCTCTATTTTTCTATCTAGGTTGATCTCTATCTCTTTCCTCCTCACCTTCTGCTCAGAAAGTTTTCTGCAGCATTGCTTGGCCCATTTGAGCTCTCAGCTCTTTAAGACCAAAATGTGTAATAAAGATCTATTGTAATGTGCATCACAGAAATTCTAAATAAGGAACAAAACATAGAGTAGCAGAAGAGCTCATTAAGGTCATATCTACAGTGCAGACTCTACACTAGAACCACTTGATGGACATAAGTATACTGGCCTTGTGCAGATGCAGTTGTGCTTTTACTAATATAATTTATTCCATACCAGTCTATGTGAGCTGGGAATCGCACCTTGACCACTGAGTGTAGACATAGCCTCAATGATTTAGCAGCCCAAGTCCCACTGACTTTCTAAGTCACTATTTAAAATGGGACAGAGGCTCCTTAGTCACTTAGATGCTCTTGAAAATGTTACCCTAGCTCTTCAATGGTGTAATCAGCTTAATGCCTTTGAATGCACTGAAGTTAGGTCAATTTATAATACCCCAGGTCCTTGAGGGCAGCACACAGTGCAGTGCTACATAATCAAGTTGAGTGGCAGCTCTGAGACCTCTCACTTCTGGTTTGAAGTACTGTCAAGTATAATTGTAAATGGTTTTTAGATGTAAGGTCTGCATGTCAGCATATGATGGAATGTGAGGGTTTTTAAGCAGGTCCAGTGAGTACCAACAGCCTGCCAAGTCCATGTTCTATCTGCAAATCTGGGTGGTATCACCCAGCTCCAAGGGGTACTTGAAGTGATGATGGGGGAAGCACTGCCAGAGATGACTTCTCTGTAGTATCATCTCAGTTGTCATGGTCACCACTGGAAGAAGGGTTGATTTATTTGCTCCACTCTGGAGGGTAAACTGAGCAGGGGATTGAAAATCTGTTTTAATGTCACTGAGTGATGTCAGGTGGATGTGAGGTGACGTAGGAAGCAAGACAATTAAAGCGGCTACCCTTGATCTGATATTAGCAGAAGGTTTTCCAGAAGTTGTGATAGATGTAGATCCCCCACCATTGATTTTTTTTTTTTTTTGTACCTGTCCAAGCATATTATGATAAAGTGGGCTTCTTAAAAACAGAGTTGTTACAGTAGCTTTGTGAAATGTTGATGATGTAGTTATCTGGGAACTCTTGAAGCATCGTGATACACAGATCATTAGAATTCATCCTATCTGTTGCTATCTTTTTTACAACACTCTGTGCCCCCTCACCAAAGCCTGGCATTATAAATGTGGTCATTTGGAAGTGATTTGACATCATCCTGATTGCCGGGTCTGACTCCATTATAAAAGAATTACTTCCATGGAAAGTACAGTTTAATTTCCTCCTGGTATGTGAACTGTATATGCAGACCCCCTCAGACAGAAAAATTGTTGCAGAAGAGAATGTGCCAGGTGGTAGAGAATAGTTACCAAAGAAAATCAGCAGGTGTGAGTAGAAACTTCCTGTGGCTGTAGAAGGAAGGAATGGGTAAATTGATTTGGGAAGATGACACACTGCACCCCAAGTTACACCCTCATGGTGTGATTGTATATCGTTCATGTTCCGCCTTATAGTGTAGCTGTGTATCGTTCGATGCAATGTTGAACATTATTGTTACGGTACTATGTTTATTGCAATGTCGTATGTATGGTTATGAAGCTCTGCTCTGTAACATTTTCAAATATATGTCTTGTGGCTGGAGGCAGATCTAGGCAAACACTACAAGCAGGTAGGTAGTTTCCATCTCACTAAGGTAAGCATAAAATAAACCAGCTCTTCCAGTAACAATGGACTAGCCTAAGCCCCGACAAGGGAGTAATCATTGACTTAAGTGAGGGAAGCCATGCTGGAGATTCTGTCACCTGACCCCAGAGAGGAGCGAAGGAACATGTTAAAGGAAAAGATATTTTGCAGTCTCTGTCTCTCTTGCTTTCTTCTGCTTTCACCTACAAAAAATAAGATAAGGTTACTGAAAGTGTTAAGCTTAGTTTAGATTTGCAGTTTGCCTTTATTTCATTCTGATCAAATCTGACTTATTTTCCTCTGACTTGTTTGTTTTATCTAAAGCAGTGCGTTTGATTTGAAGTGAGTCAGATTCCATTTAAAGTGACAAAGCCAGTGCATACCCATTTCTTTGATAAAATAAATGAACTAATGATGAACTTGCTTTGTTTCGTTGGCAGCACTAAACATTGCAAGATGGAGGTTCCTAGGTTTGCATCTGGGACGGGGATGTATGTTGGGGTCATTCTATTGTATAATCCCATGAGTGGCTGGCCAGAAGCAGGATTTCACACAGAACAGCAAATGCGAGAGGGGCTCCAGGAGTGAGGGATTGGGATGACACCAGTTCAGATTACAGAGGGGAATGTCACAGAAGAATCTATAGTGGCTTGGGTCACTTTTATGCAGGGATGTCATGGGTCAACTTGCTGCAGATGCCTCCTATTTCTTCCCAGCATCCCCATTTATTTAAAGCTTTGGCTCAATTAGGTTATAAAAAGTGGAGAATCTGGATTTCTTCCCACCATCCAGTTCCAGCAACATCCAGCTTCCCAAGCCCAACTACTTTGGAGACGGTCCTTTTCACATGCATGCCATTCCTATCATGAGATCCCCCCAAAACTTTTACCTCATTTCTTGTAGCCACTGTTGAGTGGCTTAGTGGCCTAAGCATAAAGTTGGAGTTACTTAGATTCCCTAGAACTACAGGTGGCAATTGTGGCAGAGTCAGTGAAACCCTTTATCTTTCTCAGGTGGATAAATTGAGTCCCATGCGGTTTACTGAATGTTGATGTTTGTTGACCATAGTGGGCAAAATGTTTTGGAATCCATTGTGCTGAAATGTGCTGAATGAAAGAGATTTGGCTCTGATTTTGGTCTGACACCAATTTAATCAAGAGCAAAAACATTAAAAACAATGGAATCACTCCTGTGTAAAACAAATGGAAGTACAATCAGAATCATGCCCCCCATTATTATTATAACATGAGCATGCTTCTCTCCCAGGCCTTCTAGTCTCTATTGACCTAGGAAGTAAGAAATTTGATCTGAGAATAAGACATGAATCTTTCACATGACATCAGCAAGCACCAACTGAAAGGCCCCTGATCTGGCCTGCTAATTTTTTTATAAACCTCAAATAACCCAGAGATAGTGCAAATAGCAAAGATTATTTTAAAAGATACTTTAAAATGTGTGTGAACTGATAGAGAAGTCACCAATTTGGAGGCTAAAACCCTTGTGATTACAACTATGTAGTATGCAGTGTGACTGGAAATAAGGAGGAATTCCTATCCAATTTGGTGATAATGTACTTGATGTTCTTTGTAAAGGACTTTAGGATCTACAGATGAAAAGCATTATATGAGTATGATCCTACACCCATTGAACTCAATGACAACATACTCACTCCTTTAAATAGGGCCATGATCAAGAGCTAAAGA
The DNA here is from genome assembly GCA_007922175.1 of Pelusios castaneus. Classification (NCBI taxonomy): domain Eukaryota; kingdom Metazoa; phylum Chordata; order Testudines; family Pelomedusidae; genus Pelusios; species Pelusios castaneus. The sequence continues at coordinate 20,854,759 of ML685780.1, forward strand.
TTATCATTTGTAAAAGTCTGCAGTGGCCAAATAATTTGTTGTATTATGATATTATATTTTCTTTACAGACAAATCTATACTTTTCCCTACTCTCCCCCTTTCTAATTTTTACACCCGATCTATAAGTGCTCATAAAGGGAAGAGGGAATGGAGTAGTAAGTGCCATGTAAATATGGTGGGTAATGAAAACAGGATTCCTGTTGTTGCTTCCTGTAGTAACTTGCTCTACATGGACCGATGCATATACCAAATGAGACTGCACTAATATATCTTATCAAGCCATGAGGCTGCTTAGTACAAAATAAACTGGTATTTTGTCTCATTCTTTATTGTTCCCACTGTTTTTCTTATGTGTCAGACTTTAATCACCCTTTCGTGTTCTCACTGGAGAAATTCCCCTTAATCCTGTCCTGCTCTTACAAGATTTCTTCTTTCCATATTAGATGTTCCTCTCTGTTCCATTTACATTAATAGACCAAAACCCGGGAGCTGTTATGTTCTCCAACCTAAACTCATTTGCTACATTCTGGACAGCAGAGAATCCCTCTTCTTGTTTAGTCTTTTAGCTGGTTTTAAAATATATCTGGAACCCACTCCCAACTAGCAACATGAGAAGTGCAACTTCCTGAGCTCTGCCCACAATCCCCCTGCAGAAATATATGGTTATAGTTTTAAAATATCTCTCTTCTTACTATTATTAGGAGTTTTAATCGGGTCTGGTTGTGGTGTAGAGGGGGTTTAGGTTTGTCTTATCAGTTTGGCTCTAAAGTGTAGGAAATACACCTGCAGTATCCTCAATTTGTAAAAAAAAAAAAAAAAAATCAACCACAAACCATTAGCTCTTTGGCTTGTTCAGTAAGGGGTTGATTTTAACATCCTCAGCATCTCCATTACTAGCTTTGCCAGACATCTGTTTTCCATCATTTATTCTTTGCTGATGTTGGCTACAGAGAAAAGCCTAGAATTTTTAATGACTCTCTATATACAGCAGATAGTGGACTCTAAAATGAGTCTTAAACTTCCTCAATGTAATAAGAGGAGGGAGAAAGACAACACAGGAGCAGCCCCTCAAACCAGAATCTGGCATGACAGGGATTCTTCCGGTACAGCCGCAGCCTCCCATTGGTCAGTCTGATTCTGCAGCGGTCTGCACCTTCTGTGGTCCAGCCCTCTTGCCAGGACAGCTTTTCACTTCCCTTCAACTTAAGAAAAAACAAACTAAAAATTGAAATTAACATCCAGACAAACCGTTCTTTTACTCCTCTTGTTCTTCACCTCTAATCCCAGGCCCTGCAGCGTTCTTCTACAGTCCTTAAACTGAGCACTGCCTTCTTCTTGGAGGCTCTTTTCCTCCTTACAGGTTCTCCCACCTCCTCCCCTCCCCTCCCCAGAGACTATGACAACTTTCTCCTGGGACTTCCTTTCTTCTTACAGACTCCACCTCATGACCTCCCACAGGAACTTAATCTGCTCCATATGGTTCTTTCTCCCTGCAGCAGTCTACAGCCTCTGCCATGGCACCTTCCTCCCAACTGTGATCTCTCCAGTTATCTTCTTTCCACTGTTTTTCTTTCTGAAAACAATTGTTGTTTGTATTATCATAGTGCCCAGGAGCATGATAGACTGTGGGCTCAGCAGATTTGTGGTTATAGAGTTTTTATTGGCCTCACAGCAATGGACAATTTTAAGGAGGGGATTGAAGGAGAACAGTAATGTGAATTTGTTGAGTGTGTGGGGAGCTCCTCCCAAGCATGAAGGATAGCATGGGAGAAAGCACAAAAGTGCCTGTTTGAAAATTTGATAAGTAGGCCAACTGGAGGCAGGCGCTGGCTTTCAATACTGAAAGAGAGAGAATAGGTAGGAAGGAGACAGGGTGTAAAAGACCTTGAAAGTGAAAACAAGCAGCTAACATCTAATGCAATAGAGAGGAGGAAGCCAGTGAAGAAATGCAAAGAGAGGGGTTCATGGTCAAATGTGATGGTTAATTTCCATAGGTTCTCAGACTGGAGGTTGAGATGTGCAAGGGGATTGTGGGCAGAGGTCAGGAAGTTGCACTTCTCATGTTGCTAGTTGTGGGGGGGGTTCCAGTAACTGGAAGCAAGGTGTCAAAATACAAAAGGCTGAGAACCACTAGGTTTTGGGACAATGTTAACTGTAAAAGGGCTATGACTGTGTTCAAAATGGTTCTGTTATCCATAGACTATCCATAGTGCTTTTGCAATGTTTGTGTGATTATCCTGATATAAAGGCAAATAATATGTACAGAGGCTACCCAGCCAAGGATCAGTTTATATTGCTGGAATGTTTGGCTGGTGTTATCAATGCATATTGAAAGTTCTGAACAGCTGTGTTACAATAGGAGAAATCTAATAAGACTGTCTGGTGGAAATATTTGAGTCCAGGCAGTATCCGTATCTAGGGCACTGTTGGTTTGAAACATTTTACTGGCTGCTGATCTGTATGCGTTGTGCTGAACGGTTACAGCCTTCTCTCTGCAGTTGCATTGAACCTGGGAACAGCGTTACAAGGTTCTCTATGAAAGAGCACAAGGCATAGGTTATTGTTCTTTTCATTTAGCAAATGCGTAATTGTGCAGAAGAGCTGGGCTGTTATTAGATTGAGGCTTTTACGGTGTGGATGCTGTCAGCATTCACTTGAGTGCCATGGGAAAAAAGAAGTTAAGACCAACAAGTAGGTGTAACAACAGCTGGGTACTTGGGCTGTGGGAATTCTGGAAACCTGCCTGCTGTTTTTGCTTCCTACCTGTAGTTTCGCAGATTAGATTGAAAGCTATCACTTGAACAGTTATATCCCTAAATCTTATTGGGTCTTCAATTTTCTCTGAACGGCTACCATCCTGCATACCATTTTGCCCTATTAGGTCTGAAAGAACAGGGCTACACAAAAATGATACCCATGTTTTTGCAGTGGCTTCTGGGATGCCCATTCTTGATGTCTCAGAAGTGTCGTATATTTAGAACAAACAAGGAGTCCTGTGGCACCCATTCTGTAAACTCCCCACCTTCAAAGCATCTGACAAAGTGGGATTTTCTCCCGTGAAAGCTCATGTGATAAATAAATTGATTAATCTTTCAAAGCATCACAGGACTCTGTTTGTTTGGCTGAACTAGACTAACACGGCTACCCCTTTGGAACTTGTCATACATTTAGAACGTTTGCTTAGCTAGTAAACTCTTTTGGACAGAGGCTGTCTTTTTTTATGATGTGTCTATAGCACATGGCATGATGTGCTGATCCCCCCCCCCCCCCCGGCTGGGATCTCAGGGTGCTACTGGAATGCAAATTAACAATAATTAATATATGTTAGAATGTATTTTTATTTGTTAAACTTTTTCTTTTTTAAAAATTGCAGTGCACTTAGCACCACAGAATGGATGCAACACAGAGCAGCTATGCCAACTTCCCTATCCAAGTGCTTGAACCCAGAGCTGAGGGAAACGCCTTTGAGGCCTAGAGGGCCATTTAGTCCCTGTGCCCTATTCTGCCTTTCATTTGTCAATCAAGACTTCAATCAAAGACACTGGTTATTAAGGTGGGTCTTGTGAATGGCCACTCAAAACTGTACAGAGATTTCCCAAGTATTCATAGGTTATTTACCAGCCAGTTGAGGTTAAATATTGACAATATTACCTAGATAGGTCCCATGCACTATCAACTCCCTGAGCCAATGACTCAGACTCTATGGTCAGAATGGACCAATATTGTTATTTAGTCTGACCTCCTGCAGAATCTCACCCACCCACTCCTGTAATAAACCTCTAACCCAGGGGTCAGCAACCTTTGCCGATCCCTGTGCCACTCCTCCTCACCAACTCTCAGCTGGTGCCAATGGCCCCCTCTGCTGGGGAGCGGGGGGAGTGCCCACCACCTGAAAATTGAGCAGCGGCCACAGCTAGAATGGCAGAGGAGGAGGTCCCCAGGCACACTGTGGAAAGAAGCTGCCCGGAGCAGCTCCTCTTGATGGCATACCTGGGTACTGATCCCCATGGACACCATGGAAGCTATTCTGGCAGCTGCTTTCCGTGGTGTCCCCAGGAATGCCGCTGAGAGAAGCCATTCCGGGCAGCTGCTTTGGCTTGGTGATGCCACAAAGGGCATCGTGTGCCGCTCCAAATGGTGACCCCTGCTCTAACCTCTTTACGGGTCTCTTTTACAGGGCCACCTCTGGGAGCTAACGACTGCTAAGTAATTAATTGATAAATAAACAATATGAAGCAGATAGTGATTAACTTCTTCAGGCTCATGGAAAAGTCTTAATCAGTAACATCTGTAGATACCACTCTCACAAATGCTAATTTGTAATAATGAATGCTACATCAAAGATATAGTCTTTTATTCTTAATCAAGTAATTCAAGTCTATTTAAAAGTGTCCCAGAAAGAAGGGGGCCAGGGGGGGTAATGCCCTTCTGTACTTGTTTATAATGTTTGTTTTTTTTTTAAAGGAAAAAAACCAAACTGAATTTCGTTGAATGTTTTATTCTGCTTGGTTTTTTTACCTAAGGCATATCAGCAATATTAAGTCTTGCTCTCCCTATTTTGGCTGGAAGACTGGTTGGATGGCACAGAGATGTGAACTGGTGATTTTCTCTGAATTAGTTTTTGAAGGGACAGAAACGTGGGATCCTTAATGGGGGGAGAGGGAGGGGGAGGGGGAACCTTTTTCTCCTAAGTGTTTGAGTTAAAGCTATGAGCAAAAATAAGAGTGTTTTGAACTATCAAAATGAAAATCAAGGAGCATTTCCATGGTATTCTTGAGTCAGAGGCCTACTACTTCTCCAGTGCTTAAGAGGTAGCCAGGGTTGGTTCTGTAGGAAGGCCTTAGCAGCTAAATCCTGTTCCTTGCCATTTTCTGTTTCTGAGAAATGAGCTCTCTGCTGTAGATTTTGGCCATTAAATCTGTCAGGCATTTGCCATAGCATGTAAACACAGTTTTGTTATTTTTAAATATTGTAAGGGAGGATTCCAACATGATCATATCTTCCCAGAGTTGTGCATGTATCTGACATGTTCCTAAATGCCATACATGTATGTTACATTCTATTGTCCTTCTAAGGCCATATCTACTTTATGGACGCGTAGCGATGGCACTGCTGTAACCTTGCAGCGTAGATGCAGACATCAGCAACAGAAGAGGGCTTTCCATCACATGGTTACATTGACCGAAGCTTTCTTTTGTCAACCTGCTTGTGTCTGTGCTGGGGATAGTTCAGAATAACAATGGCACTCAGGAGTGTGGATTTTTCACATCTCTGAGTGATGTATCTATGTTGACCTAAGTTTTTAAAGTGTAGACCAGGCCATTGTAATCCTTTAGCACATTCATAGAATATATGATGTGAGCATTCTGAATCCAGGCAACTTCCTCCTGGGGCAAACGCCCTCCCCTAGGAGTTGGGCTGGGACTGTGCAGATGTGCAGAATCCTATGCCTGCCCCACTGTTCTAGCCAATTGGCTCGGGTAGACCCCTTAAGCAGATCCCTTGCAGGGAGCTGAGGGAAAGATGGAATCATGCAGGTGCAAATTCTGGGTCTACCAGTGCCCTATCCATTGCATGATGTTGGGCAGGCATCTCCAGGGAGCTGAGCTCTGCATCACATGGGATTTGTGCCCTTGTGTGCCTCTGAAGAATCCTGCCTGCATGCTCCTTTAGCATCATACACTGCACCATTCATCTGACAGGAGAGCTGCAGTGGCTGCTGACAATCTGCCTATCTTTGGACAGTCTCAAAGCAAGTCTCTCTCAGACAATCTCATAATGTAACACTGACGTGATGGGCATGTGGGACACAGAGGCCCCTTGGTGCTTCATTACTCTGGCTGCAGCTGTCAGGCCTAACAAACTCAGTAGTTTTGAACAAATGTTCATCATAGGATTTTCCTGTAAAGAAGGTCAGGCAAGGCATCAAATGAAAGCTCACATTATACTGGTCATCATAGACACTGTGCGTATATACTAAAAATATGTTTAAACCGTATAACCAGACAAAGGGTGTTTATTTACCTGCTTGCCTAGATCTCTGAGGTAAATCAAGCGGTTTAAAAACCATTATACATGTAACACAACTGGAAAAGCCGGATTGATGGAGGGGAGGTGAAATCAGCTGGGAAAGAACCCAGAGGCTAAACCCACAGGGGGTTGACTTGTCTTTGGGATCAAAACAATTAATTTTGAGGACATATAAGGAGAAGCAAAAAGACGGTTTATCTCGTTCATTGACAGAGGAGCACTGTTGATAGAGGGAAGTGATTCAAGACCATTATGGAGCCTCTTGGTTTTGACTGAAAACCAGCAGACAGATTTGGAAGGTGAGGAAACTGCTTTAGCCAAAGGAATGTGACTTGCTAAAGTTATGTTTAGTCCCTTACAAGTACGTTATACACTTCTGTTTCTTTTGTAACCAATTCTGTTTCCATTATTCTTACTCAATATCACTTAAATTCTGTTTTTTATTAATAAACTTATTCTTGCTTTTATCATACATTCATTTTAGTGCTGTAATATTACTTAAAGTGTAAGTCCTCAGCTGAGCCTAAAAGGCTAGTGTGCAGACTCTCTTTGGAGACAGTAAACTTGATCATTTTTGTGAGTATCCAGGATGAGACTGGATACTACAGCTGACTCTCTTCAAGGGGGCTCAGGGACTGGGGTGCACATAAAGCTATTCAGCAAGACAAATGAAAGGCAGGCAAGGCTTCTGAGGGGGTGGTTTGAACTGAAAACCAGTTTAGACCAACTAGTCTCTTTCTGCCTGAGACTGGGCTGGGGTGGAACAAGGTAACTCTCCCAGGGCACACAAATTATGAATTACAGTATGTTCTTTTGATCCACTGATACACAGCTTAAGTCTGTTGTAACCAGAACATAGTGTGGCTTAAGAGAATCTGACTTCCTTCCTTTAGCTTAGCTGCGGCACTTTGCTGCATCCAATTCTGTGCCAGAAATGTATTAATGGACCAAATAAATAAATTCCCTAGGTTGCCTTAACGCTATTTGAATATGGCTTTTTCATTTTAAATTTCATTTTACCCAATATGGTGTAAATTCAAAGTTTATAAAAGTTCCCCTTTGCAGAGAGTTGTAATGCTAGCTAGGAAATAGCTCTCCTTGGAAATGCACTGCAGGACAATTACCGAGGTTCAGAGAAATGGGAAATGTTTGAAAAAGATAAGCATACATATCATTGGCAAGAACAGTTAGAAAAATGATTCCCAGTCCTTTCTGTTTGACATTCTCAAGCAGCGGTATTTTATATGTATTTCAATGAACATTTTTCCATTTGGAAGGTGAACATCAACATTCAATGGAATTTAATTAAAATGATGTAAAATGTGACCTTGTGAAGATTGATTGATGTTAGTGGAAGCTTAGCTTGCTTTCTTTCTCTTTTGTTTTTTGTGGTGATTTGACTAAGTCCACAAAAGGATGCAATAGCTTTTAATAATCATTTAAAGATAGCTCATTAAACTTTTCTCTAAGTCAGAGTTTTACTTATGTAAATAAAGAACTTGAGCCTAGATCAGTTGTTTCAATATTGAAATACAAATACTATAGAGTGGCAAAAACAATGGGAGTCCTGTGTCACCTTAAAGACTAACAAATTGTTTCAGGCATAAGCTTTCGTGGGCTCCAACCCATTTTGTCAAATGCAGGGTGGGATTATATAGGGTGGGATTTTCTAAAGTACTGAAATGACTTAAAAGGGGTCCTGTGGCACTTTTAAAGACTAACAAATTTATCGCATGAGCTTTTGTGGGAGAAAATCCCACTTGTTAGTCTTTAAAAGTGTCCCAGGACTCCTTGTTTGTTTTGCTGAACTAGACTATCCTGGCTATTACCCCTTTGGAGCTTGTTGAAATGACTTAGGAGCACCAGTACCATTGAAAGTCAAGACTTGTGCTCCTAAGGTACTTACCCACTGGGTCGAAGTGTGGATGGCTAGCCTGCACCTTCGTCAATGCTGCAGTGTCCACACTGCCTTTTTTTTTTTAATTGTGCTAGCTTAAAGAGAGCTGGTGCATATCTGTCTACCACTGCTGAAACGTTCATTCTAAGCTGCAGGACCAGCTTTTACTCTGAGAATCCCACAAACATACAGGAGGATCAGAGCTTTGCTAAGAGAATGTAAGATGAAAGCCTACCTAACTTGTAGCTTGTACTAGCTTGTAGCAAATCAGAGGATTGGGCAAGGCTATATATGCATGGAAAATGTGTGGTGTGTTAAAATATTTTTTCCCCACAATGCTTTGTTCCAACTACTAAATAAAAATGCTTTGTTTTAAGAAGGCTGTTATTCAGTATCACTGGCCATAGGGTCTAGAATGGAGGAAATGGAGGTGGTTTGAAATCCTGGGAATCCTGCAGGGTGACACGCAGTTGCTGTAGCTGGGTCCTGGTCTGAGACTAGAAGAATTGCAAGAATCCATCCTGAGGGAAAAGGCTGAACAGCTGAGGGGTGCACTCAGAGATACCAGAAAGGGGCATAGGTGAAGCTAGCCCTGTAACTGAGAGAATCAGGAATGTTAATCAAAGTCCCATCATGCACCATTGTAGATGATAGAAGGAGAACTGTGGAGCAAGTGCACCAATTTTTAGAGGTACTGAGTGCCCACAGGTGCCAGCTGTGTCAATGAGAATTATGCCTGGCAGCTCAACACTTTTAATGAGCAGTAGTTTTTGTAAGGTGTTTAAGATCCTGATCCTATAAACAAGACCAACTGCAAATTGTTTGTAGTCTGTGGAGCTCAGTAAGATTACTCCTCTACTAAAAGTTATTCTCATGTGTGTCTGCAGAATCAGGGCCCAGATTTGGATTCAAGTACCTAATTTATGCACCCAAGGTTTAAATTAAATTTTGGCCCTATAAGGTTATTTTACCACTTTAAATTGTCTTTAGCGTTAGTTCCTCTTTGTTTAACCCTGTAGGGTCTTGTGTCCCACTAGGCCCATGGTTCCCAAATTTTTCAATACTACAGCTCCTTTATCTATACTTTAAAACCATGTGGCTCCCTATAACTAAATACCACTTTTTTGACCAACTTAGGACACTGGATTCAAGAGAGATTGGTCTATTCTTCTGTGTTTCCATCTGGGACACAGGTCCTTGCTCTTTTGATGCTTTTTAGGCTTCTCAGTCACACTTTCGACAAATGAAATAAAAATAATGCAAAAATAAGCCGAAACACTTACGAACACTCCAGTCAGTTTATTTTATAATGTTCTAACTCAGAATAAAATGTTAAAATAACTATTAAGAAAAGGAACTAAAAACATGCAAAGTATTTCTTTTACAGTGCTTATATGATAACTGCTGTTGTCACCTCTGGAGCCTGCTTTATGTGGTGTAAAAGGACCAGAGTGATGTTAAAAGGGACTGAAAACTCCCACTTTGGCCACAGGATACCAGTACTCACAGATTCCAAAGTCAAAGGGAACTGTTATGATCAGTTAGTCTGACCTCCTGTATAACACAGGCCAGAGAATATCCCTAAAATAATTCCTAGAGAAGATGTTTTAGAAAAAAATATTCAATCTTGATTTAAAAATTGTCAGTGATGTAGAATCCACTACAACACGACAGGAGGGAGAATCGATAGGGCAAAGTAGGGCAATGGGCCCGATATCTTAGGTGCCTGTACACAAATGCGAGGAGCCTGGGAAACAAGCAGGAAGAATTGGAAGTACTGGCACAGACAAGGAACTATGAAATAATTGGAATAACAGAAACGTGGTGGGATAACTTGCATGACTGGAGCACTGCCATGGATGGATATAAATTGTTCAGGACAGGCAGGGAAGAAGGGGGGGAGGAGTAGCGCTATATGTAAAAGAGCTGTATGACTGCTCGGAGCTCCACTATGAAAGTGGAAACAAGATGGTTGAAAGTTTGTGGGTTAAGTTTAGGGGAGGATGAAACAAGGGGTATGTCATGGTGTGTGTCTGTTACAGACCGCCAGACCAGAAAGAGGAGGTGGATGAGGTGTTCTATGGACAACTAACAGAAGTTTCCAGATTGTCGCAGGCCCTGGTTCTTATGGGGGACTTCAATTATCCTGACGTCCGCTGGGAAGATAATACAGCAGTGCACAGGCAATCCAGGAAGTTTTTGGAGAATATTGAGGACAACTTCCTAGTACAAATGCTGGAGGAACCAACTAGGGGCCTTGCACCTCTAGACCTATTGCTCACAAACAGAGAAGAATTGATCAGGGAAGTAGAAGTAAATGGCAACCTGGGCAGCAGCGACCATGAGATGGTCGAATTCAGGATCCTAACCAATGGAAGGAAGGAAGGAAGCAGAACACACACCCTGGACTTCAGAAAAGCAGATTTTGGCTCCCTTAGGGAGCTGATGGGCAGGGTCCCATGGGAGGCTGATCTGAAGGGGAGAGGTGTCCAAGACAGCTGGCTGTATTTTAAAGAAACCCTGTTAAAGGCACTGGAAGATAACATTCCAATGTGCAGAAAGAACAGCAAATGTGGACAGCGACCAGCGTGGCTTAGCAGGGAACTCTGCAGGGAGCTGAAACATAAAAGGGAAGCTTACAAGAAGTGGAAGCTTGGACAGATGACAAGGGAGGCATATAAAGATATTGCTCGGGACTGCAGGGATAAATTCAGAAAGGCCAAAGGACAATTGGAGTTGCAGCTAGCAAGAAATGTGAAGAATAACAGAAAGGGGTTCTATAAGTATATTAGCAACAAAAAAAGGATCAGAGGTGGTGTAGGTCCCTTACTAAATGGGGCAGGCATCCTCGTGGAGGATGATGCGGAAAAGGCTGAAGTACTCAATGCTTTTTTTACTTCAGTCTTCACAGGGAGGGCCAGCTCCCAGGCTACTACACGGGGTAACACAGAATGGAGAGAAGAGCAGCCCGCGGTGATGAAAAGTCACGTTAGGGAACACTTAATGAAATTGGATGTGCACAAGTCCATGGGGCCGGATGAACTGCATCCGAGGGTGCTGAGGGAGTTGGGGGAAGTGATTGCAGAGCCGCTGGCCGTTATCTTTGAGAACTCATGGTGAACGGGGGTGGTCCTGGAGGATTGGAAAAAGGCAAATATAGTACCTATCTTTAAGAAAGGGAAAAAGGAGGATCCGGGGAACTACAGACCGGTCAGCCTCACCTCAATCCCTGGGAAAATCATGGAGCAGGTCCTCAAGGAATCCATCCTGAAACATTTGGAGGAAAATAGAGTGATCAGGAACAGTCAACATGAATTCACCAAGGGCAAATCGTGCCTGACCAACCTGATTTCCTTCTATGATGAGATGACTGGATTTGTGGATGCGGGAAGAGCCATTGACGTGATATACCTTGACTTTAGCAAGGCTTTTGATACGGTTTCCCACAGCATTCTCGTCGGCAAGTTAAGGAAGTATGGGTTGGACGAGTGGACCGTAAGGTGGATCGAAAACTGGTTAGATCAACGGGCTCAGCGAGTAGGAATCAATGGCTCGATGTCTGGTTGGCAACCGGTAATGAGTGGAGTGCCTCTGGGGTCAATCCTGGGGCCGGTTCTATTCAACATCTTCATTAATGATCTTGATGATGGAATAGACTGCGTGCTTAGTAAGTTTGCGGATGACACCAAGTTGGGGGGAATGGTAGATACTCTGGAGGGCAGGGACAGGATCCAGGGAGACTTGGACAAATTGGAACACTGGGCAGAAAGAAACCTCATGAGGTTCAACAAAGACAAGTGCAAAGTCCTGCACTTAGAACGGAAAAATCCCATGCACTGCTACAGGCTGGGGACCGATCGGCTAAGTAGCAGCGCTGTAGAAAAGGACCTGGGGGTTATGGTGGACGGGAAGATGAATATGAGCCAACAGTGTGCCCTTGTTGCCAAAAAGGCCAATGGCATATTAGGCTGCATCAGTAGGAGTATTGCCAGCAGATCGAGGGATGTGATAATTCCCCTCTATTCGACACTGGTCAGGCCACATCTGGAATACTGTGTCCAGTTTTGAGCTCCCCACTACAGAAAGGATATGGACAAATTAGAAAGAGTCCAGCGGAGGGCAACAAAAATGATTAGGGGGCTGGGGCACATGACTTATGAGGAGAGACTGAAGGAACTAGTCTTATTTAGTCTACAGAAGAGAAGACTGAGGGGAGATTGGATAGCAACCTTCAACTACTTGAAGGGGTGCTCCAAAGAGGAGGGAGCTAGGCTGTTCTTGAGGGTAACAGAGGACAGAACAAGGAGCAATGGTTTCAAATTACAGCTGGGAGGTCAAGGTTGGATATTAGGAAAAACTTTCTCACTAGGAGGGTCATGTAGCCTTGGAATGGGCTATCTAGGGAGGTGGTAGAATCTCCATCTTTGGAGATTTTTAAGGCTCGGTTAGACAAAACCCTGGCTGGGGTGATTTAGTGGGAGTGGTCCTGCTTTTTAGCAGGGGGTTGGACTAGATGACCTCGTGAGGTCCCTTCCAACCCTATTATTCTATGAACCCTTGAAGAATTGTTCCAATGGTCAATTACCCTCACAGTTAAAAATATACACCTTATTTCCAATCTAAATTTGTCTAGCTTCAGCTTCTACCCATTGGATCATGTTATACCTTTGTCTGCTAGATTGAAGAACGCATTATTAAATATTTGTTCCCCATATAGGTACTTGTAGATTGTAATCAAGTTACCCTTGAATCTTCTCTTTATTCAATAGATTAAGCTCCTTGGCTATGTCTACACTAGAAAAGTTGTCGACTTTCTTAAGTCGACTTTAATAAGGTTGACTTAAAGTCGACCTTATTAGAGTCGACTTAACAAAGTGGACGAAGTTGACTTGGTCCACTTTAAATGGACCTAACCACCCATAAGTTGACTTAACAAAGTCTACTTAAGCGTTACTGCATGTCCACACCGTCCTTAAGTTGACTTACGGAGTCAATTTAAGGGTTAAGTCGACATTAGTGGTAGTAACAAAGTCGACTTAAGCTTTCATTTAGTTGACTTAAGGAATTTCTTAAGTCGACTTAATGAAAGCCTAGTGTGGATGTGGCTTAATTTAAGTCGCCTTAAGCCTCCTTAAGTTGACTTAAATTGCCAGTGTAGATGTAGCCCTTGAGTCTATCACTCTCAGTTACAACATCTAATCCTTTAACCCAGAAGGCTTCCTCTTGAGGACTCCCTACAGCTGGTCCCGCAAGGAGATATTATAGGGGAGGCCAGCAGCACAGAATCTGAGGCCAAGTTCCATTATATTTTATTGAGGAAAAATAACAGTCCCATTGCTCAGGGCTTTACTGACAAATTCTGAGCTAAATACAGAATAAGGGCCTGATTAATGGGACTATTCACTGAATGTTAAGTTAAGCACACTCCTAAGTCTTTGCAGGATCAAAGTCTAATCATTAATATCTCAAGTATAGAGACTTTTGCCATAAATCTGCTGCAGTGCTAGATTTACCCTGTGCAAAAATTGTTCTGTTTTAGGTCCCAGTGTCATGGGACCTATTCCCAGGCATTTGTTGGTCTATTAATTGTTTTAAAATACAACAGTCCACCATATAGGATAGCAGCAGGAAATTATTTTAGACTTTGAGTCTGAATCAGCTAATTGTATTGTGTCAAAATCTAAAGATGAAACAATCCTCCTTGTGTATATATATTTCAATTCATTGCGTACAACTCTTCATCCTTCTTTATGGTCAACTCTATACTATCTAAAGAAAGAGGCAGAAATGGACCCAAGCTTCTCAAAAAAGTGAAAGATGTAAGAAGCATTAAAAATGTACACAGATGTAGGGGCTACTGTGCGGGGTCATCTCTTATTTTTTCAGTACAGTGCTGGGTTTCAGCAAACTGATTTAGGGTTCTGTATATCGTATATTAGCTCCAAAAGCTAACTTGAACATTTCCCTAAGGATAGGGATTTTGCTGTTCCTCTGAATTCATACACCATTATCCAGAATGTGGAAAGTCTCTTACAGCAGGATTATTAATTTTCCTATATATCTTATTAGGTTACGCCTGGCAGGTTTAATGAGGGGCGAGACAAGAGAGCGCTGTGCATTACAGAATTTCCATCTGAGTAATGCATTCAGGGGAGAATCTTTTACAACGAAAGATGATCCAAACCAAGACCCCAGATCCAAACAAGCCCAGACTTTATAGAAGCTCGGATTTGATTCAATATTTGCAGTTTGGGCCTGTCTTTAATTCTAACAGACTCCTGAATTTGAGGTCCTATCTCACACACTTGAAAATTAAATGATTAAAATCAAATGATTAAAATAATATTATACATTTATATACAGCCTTTCACTCAGGAAACTAACTGCATTTTCCAACCAGTTTGGAATTATTTCTCTACCACTCCTGAAATAGAGACATCACAGAAGAATGTACACAGGAAATGTGCACAGCCCCAGGTAGCTGGCCTGTATGTTTCAAAACAATTTAGGAGAAGTGAAGATAAATATTTGATCCACTTTGAAAGCACTGGGGACTTTAGAAAGATGGAGGAGAGCGTCTTTATTTTCTCTTCCTAGATTTTTTTCATGGGCGTGGGCAAGCTGTGCCTTGGTTTGGAGCATTACAGCATCACATCAAACTCTCATGAACTGATTTTACCCAGAGGTCATTCGACTTGTTGTAATGCTTTAGATGGACTATATGGGCCAAAGATGTTAACATAACCCAGTCGTTGTTCAACATTAAACTGTTTTAAACAAGGTTTGGGGTTTGGTATACAGAAACCTCAGCCTGCTTAATACCTGAGCGCAAACATCATTACAAATTCTTTTAACCTTTTATTAAAGATATAGAAGAAGGGGAAAACAGTTAAAGCATTTGAAATGCAAAGTATTAAATAACTTTCACTTTAACAACTTCTTTTGTTCCCTTTTCCTTTAATTGTAGAGAGATTTTTTTAGAGGGAAAAAGCCCCTTATTTGACAGTCTTTTAGATGGCATTAAAGATGGCCATAATTGGCCCATGAGAGGAAATTTGTTAAGATGAGGTGGAGCTGCTGCTGTTTAAGTGTAATCCCATAGCCTTTAAAACAAAACACAAAAGGGGTGAGGAAAAAAATAGCAAAGCTAGAAAATGTATCCTCTCTTTGTGATATCAACTCTCACTTGCAACCTCAATGCTGGAAAAAACAGGCACAGCAAATGGTCTTATCAATCACTCTGAGATCTGACAATCTCATACCAGTATCTGGCTGGTCAGGATATTGCTTTTAGTTGCCTCTTTCTGGTCACAGGCTCACAGCATTTGTCTGGGTAAGTCAGACTCTTCTTAGACAGAAGGAAAAAGGATAGGGGTAGGAAAGAGAAGAAATAAGGTGGGGAAGGAAGGGGACAAGTGGGAGTAGTGGGGAGGACAGAGACAAGTCTCACATTCTAGGAGGTTTGGGGGATTTAGCTGGAGCTGTTGGAGATAGTGGTGTCATCTGGCCCAGTGTGGTCAGGACATCTCTGATGATCAGGAGGATAAAGGCCTAAGGTCTCAGGAGTTGGCGGGAGTATCAGTCATGATAGGGAGGCTAGATGCAGTAAACTAGGCCAACTGACAGCAATTCCAGGCCCAAGGGCAGAACAGGCCCGTTCTGCCTCTTTTTCCCTGATTCTGCCTTCAGTCCACCCCCACTCCACCCTGTCCCCTCCCCAGCTTGCCACTGTGTCCCAGTGTAGGACTAAAGCGGAAAATTTTGTGATGGACAGGTAGTGCAGTGGCATTCACAATGTCCTTCCCCCTCCCCCCCCTCCTCCATGAACGACCCAACTGTGAACTGATGCTGGGTTTCATGCCCAAAGCACCAGCTGGAGCCAGTCTCCTGTGGGAACTGGCTGCGGCGTGATATAAGGTTTTTTGCTGTTTTGCAAGGCTTGGCTGTGATGTACTCCTTATCTGTTTTTCCTAGCCATTTCGGCCTTGAGCCTGAGCGTGTGACGGGAAAGCGGGCTTGATCACCCCGCCTTCTCCTGAAATGCTATATGTTAGCATAGCTACTGAGAATCTGTGGACTTCACTGTAGGAATATGGACCAGGCTGCCTTGGTAACCTAGGACCAAGATGCATCTGGAACCTCCTCAGGGTCGTCCGCAGTCATCAGGGGTCCCCGGCTGCTGAAGGGACATAAGCTCTCGCTACTTATTACTTTGCTTTCCTTGCTTGGGATTATTCACCCTGGCAGTCAATAAAAACCATCCATCTTTTCAATGGTCTTTGACTGTGTCTGGTGACTCCACACGAACCAACCCCTTGGGGTACAGTTTGGGGGAACACCTACCCTCCACCTTGAGCCTCCTCCTCTCTTTCACATGCTCCCTTCCCCAAGGTGGCATCTGAAGGGGGGCTGAGCAGGGGTCCAAGTGGAGAGGCTGAGCAGTGGGGATAGGGACCCCAACATGGAGGTCTGGGTGAAAAAGCCCATCCTCACAGTGTTTTGTCCACCAATTAGATCTAGGTTCTGACACACCAATCTTGGTTCGCTGATTTCTGATCTCATACTGTTCTTGTTTACCACTCATGATTTTAACACAGCCTTTGAATTGTCTCAGGAGGCTCTTTTGTTTGGACTAATTCAGTCTTTGTTTCCTTTTGTATACCTTTCCCCATCACCATTTGTTATGAGTGATTATTGTGACATCTTATGGTCTTTAAAAATGAGGATCATCTGTGATAAGTGAGAGACATCCCTTTTTAGGCAATAAGCCTATGAGATGTTAATTTTGCCCCAAAGATTTTTTAAAAATAACTCATCATTTGCTTTGAATCTGTTTTATGCAAACCAAACAAAGTTTAATCCAACATGATCTATTTTTCAGCATATTCTGCATTATGTACAACACTTAGCTGAGATATCAGGCAGTTCTCCTGTGCAAGAGCTACAAAATAAAATTAGATACTGACAGTCAAGTGCTTATCTGGAGCTAATTTATCAAAGAAAAAATTGCTCTGAGGCATTAGTGGGTACTGAAGCCTTGCTCAGTCTTCCCTGGCTATGTTTTTATTACCTTCCGAATGAAGACCAAGTGACCATCGCAGTTGCTATTTGTTTTTAGGCCATAAAAATCTTGT